>JAAXCT010000514.1:0-462297 GCA_012490785.1 Eragrostis nindensis | reverse complement strand
AATGCAATCATAGAATTGGAAGAAATAAAAATTTGCCATTTGTTTCAAACAAGCATTAGCTCACCATTCAAAGTTGGTCAAATTGAACTCTCAAACTTTCTATTCCGATCCTAAACTTTAAGGTCAGGCTTCCACATGTCACTTTCTTAAGAGCAGAAAGTCGAGCTAGCTTGACATTTCACGCTCAGCGTGACATTTCCTACTGAACTGATGGAGGATACTAATTTGGAACATGCATAAGAAATTAGTAATGTTTATGAATTCATTCTATGTCAACACTAATGCTTAATAAACTGTTCATGCTAATGCAGCATGCATCAAGAGACCATAACAGGAGGCCAGAGGGGGTCCACAGGGGGTGTACCCCAGCTGGGCATGGAAGGTGACCACGCCTCCTCCCACCAGCTGCCATTGCCGCTCTTCTCGTCGTCATCATCGTCCGCGGCAGCATCATCAGGATTCTCCAACACCGCCACGACAGCTGCCCCTGCCACCCCATCGGCCACCTCCGGTCGACCCGTCGTCGTCGTCGTCGAGCCGCCACCGATAAAACCAAGAAGCCATTGCTGTAAATTTGTCGGGAAGCCGGCATTTTTCCTCTCTCTCGGCGTTGCAACTTTTTCGGTTTTGCGCCGGGGTGGGTCTTGTAGTGGATTTGATTCATGACTGTATTTTCATACTGCCCAAGTGAAATACTACTCTTTTTCACTCTCGGCACAGGGATATTCAGGGAATCTTGTTGCTGGGAAACTAACCTCACCGTCTCAGATTGATCTATACATTGTTGTAGAGAATCATTGTTGACACTATTTACAAATATAATACTATAGGTATGCTCTACTTGTGGACAAAGTTCCGGAGGATTGTTCCCGTTCCTTTCTTGGTTGTCAATTCGATGTTCTTGTCCTGCTTTTGGAGCCCACTGCCAAGTCTTTGTACCCTTCTTCTTTGTTGTTGCACAGTTACAGCTATAAGAGCGTCCCAAAGGTAAAGGCGCATTGACTCTCCACATCATCTAAGAGTCAGCATAAGAGTTCATATCAACTCTAAAGTAATGACTGGCCCCGCATGTCGTGCTCAAATAAAGTTAGAACTGACGCTGTTAAGAGTTAGCAGCCTTCTCTCTTTCTATTCTTTCAATAAACAATTCTAAAGTTAGCTAAGAAGCAACCATTGGAACGCTCTAATACTGTTATGTTAGCTCGAAGGGATGGTGGGCATGTGGCGCAAGCTTACTGTCCCTTCCTGAAATGGATCCATGCAAAAAAGAAGAGAAACAGTCAAAACACCGCATCATTAATTTTTAGAAAAATTAACCCCATGCAAATCAGTAAATTCAGGTAGTTCTCGTGCCAATTTTTCCCCAACAAAGCATATCCTTTTCCCAAAAATAATAAAAACAATGTGTTCAATCATTATGACTCTGCCATGGTTTATGAAATTTGTTGTGAAGGAACATACAGGAAAACATTAATCTCGATGGCTTCTGTCTCCAAAAGAGAAGAGATGCGCCATGTGAGGGGCTCAATTGTTTTACGCCCACTAACTACGTACTAGATTACTTGACAGATTCCCTCTCAAGTCGAGGGTGCATCGAGATTCGAGCACTGCTGCCTGTCCATGAACTCATTCCCTCTCACGGTCTCGATGCCGGAATTAGCACACCAGTACAGAGCTATAACCAATCCCATGACCTCCTTTGAACTGTTGTTTACTAGTTTCCATGTTCTTCTTGATGTGTTTATCATATCTGCTAACAATTCCCACACAAATTCCCACACAAATTGAAAAAAAAAGTTGACAATTATTGGGTTTTTTTTGCTATGGAGGAAGGAGGCCGGCATCAGCTTTACCATGGAATTAAGTAACATATATACAAGATAAATTGATAGAGAAATGACGTCAAATATAAGACTAACAAAGAGTTTGCGACACCTTAGTTGTCAGGACTGCCTTGTTTTAATAAAATAATTTCATCGCAATAGAGGCATATGGACTCTTTTAGTTTTTTATTGGGAGAGAGTAATTCTTCTTGTATACGAGTCATTTGTTTCTATTTGTTTTCCCCAATTAAAGAAAAAGGCACAATCAATAAGGCCTCTGATTTTTTTAAAAAAGTCTTGTATTCGTCATAGTTATTCCAATCTTGTGTCTTTGGACTAATTTTTTTTGTATGATTCCAATTTGAGAAACAGGGTAGCAGTATGTGTGTGCCATAGCTGTAAATATTTAAACATATTATACATGGATAAAATAAAGGTGTAACCATATGGATTCTGAAACATCAAACAGAGAAATACCTAAGCAAGATTTAGTCGAATGTTGATACCTGTTAGTTTGTCCCTTCTTCCTAGAAAAGAACCCCTACAAATATTCAAAGAGCAACTCTCATCTATTAGACCACCGACAGATGACCATCGGTAACGTCTGAAGAAATAGCTGCAAAGTTCAAAGTACAGCCGCCCATTTGCAGCATCGAGACAGTACTACAATAATTAACTCCTAAGCATCATCAGACAATTTGGTATACAATATGCACTTTATTATAATGCCAATTATTTATATGAAAGAAGTCTGTTTGACCCTGTAATGTAGGCGTTTGAAAACAAAAAAAAATTGATATCAATAATATAAAATGCTCTATATGTTATGCAAAATGAGAGGAATATTGATGACGAATGATCCCCGATCGAGTGGAACTGATCTGTAGGGTTTGTTTTCAGCGATTGTGATAACAATGACATTGCATTATATTGTAAAAAGATATTGTTTGTTGCCATATCAATGATATAAGAAACTAAATGATACCCTATTTGGTTTTTTAAGGATTGGAGGTTGTCCTTGTTTTCTTGCTAGTGTGGTGGGTCTCTCTCCTTTTGGCATGATTCTTCTTCCGAGAGGAAATATATTACTATTTTTTGCAGCGCCGAGGTGCGTCACTGCTTACGTTAATTCCCAACCGGATACTAATAATCTAACAACCTTATTGCATGACATGCATCATGGAAGAGTATAAAACAAATGGTAGTACAACACGTACTATATTGGCCAGGGCATTGTTTATGTTGGTGTGATTGATTCCTTGTATTAGGTGTACTCGAAGGATCAGCTTCTTTTAAAACTAGTCCTATACATTGTTTGAACGCTCTTTGTTTGATGGAGATAATCTATTATATTCCGTGGAAAGAGTAACATATGAACAGTACACATGTACTACTTTGGGTAATGATGCACTTTTTTAAACAGAATGATTACTAAGTCTTGTGTACTGTACTGACCTTAATCATATGTTATGGTCTTAAACTTGGTACTCCCAAAACTAATCGGTTGTAGCGAAAGGCATCCATCAACCTGCTCAACCAAGCTGCTAAAATTAATAGATAATACATGCAGATCAGAGTCAGATGACAGATAGATATAAGTTGAACCGGCTTGTATATATATTATTTGATGCTCCGATTGGCGATCAGATTCTGATTCTTTGTGGGCACCGGCTGCCAGTTGTAGAGAGATTTGATCATGTCTTGTCAATGATGTAATTGTATGTGTAAAGAAAAGTAAGTGGCACTAGGTTTTGATGGTAACCAAAGAGATCATGCCACCACACATAGTATGACTTTCTGAATAGAGCTGTCCAGAGACATGTTGCGATGAAGCCAAACTAAATTACTAGTAACTTGTCATTTGGTCCCATGTAACCTCGTTAATCCCGGGTGAGATGACACATCAGTCCAGAGACCTACTACAAACCAGCTGATAGATAGCATTTCGGTTGATGGAGACGCAGCACCCAACAGCGAACGCATGCACGATCCGTCGCCATCAGAATTGCTAGCAACATCGTCATTGGATTCACACGTGTAGCTTTGTGCGGTGGCGCGATATTATCTTCATGAAATTTCTTCCGATTTCAAAGTTAGCAGAAGCAAACCAATCCATGAAAAATCAGAGTGATGTGGTCTATAGCCAAACAATAATATAGTATTAAATTAAAGATGCAGAAATCGATCGGACAAGAAGTCATTTGTCATCTTCGGGAACTGGGCAAATTACAGGTAACCTGAATCATCCGCTGAATCGAATTGAAATAACTATCACGAAATACTTGCATCATATTATGTCAACTTACCGTTCTAGAAAACCTATGTCAATTAAGTTACATCCCTCACGAATGCGACTGTCACCTCCGGTGGGCTTCTCCTTTCAGCCCCCAGCACGGGTCAATCTTATAAGACAAAATTGTATGTAGCACAATGAAAAATGATGGTTTCGTCCTCAACGCACTGACAAAGGCGATTTTAGCTGAGGCACACTACAATTTTCGTGAAACCCGTCTATGACTCACTATTAGCAATGAAACAATTATTTTCAACATTTTTATCTCAATACATAAAATATATAGTAACTTGAAAGTTTGCACAAAGATACATTGTGACATTCTCTATCAATATATATTTAGATATTTTTTCTCAAGTGTTGGCATAGTTTTCTAATTATTTCAATATTTAATTTGTGGATAATACAATGCAAACAATTGGAAAAAAAATCTATAAAAAGGTACACTGACAGAGAATGTGACTGTATCTTTATGCAAAGTTTTATGTTCTAATGTATTTTATGTGATAAAAATGTTGAAAATTGTTATTTCATCACTTATAGCTTGTCACAGAAAAATTTTACGGAATCGTGTCTTAGCTGAAATCGTCTTTGCGAAGCTACCATTTCTCAGTGTGCTACATACACTTTTGTCATCTTAAAATGAAGTACAACTTGCTAAATTTCGGGCCCAGCACCAGCCCTAGCCCGTAGGCCTGTAGAGTAAGCAGTATTCGAGCCCATCCCAATGGAACATTCAGCTTTACCAATGGGCTTATCATGCCCATTACTTCGAACTTCTGGGCTTTAATAATCCATTGTGCCGTATAGGATCGGCCTGGCCCGCTAGATACACCAGGCAGCACAAAGCCCATCATCTCCTCGAGTAGGCCGGAAAAAGAAAGAAACGATCAGACGCGCACACTCGCATCCCCGAACCCTCGCCGCCGCCGCGCCGCCGCGCCGCCGCCATGACGTCCGTGCGCATCTCCAGCAAGTCCATGCTGCCGTCGATCGGCAAGGTGCCGGAGATGGTGAGGCAGGCGGCGCTGCGGCGCGAGCTGGAGGGGTGCCAGCTCCTCGCGGGCATCTGGTGCCACGGCCTGACGGTGGCGCAGCTCCGCAGCATCCGCGCGTCGCTGCCCCCGACGGCGCGGCTGCTGGTGACGAAGAACTCGGATATGGCGGCGGCCGTGGCGGGCACGCGGGGGAGGCGCTGCGCCCGTGCGCGCGCGGCATGAACGCGTGGCTCTTCGTGCGGTCCGACGAGATCCCGCCGGCGCTGCGGCCGTACCGCGACTTCCAGAAGGAGTGGAAGCTGCAGCTCAACGACTTCACCGGCGCCGTCTACGAGGGCCGCCTCTACGGCCCCGACGACTTCGCGCAGCTCGAGGCCATGCCCACCAGGGCGCAGTCCTACCAGTACCTCCTCGGCTGCCTCCAGATGCCCGCCGTCAACGTACTCGCCGTCCTCCGTGCGCGACAGGAGGCCATGGCGCAGGCGGACAAGCCGCCCGCGGAGGCAGAGGCCGCGGCGCCGGCGGCTGAGGAGAAGTGACCCCTCGACGTCGGCGAGGTCTATTCTTTGTGCTCGTCTCACTCTGTGGCGCTGCATTCTTGATCGATGCTGCAACCAACTACAGCTTCCTTTTTTCATTTTTGCACATTTCTGAAGCTGCAATTTGTTCTCAGTCTGGGATAAATGTACTAGAAACACTCAGTATATCATAACGGCACTTTGCTCTGATGTATTGTGATGCTGAATTGCCATTGATGATTTTAGAGTTCAGATCAGACTTGGAAGTGTCGTGCACTTCTGTTTTGCACACCAGTGCTGTATATCATGCTAAGTGTTCAGTCCTGTTCTTGATGCAGAGGGTTGATAACTTGCTAGTAATTTCTATTGTGTTACTTGTGTACTATTTGCAAACAATTGCACATTTCTGAACATTTCTGAAGTTTAAGATAAATGTAGTAGAAACACTCGTAAACTGTAACGCCACAATGCTCTGATGTATTGCCATGCTCATGAGCATGATTTTGGGGTGTGTGATGCCGTATCATTGTATCATGTGTTCAGTCCTCTCCGTGATGCGGAGGTTTGGTAACTTGCCAAGTAACTCCAGTCTCCAACCCTCCAGTTTTTAATTGATGTTTGAACTACTTTTCTTAGCTTAAAATGAACTAAAAATATCACCCGAGGAAGTTGTGTATTTGCAAGCAATTACTATGCTAAATGATATGCACAACGGTAGTTCACATGACCGCAAGCAATAACATTCAAGAGAGCAAGGGCCGTTAATCCAGGACGCTGAAACAATAGGGAACTCGTAGGACCAGGGCATGTCAACGCTGTTAGCAAGATTAAGCATTTCAAGACCAGAAGATCTAATAATCATGAGCAACCAATCTCGCAAATACTGATCTACGGCATAAGGTGTCTATGTTGAAGATCTAATGATCCCTACCATGTCTGACACCCAACATACTTGTGAAACAAATTGCTTTCCTTTTTCCTATACATGCAAAAGTGAGTAGTAGAAACTACTCCGTAGGTGTCAAATTGATTTCCTATTTCTATACATGCAAAAGTAAAACGGAGAAACTTAAGTGTGAGCTTGAGCGTCCAATGGTATCTTGCATCTCCTCTCCCCTCCAGTTCAGGATGAATCAACCAGTGAGAAGCCATCTCAAATACTCAATTCCATCTTCAGGAGCAGGTGCGTCATCAGGAGCGGCTACCCTCTTCCGCATCAAACTCTCGATGGTTATGCTTTTCCTTTTCCGTCCCCTCCTGAATGTCCTCGTTGCTCATCAGCTTCAAAATCACCCTGCAAACAATTGATGTGGCAGCATAAACATCCCTTTGCATGATGCATCTTCAAATGAGTCGAGCACAGAATAGGTGACAATTGTTTTTGTTACCTCAATGTACACATGGGCACTGGACTTCTCATGATTGTCCCTTACATGCTTGTAAGAGAACTTCTTGCCACACCCAGAGAATCGGCAAACAAAAGGTCTGTGCCGCTCATGGACTGCCTTAACATGCTTGTCCAAATTGGATTTCTGCTTTCAGGGTTGATAAGAATGAGAACTATGCGACTCCGTGGTATATAACAAGGGAAGAATCCATAGAAAGCAAGATAAGGTTGCAAAAACTCACACCTTCGAAAATGAACATTTGCAGTCCTTGAAGTGGCATTTAATCCTTTCAGCAACACATGAACCTTCATGCATACGACAGTGACGCTTAAAATTCTTCTTTAGCTGTTTAGTGCCGCAGACATCACACTGAACATGCTGATGACAGGATTGTTTGTGTACCATGAGGCATTCAACATTTGTGAAGGTTTTCATGCAGCCTGGTTCGCAGCAGATAACTTCTGTGTAGTCCAGTTTGACTGCACCACAAGTACCCAAGTTTATCACGACACTAAAATAGCAGCAACGTCGAAGTACCCATCAGAAAATAAATATTCACATGCAGAGCATGCAGAATAAAAAGAAAGCATGCATTGAGGCCAAAGCAATCAAAGACACTTAACAGATAGACTTTTTATTAGTTTTCAACTAAAGATTACAAAGAGTTCATATTTGTAAAAATGGCTCAGAGGATGGCATAGACCAGTACTTACTTCCTACTACCATGGTTTAAGTCCAACAGATTGATTGAACTTGTAATGTTGCAAAATGTGTTATTTAATAAAAAGAAATGTGGAAATGGTTGTCAAGTGAGTTTCTCACCATGCGATTCCTCATGCTTCTTTAGCTTGGAAGCGTATTTGAAAGTCTTCCCACAGTTAACCTCCGGACAAATGAATTCTTTCTTGTTTTCACAAGGAGAGTCATCTTTATGGATTTCCTCAACATGTCTCTGCACATTAGCTTTTATACTGAACTTGCGGTTGCATCCTTCGATAGGGCACGTAAAGAGTTTTCCTTGGTGTGTAAGTAGATGTCTATTCAAATGGTCCTTCCTGCTATAGCTGAAAGGGCAACCATCAACATGGCAGACAAAGGGCCTCTGCAACATTTTTTTTTCAAAAGATGCATCAGAATAGTTCCAAATCAAGTTACTTGAAAAAGAAAAACTGAATATAACTGCAGATTGTACCACAGATAGAAATGTTAGTAGCTTGAAAATTTAGCGAGTACAATATAAAGAACAACAGAAGCAGGCCCAAATAAAAGGCTGTGAATGAGCAAACCTGAAGAAGCGTGTTTATGAGTCACTCTTGATGGAGCTTCTCAGGACAGTCTCCCCATCCTGATACTAGTCCACTCAAGGCCTCATCGCATTTTGGAGTTCTTTGGGATCCAATGCTCCACACATTCATATGTCAGTAAGTAGTCTGCGAAAAAAAATCAAGAAATCAAACCATTGCATGGAACACATCGTGTGCACTAAAGAATGTTATAAGCTGACCATTTCAGCAAAGATGTAGCTAAATCGTGCATATGCATACATCCTCTACAGCACTTGGAATTGTGTTTCCCAGTGCACTACTAGAACTATTTGAGTTGCTATTTATTTGATAGCTAGACCAACACTGTGAAAACGGTATTAACTGTTGACACAAATATCACATATGATGGCTATAGAACTGGCAAACAGCGAGGAGTTTTGAACAGAAGAGAAAACCTGAAGAAGGGCGTGAAAGAGGCATTCTTGATGGAGCTTCTCAGGTGGGTCTCCCCATCCTGGTACTAGTCCATTCAAAGCCTTCTCGCATTTTGGAGTTCCTTGGGATCCAATGCTTCACACATCCATATATGAAGAAACAGACTGTAAAAATAAGCACAATTCAATGACTGAACCACTATAGTTCACAATTTTGACAAGCCATTGATAAGATCCACTGATCCAGGGCAGTGGCGGAGCTGGGGGGGGGGGGGGGGGGGGGGGGGGGGGGGGCGGCAGGGGCCATGGCCCCCCCTAACTTCGACGCAGCCGCTCTACACTTCAGTCGTCGGCCCCCCCATTTTTTCCTCAAATCATCTGTTCCGTGGAGCTTGTGCCGCCATTGAAGGCAATCCTACGAAGAAATAACGGAGGAAGAAGAGGAAACGAATCGTTATCTAGAATCTGGGCCGTGGACTGGATTTGTGGGCTGCCATCTGTAGCCCATACTCGGAGGAGGAGGAGGCCTGACCAGGGGATCACGTGAATGACACAACCAGCCCAATTGCCCAATGTGCTTCTCAGCAGCCAATCTTCTTCCCCCAATTGTATTTGTAGTTGTCTTAACTAATGCAAGCAATATGACATGTGATTGCAACTTGTAGGATACTAAAATCTTTGTTGAATCTATGTCCTAATTTTTCTAAGAAAGAAATCAAGAAACCCAAAAGACGGTGCATGCGAACAATGAAAATACGGTGCAAATTGGCAAATTTTTAACCAAAAAATTTTGATTGAGTTTGTCCGGCCCCCCGTTAATTTTGTGTCCAGCTCCGCCATTGATCCAGGGCCGAATGGAAGCACGTACATAATTTTTTCGACATGGGGCGCACCCCTTTTTCATTACAAAATAACGGAAAAAAACACAGGTTCAAAACATCTCGTGAAACGAGTTTCAGAGCAAAGATAAAGGCAGCAACAGAAATCTAGCTAGAGTTCAGGTGGGACAGAAATCCTGAGAATAAGAAATACATAGCCATCGGGACAAAAGCGAGAGGAAATTCTACTGCGGAACATGCTTTTGGTTGGGATTGTGGAGCGGAACTTTTCGAAGCACGTACATAATTTGGCTCTTCTGGCACGAAGTCAAGAAAACATACAAACATAGCGTGCTGGGCATTTCACAGAGCATATTCTATAAAATGCAACATAAGCCAGATACCTCAAGTGAATGGCTCTGCATATGTTGCTTCAGGTGGGCCGGCTTCTTGAACCTCATGCCACACTTCTCACAATCATGGAAGACCTCCTTGCGCGGCACACCACCGACGTAATCCTCCAAGCCATCCACCTCATCCTACAGCATACGAGTGTCATCCTGATTCCCAAGAACAAAGAAAACACGCATCTTCCGAAATATCAACCAAACGGTGGCACCACCGTTACCTTATGATGCTCCAGGACATGGGCACGGATCAAACTCTTCTTGGACCGAACCACACTGCAGAACTCACACTTGTATCGCCGTATATCTCTCACCGCAGCCGGCGTCCCCGCAGCAGCAGCCGCGGTGCTCACCCCGTCGTCACTGCCAGCCTCCTCCCCTTCCCGCGCCACGGGCTCCCCGTCCCCCATCTCACCAACCCCTAGAACCAGAACCTAGCACAATCACACTGAAACAGACACAAAATCAGCCCAAATTTCGAGAAATTGGCGCTTCGCGCAGCATCAATCGGAGGAAACTGACCTCAAATCGGTGGGGAACAGCGAAATCAGCCGGATCACGAGGCCGGCGGCGAGACAGGCCAAGCCGCGGCGCAAGCGAGAAACCCTTGACTGCACCACAGAAAGAGGAAAGAGCGCTGGACAGGAGCCCCAACCATTAGTAGAGGCTTATCGGGTTCAGGTTGGTTAGCGGGTTTCACGTGTCGGATCCGCGCACGCGCGCGCGCCGCAGCGCACGTGCGCGTCGTTACGCTGGCCGCCTCCCCCACCCGCTGTGGCTGAGCTCGAGGCCGTACGCTTACCCGCGCGCTCCGCCCGTCGTTCCCCCCGACCGACCTCGTCGCCGGCGATGGCTTCCGCCGTGGCGGCTTCAACCGCCGCGCGGTTCCTCCCGCAGCTCTCGGCCCCGTGGCCGCGCCGTGCACGCATCGCGCTCTCGGCGTCGCCGCTGCTCCCGTGGCGGCCTCTCGCGGTCACTGTGGCCGCCGCGTCGCGCCGTCCCGAGGACGGGGAAGGAAGGCGGAAGGAGAGGAAGCGGCGGCGCGCTAGGGGGACGGACCAGGAGGAAGGGCTCTCTGTCAGCTCCGGTGAGCTGCTTCCCCACCTTATCGTAATCGCCCCCATTCCCTCGCTCCGGACTCCGGTGGGGAGCTTAGTTTGGTTGCAGCATTAGAAATGTTCTACAATTCGTGGAAATTGAAGGATCTGATGAGCTCATGTTCTTCTAAACGTGAATTGCTCGTGTATCTGCTGTCTGCGATGGTTTGTGCACAATTTTTCGTTGAGCTGTTTCTGATGTTACAGTGACTAGAATTAGCTATCAGCTGAGCGAATTTGTGGTGGTATCATGAATTTACTCTGATGGCTAACCATGGATGTGTATGCAGAATCGGAGACGAAAAATTCCACCCTTCACGCTCAAACCGACAAGGGCTCAAAGCCTGTACCAGAGTCCAGCGTGACCGTGAAAAGTGGGGCCATTAGAAAAGTTACACTAGTGGTGAGTTGCTACCTACAAATTTGCTGAAAAAGCTCAGAGTTGGTTCTGTAAATGGAGTTAACAAATTGTGTTATTCCAGATTCTGGCTGCGGTGGTCTTTGGGGTTAGCATTGCCTTGAAGGATGGAGCTGAAAAGGCGTCAGAGTATTTTGCTGGGTATGTGTTACGGGTACTGCCTGATAGTTAACATCAATACTGTTTTGGAAAGCTAACTTTTGTGTTATGGGTATGTGTTATGGGTATAAGTTTCCTTCTTTTGCATTTTGATTTTCTGGATCATATATGAATCAAGGGCCCATTTGTGATTGAGTAGCACACAACACTTCACGTTGACTAACTTATGTTCACTTTCAAAGGGATTCTCAGTTGTTTCGCACGATATAGTTTGCTTAGGTGCAATGTTACCTTGAGTACATTTACTTTCTTCCTGAAAAGTAAAATCATACATCTTGCTATTTCTTACAATCCGAAGTCACTTTCTTGTAAACACTGTTATTTGCACATTTTATTATGCATTTTTTGTAGTTAAGCTCCTGTTTCATACAAACGATGACCGTTACAATATGATTTCTAAATCCAAGCTATGGCAATGCAACTTTGTCCTGTTATGTAACAGGTATTTACTGGAGCAGAGTTTGTCAGTGGACAACCTCTTTGTTTTTATTCTGGTCTTCAAGTATTTTCAAGTGCCAAAGGGATACCAGGTATGGCTGTAGCTACTGTGACAGTTAAAGTTCAGTTCAACATTGTCCATTTTCTCATCATTTCTGTTATCTGAAACAAGAATCGAGTACTTTCTTATGGTATTGCTGGAGCAGTGGTCTTCCGTGCTGTGATGATCGCCCTAGGAGTAGCAACTATTCAGGTTGATTATTCTCTCATGTTACCATTGGTTAGGTTCTTCATCTATCCTATTTTATTAACTGGTATAGTTCTCTCGTTTCTGTAGAGATTTGAAGCGGTGAACTTACTGTTGGCTTTGGTCTTGCTGTTTACTTCTTACAAGGTAAAACTATTACCTTTCATGATGAAAGATGGACCATGTGTTACTTTCATTCCTCTTTTTCATAAAATTAGTTACTTTGTTATGTTTAAAATTAGCATATTAGTGGCTAATGTGCACTTTTAGTTTCCTTAATGAGAATGATAAGTTCATTGTTCTCATTTCCCCTTAAGTTATCTTTTACAAAAGCCAATGTGGTTCTTTGGATAATTTCAATCAATGTTGATTTCCGTACTATTTTGTTATAAACTTAATAAGTGTATTCCTTCCAGCTCTTTCTTCTATCACTCAGTAGCTAATACTATAATGGCATGCTTCATTTTTGGTGTTATTTCCTTGCAGCACATTGTTAAAATTCATCTTGTGCTTTCATTATTAAGTTCCTGCACATCATTCCAGCTACATTTCCTTGCCAGTTGCTTAGATTTGGAAAGGCTCTTTAAGATTTTCATATGATCCTACTTTTATAAAATTTTAAGAGACCTTTATAGCCATGCTTATGGATATGATACTGGTTGTCGCAACATTATGACAGCTGTTTGCTCAAGAAGATGATGAATCTGATCTATCCGATAACTTCATTGTGAAAACATGCCAAAAGTTCATTCCTGTTACTGGTAATTGACTTTATTCAGTGGTTTTCAGTTTTTTTTTTTTAACCTTAATGCTATTTAGAATATATTAGCATGCTCCACTCCAGATTATAGCTATAGTGACCAGATCCTTACTGAAACTCTTGATTCAAATATGTTAGAACCAAGCCGTCTTTTTAGGAGCTTAGTATTTACTCGCTTGCATGTGTGGTTGACATAATCCCTCTGTTTCTCTTGTCAGATTTTTATGATGGTGATAGGTTTATCACAAATCGGGATGGTTTATGGAAAGTAAGTGTTATCCAGTTTAAGTTTGATATGTTGTGAGAGTTGCTTAGCATGAGGCTGTTAGTAGACAGGATTATTTATTACTAGTCTACACTTTTAACTTATATATGCTGCCAGGAATATTAAAATGTATTCATTCTCATATATAAATTTGCTGTGTTTTCTGCATCCATGATTATTGATACTATCAATACTAACGCATCGTTGAGTGGTCCATTTGAACAGAGAATTATTCTGTATATCTCCAAAATTATATCTGTTCCTGAAGATTGGTACTTGTTTTGGTTAATATCTGCAGGCCACACCGTTGCTCTTGACGTTGGCAGTGATTGAGCTTAGTGATATTGCTTTCGCTGTATGTTCCTTTCCAAGCTATTTCATGTATACGGTTCTCTTTTCTATTTATGACCCCTGGTGTGGGAAATGGGGACTAACATTTCTGACCTGCAGGTTGACTCTATACCAGCAGTCTTCGGTGTCACAAGGGATCCGCTTATAATACTATCATCAAACATTTTTGCTATTACTGGTAACTGTTCTGCTTGTCTGTTTCTCCCTTTCATAGAATCAAAATATTAGCATTTGAAAAATCAAAAGGTTAACAAGAAATATCTCTGCCTTAGTGATGACTTTGCTGTCAGTTGTGTCTTAATCATTTAATGATGCAACTTTGTGTCTTTCTAAAAACACAGTTGAGAGTTAACTCTCTGGAACTGTTGCCTCCAGGTTTGAGGTCACTCTACGTGCTCATTTCTGAAAGCATGGCTGAGTTGGAGTATCTACAGGTAACTATCCAGTTGCTCTTTAATATGTTTCCTGGGTTATGTACCTTTTATTATTGAATACTTAGATGGAAGTTGTAATGTTGTATGTTTCTTTGGATCAAACATTTTTTTTCCCTTTTTGTGAGGCAAACAGTAGGGGAGTCCCCTACTTAACTTTTATAAATATTTTAGCTTGCGTGGGTTACAAGGCTATAGGCCCAAAAATATATCTTTACTAAAAGACCTAATGGAATTTACTAAACTAAGTTCTCTGAAGATATTAGAACCAAAAGCATGTCGAGTCTAAACAATCATGTCACGAGGTGACAACGACACCCAGTTTATGCGAAGGAATAACCAACACCATTTTCTAAAAGAACACTGAAATAACAGGTGCATTAGAACGCCAGAGTCTTCAACAACAACATAGCCAGAGTATTTGTGATGTGAATTAATCCATTTTACATTACCAACTGTGAGAAATTAGGTCCATATTAGAACTGTGAATGAATGATATGTAAAAGTATCTGCATATTGCTGTATTATCTACCTGCTCTACTTATGGCTATTGGCGTTTTGCTCTGCAGCCTGCCATTGGTATCGTTTTGGGCTTCATAGGGACAAAGATGATCTTTGACTTTTTTGGTGAGCAGTTAGAAACATTGTCTAACTCTGGTTTATTTACATTTCATTCACCTTATGTTTTGATGTTATCTCCATTAACAGTACACCGGTGACATTGCTGGATTAAGTGGTTCTTTTCATCTCTTTTAATTAAGGGTTTTTAATTATACAGGTTATCATTTACCAACAGAAGCTTCCCTTGCTATTGTTACCACTTGTCTTAGTGGAGGTGTAATATTAAGTCTTAGGAAAGCATCAAAAGAGGAGCAGGACAAGTAGACAGCTCGCTGAGGAGGATACAGGCAGGTAAAAGGTATGAATCAGCTTGCTGCATTCTTTCAGTGATAATGAAGCTCAAACAAACAAATGATGATAAAAACACTTACAAGCCAGGGAAACATGCCCATTTTCATTAAACCTCTTCTCTTGAATTAAAGGGCAAGCCTGACAAAGATTTTTTTTTTTTTTTTGACTTGGAGCCTGACAAAGAACTTAGCGTAATCCATTTATGTTGACTTAGCTAACTCCTTACTCATTTAAAGTTGCTTGATAACCTTCGTTCTGTATTGACGGTAAATTGGAAGTGAAAAAGTATGTTTAAGTGCAAGTGTCGACATTGAAGTACATTGAAAGAGTGAATTCCAAAAAAAAAAAGACATCACACAAATATTAGCATGGTTATCACCTAATAGGCAATTCCCATTCATTTTTATAGCATAAGAATGTAAGACACCTGGACTTTGTGCCCATTGCAGCATCTCCACAGGGTTTGCCACTTTGATGTAGTCAGATGTCGTGCGGACTGGATGTACGATCAGTGCTGTGACTTGAGCATGTCATTGCTCCTTGCCTACATAACTTGATGCTGCATCGATGTCCGTGCATCGCTTCATACAGAAGCACTGGATTTTCTTATGCCCATCATAATTCATAAGCGTTCTGATCATAGTTTTTTAATATTGCAAATTGAATATATCCTTAGAAACCCCTCCGACTGCACTAAGCAAGAATTCTGCAACATTTTAGAATTTGCTGAGGATTTAGTTAAACTATCAAATGCTGCATCATTCATGTCATGATCATGGGAGAGTAAGAACACAACTAAGTTACGTATCCCACAATTCTCTTGTTGGGCCTTGCATATCCATACGCTGTTATTCATTTTCATGTCTTTCTCTTGGTGCAGTATGGCTCATTCACTGTTTATCATCAGAGGCAGCAGGCCTCAAGGACACTTGCAGTTTGCAAACACCGCAGTACTGTGCTGAGTCATAACCTCCATTAGGTAGCTGATTTGAGAGCAACTTGGCTGACGACTATCTGTGACCTTATTATAGAATCACAAGGTCAAGGCATGGTATTGGTGCCTGATCCATACATAGAAAATCTATAAGTTTGGTTCTGAACCAAAAATGTTTTGGGACCAGGTTATGGATAAGTGACCAATAGGAGACCAGAGGATGCATACAACTAGGAATCCTCTCCTCGTAATGTCTTTTGTATAAGTGAGTGAATATATTATATGCAGAACATGATGGATCATGAGCCGAAAGTCTACAATGGATGTAAAAGAAATAAGATGTGCCCCTGTTTTATGAATTATATAGTGCATGAGGTTTCAACTTTCAAGCATTATCAGTTCATTAATAAGCTAATGCTTCCGATCTGAGATGTCAAATGAATTTATCGTTTAAGCATGTAAATGGCAATACTAGGACCATTTTGCTTGATGCACACAGAATATACTAAATTCAGCTGCTCACACACGATACCGGTAATAAACTTCCGGAATTATAGTCAGCATGGAACAGAACCGCAACTTAGCAAAGCAGCAAACCAATTATATTGCAGGTGCAGTTTATTGTTTACACTGGAATATGAAATGCAGAATGAACGGCAACCTTACAGACCACTTTGGAACCGGTGCAACACCAACACATATATACAAATCTAAGAGAGTTAAGCGACTCTGTTTGACAAAATAATATAGCAAAGTAGACACTAATCATAAAACCCTGAAGAGCTAGGCCACATGGGCTCAGACTTTGGAGCCATCGGCTTCAGAAGTGTAAACCTGGCCATATTCACCCTTGTTGTCATCCTCATCTAGATAGTCAGCCCTTGCGTTGAGTGCCAACATCTGGCAGACAAGCCAGAAGAGGGAAGCATCAAGTGCAAGGAAAGCAGCGCCACCAAACAGTCCGGTCTTTGCAGTGGGGCACTTGTAGTCCATGTTGTGGTGGGTGCTGTTGCTGCGGTGCAGGCTCTCAGTGACTGTCGCCCAGAGCAACATTGCAAAAGCTAGGGCTGAGACAAGCCTGATTTCACAAACAGCAAACATAATCAACAATTTGCATCTTGTTTATGAAGATGTAAGAGACAAGTGCAGGATACAGCATGGCAGATCATGTAATGGTTCAAGAAGTTATATAAAGCTGACAAAATGTGAAACACTGATGGATTGCACACCAACCATCGCTATAAAAAATCATACAATCCAGGATTCAACCTCACATATTTACATTGATGCATCAAAATATTTGAGAGTCCAAACAAGACAATTCATGAGTGCAAAACATGATGGTTCGATTCGATTTATAGCTATCAGTATCATGAAATATGCGGATGACCCAGCAAGTAATTATAAGGAAAAAAAAATTCCGATCCACACGGAACTTTTAGCCTTCTAGCTGAAGGATACTTACTCAGCAACAACAAAGAACACAGACAAGCTGGTGCTTTGAAATAATGCTCTGCGGGGAACCGACTTGCCCGAGTACGGATGAAAGATAGCAACATGTCCTACGATAGCAGCTAATACAAGCGCCACAACGGATAGGATTCCCATGGCAATGGTTGGGTCATTAGGGAACTTGCAGATGACAACGTCCTTTCCTTGGATAGGAGTTCCATTAGCAGGCTGCAATAAAGTTCACAACGGTTGAAGAAATATGTTTACTGAAGTAACAACAATACTGCTTGAAAAATAGAGGACAGTAAGCAGAAGTTCGGGCTGTGTCATAATTTCACGATGCTTTCCTATAAGCCCAATTGAACTAGACATGACACAATCCTGTTTTGTAGAACATTAATTTGCAACTTAGCATCTCAAGTTTGTAAAGAAGGATCCTAAACGAATTTTCACAGTTTGAGCTGTGACATAATTTCAGGATGCTTTCCTATAAGCCTAATTAAACTAGATATGACACAATCTTGTTATGAAGTAGACCATAAATTTGCAGGTTATCATCTCAAGTTTGTAAAGAAGGCTCCCAAACGATTTGTTCACAGTTTGCTAGTGAAAATCAGCCTAGTATGCGGTGAATTAAGAACCCTTCACAAAAGACGTGTAACGATCAGTGATCAAAGCAGGGAAAAGGCCGGACCTTTTTATTTTCTGCGATGACACCAAGTACGAACGACAGAATGCCAAAGAATGCGACGATGAGAGCAATCCGTTGCGGCGAGGATAGAACCATTGCTCCTGCAGGACAAGAAAATCAGTCAGTGAGATCAACAAAACACGTCACCTAAATGACAGAATACATCCATGACGACAACGGTATGCCAACAACGCGACGCGTTGCAATCTCCTCCCACGTAAAACTATGTTAATTTCCAAAGGAATCAAGTACTTAACATACTGTCTTTCTTACGATTAACATCGAATCTCATCCCTGCTCGTTTATGGTCGAAAACAAAAAACAAAAATCTCAAAGAGGGGAAGGTAGTTCTGGTTTCCTCTGGGACAGAAATCCTTACCGAGGACTGGAGGAGCCGAGACGAGGGAACGATCGGTTGGTCGCCGGCCGGAGAGGGCTCGATCTGTTGGTCGTCGCCGCCGCCGGCCACGAGTGGGAAGGAGGGGATTAGTTGGGTGGGGGACGACGGAATGAAGGGACTTGGTTGGTTGGTCATTAGTTTATATCTCGTGAGCCTTTCTTTTATTTTCCCAAGGGAAGGAAGGGGTATCTTGGCTTGGACGATTCCGTCTTGTTACGATTTTGCCACCGGGATTCTTCGCTTGTTCGTTACGATCCAGAATTCTGGCAGAATCATTTCTTGCAATTGTTTTTTTGTTTTTGAGATAAACTATCAGGAAGGACTTCAACGGCAGGGGCAGGGCGTTCGTGTCATGCGGAAGGTGTTCACATCTAAAACAGCCAACAAAATTTGAATTGTATTTGAATCTCTGTATGAAATTTTTCTAAAAAATCAAAAAAAAAAAATCTCTGCATGAAACAACCATAGATAGAGGGACTCCAGTCAGAACGCTTCTCTAAGCAGAAAAATGTGCCTGCCAAAAGAAAATGGCATTAGAATCAACTCTAGAAGCAAGAGAAGGAACAAGTAGCATGGATTCAAAGCCATCACGTTCCTCTCCGGCGGTGCAGTTGCAGGATGACAGCTGCCACTGACGGCAGTGGGGTTCCCCGGCGATGAGGGTCAACAGCGGCAGGCACAAGGGGGCAAACAAAAAACAATATCGAGAGAAGCAAACCGTTAACGGGCTCCAATTATGATTATTAGTATTCGTGGCCCATTTAGCAGGGTAGTGGCCCATGGAAAGCAAAGCAGCAAAAAAGTTGGTTTCCGTTGCCGGGACTCGAACCCGGGTCTCTCGGGTGAGAGCCGAGTATCCTAACCAGCTAGACTACAACGGATCTTGTTATGGTCAGCCAAAATAGTTATTTTCATTACGTAGGAAATGGGAAATCACACTTCTTTCCATGACAAGCTTCCTCATGCCAACGGCAGTGTTGGCACCTACAGGCAAACCGATTCGGTTTGGTTTGATACACCGCACCAAATCTCGTGAACCAACCAGAATGTGCACCTACTACTACAGTTCTTCGTCACCAACCGGCCAATGCACCGTGGCGTGGACCACTGGATGCAAGTTTCGCAACAAAAAGGTTCCCTGATTTTGGAAAACGCACAACGGTGCAGCATGTTCGTAAAGCAGCATGCGGTCCCTGGCCAAGATCCATTTTGGCTGGCCTTGTAGGCGTTGGAATGAAATGTAATGGAGATAGTCCGTTCTTCAATCTGCAACAGGCCAATTAATAAGTTGGCAACGGAAAAGGAATAACGTTTGGCTGTACTACAAGGTTAGTAGGTTGGATAATTAGTTACACTTAATATGAGGGCCTCTGATACCCCAAGCAAAGCAATCCATATGTGTACTTCGAAATATGATGTAGAAACCTACCTAGAGCTCGTTGGAGTTGGAGTATATTTGCCACACTAGCTAGGCCCATCTTGTTATTTTGCTCTTTGGTTTTGTTGTACTACATACTTGCATGCATGTGTCCGTACATGTGACTCTCTCTCTCAACAGATATATTACTGAGAACAGATGAGGTCAAACGGAGTGAAGCGGTTGGAGAAACGACCAGCCGAAATTTAAGCCTGCATGGCGCCGCATGTGAAATGCGAGCAAGAAAATTTTGAAGCAGAGCTGGCGGGCAATCACAGTCGGCTACCCGGTATGTTCACGACACGTGTCGTCATATCCATGTGTTTGAGCATGCATCCTTTCGTATTGTCACTGCTGGTTTGTACTTTGGCAGTAAATGCTGAATCTATCTGTAAGTTAACAGCTGAGCCGCGGGACAGTACTACTGACCGTTATACTAATTCAGTAGAAATTAGCTCTAGAGACCAGCTTATTCAGGTGCCATTGCCAACTAATGCAACTGTTTCTTCTTCGCCGAACCAAATCACCAAAGATTTTCTCTTCCTTTTTTAGGGGTCTGAACCTGCCTACCGATAAAGAAGCGTGAGGTTGACTGAAGCAGTAGCTCCCGCGCGGGGAAATGTACGAAAATGGAGACAGTTAAAGTTGGTGAGCCACTGGTACAGCAACGAGAGTGGCAAAAAAAAAAGTATGGAACTGAAGAACTTTCATCCCTTCTGATCTGCTCCTTTGATCTCAAGCAAAGCAAAAGGACCAGCTTATAGGGGTTGGATAACTCTGCCTCTGCGGATGGCACGTATGCAAATCTCATATACATGGCCAGATGGCCCCAACAGGCATGATGCTGTATTATAATAATATGGTTTATACATAAATAAATCACTAGATTCTCTTGCAGTGACAAAAGCTTCCCTGATAAAACAAACATGCAGTACCTTATACTCCCTCCGTCCCAAAATAATTGTCGTTTTAGCTCTCGACACGAAGATCAAGAAAAGTTGGTAAAGGTAGGTGCGCAGAAAACGAGAAAGAGAGAGATAGAGATAGAGGTGTCTTGGGAAGAGAGAAAGATGCATCGGGAAGTGAGAATGACAATTATGTTGGGAAAACTGGATGAGGTTAGGATGCAAGTAAACTAGGACAGAGAGAGTACAGCTCAAGGCAAGAGTTTCCTAGTTTTTTTTAAAAAAAATGCAAGTACGGTTACATTTCCACCGACCATCATCTGAGGATAAAGTGAGAATAAGGGGATAAATGTAAATAAAGACTTTACAGGTGTGACTAGCTAGTGTGAGAAGCATATGGAAGAAAAAAATATCATCAGGAAAGATTCACATGCAGGGTCCAACCTAGATCATGGCACGTAAATACAGTTTGGACATGCATACTGTAGAGAAAACAAAGGGGGTGTTGTTGAACTGCCGCTAAAGTTTAGACCCCTAAAAAAAGAGATCTTACTATTAAATTTTTTTTATTCATTAATGACAAAATATGTCACGACCCCCCTTAAATGCGAGACGAATCTAATGAGCCTAATTAATCCATGTTTTGCTACAGTGATGCTACAGTAACTATCTTCTAATCACGCCTTAATTACCCTCATTAGATTCGTCTCGCGAATTCGAGCGGATCCTGAAATTAGTTTCGTAATTAAACTTTATTTGTAATCACAATATTCGTTGAAAAACCCTCTAAAGTTTAACTGCCGAACACCCCAAAGGCAGGAAGATTGCAGGGCATGCAAAGCTTCACGTGCCTGCCACCTAGTTGGTTTATCAGAGCATGACTCTTGTGTCCCTCCTAAAGCACACAAAAAGGGCTCTCACCAGCCTGTAATTTTCATTTGCAATTATTGTTACTGAATGGGAATCAGTCATATTGCAGGCAAGTCTTAAGACGAGGCTAATCAGAAGACACGAGGGGTTTGGGGCTTAATTGGCTCGTCATCACGTGATTTCAGCTACAAGCAGCATTGTTTTTTTGGCACCCTGTCCAAGAGCCAGCATTTCGCTTGGGAATTTGGGCTCGTCGAGGCGAGATTCAGGTGGTGTTCGGTTCACTTTAGAGGGGTATAAAGGGATCACATCAAAGATGCCGGCAGCATTTATGTGTACTAAACAAAGTCAAATTACAAACTAAGTTCAGGACCCCCCATCTATTTCGCGAGACGAACGTAATGAGGGTAATTAAGCGGCGATTAGACGATGGTTACTGTTAGCATTACTGTGTCAAAACATTGATTAATTAGGCTCATTAGATTCGTCTTGAAAAATAACGCCCGTCTGCAGAAAGATTTTGTAATTAAATTTTATTTAGTACCCTTAAATAGTAAGATTCTTTTTACTTTAGAGGGGTATAAAGTTTAGAAGGCATTTTGAGGGGGAACCGAACGCGCCCTCATTCAAAAACCAAGAGATAGGCAGGAGATTATCCCAGCATCATTTTTTTTTTTAAAGCAAAGCATCATTTGTTTTTTACTGACTGTGATTTTTTTTCCGAAGATTACTGACTGTGATTTGGTGTATTCAATTTTAAAAAGTTTCAACGAGAAAGCAACCGTTGGCCTAGATCAATAGGGACTGAAAAGGATTTGTTCACGATGGTGAATCCTGCAATATTCCTGTCAAATCAAAAGCAAACTTGTTCTTATTGGCAAACAAAAAGGTACAAAACTCTTGGATGTTAATAAACTTCCAACCTTGAATGTGACAAGGTACCATAGTCCATCTAATTTTACCATCCATGGACACTAAAAATGGTTTAGGATGTGCTCGTGAAACTACTGGTCCCATGGCTACAAATTGTTCTAACTTTTACACGTTCATGATCCGAATTTGGAAGCTTAGCTGGATTTTTTTATGCAAACATGACAAAAAAAAGCGGTTCTCCCTTTGCCCACTTCTCTTGGAAGGATATGATTTCTGTAACATTAAGCAACTGATTTTTTTTTTTTGCGAAGGATTTTTTTTACTTCCAACCCAAAGAAAAAAAAAAGCAGTAACTTTTAATCACCAAGTTATGTAATTTTCCCAATCACTCACATTGCTGACAGAAGAAGTTAATCAAAAATTTAAGCGAAGAACATTACATTTCGACCGTGCAGCTAATTATAAAATGGAGATTTGTAATTAGTTCACATGTCCAGTTACAATTAGGTTCAGTTACTAGATGATTTGACTGGTCAAAGGCATGAGCTGGCTGGGTCAAAAGCAATGCTGAGATTCATCACATTACAACTCACTGGGAAGAGTCGGTACACTAATCTACTCCACTGACCAGAAAAGACATGTACATTTGGATAGAATCTCCTTAGCGTACTGACCGCAATAATAAAATCCATCAACACCTACCAAAAGGAACACGAATAAACTAATGCTCGAGGGATATAATAGTCATGAATTAG
The DNA here is from genome assembly GCA_012490785.1 of Eragrostis nindensis. Taxonomy (NCBI): domain Eukaryota; kingdom Viridiplantae; phylum Streptophyta; class Magnoliopsida; order Poales; family Poaceae; genus Eragrostis; species Eragrostis nindensis. The sequence goes on along the minus strand of JAAXCT010000514.1, from coordinate 438,978 downwards.
TCCATCAGAAAATAATACAAATGGTGGTGTGGGCTACTAAGTGTTGATTAAAGATATTCAACCGCAATTTTAATCTAAAACTGAAAATATCTGTAAACATTCACTTGAGTTATTGTGTAACATGGAACCATTTGGCTTAATTAAGTGGAAAAAAGGGGGGAAATGACACCTGGAAAAATTGAATTCTTTTAGTAAACTCTGTAACCGTTGGATAAAATAAAAGGTAACTGAAAACAAAAATCTTTGTATTGTAACAGATAGTAAAACTGGCATTTACCATCCACAAAACAACGTAAACTGCTCCTGCTGCCGGCAATAAACATGGCAAAAAGCTCGAGCGCGTCAGGATTACGTGATGACTGATGAGCTGCCTCCAAACAAAGGCAAAGGAAAAGCCGGAGAAAGACAGAGAGAGGGAGGCCATTGATAGAGACCACGAGCTGTTCTAGAAGTCACCGCGCCTGCGACTCAGGGCCGGGGCCTGCTCCCTCTTTGCTGCTCCCTGGATCTCGCCATTGCCGTTGCCGCTGCACGCTGCCCCCTACCTACTGTTCCTTGAGTCTCAGTCCTGGGGTTCTGTAGATCGCATTGCGTACCTGCTAGGATCCTTGCTCCATCTGCGGCTGGGACAGTGTGAGTGCTCCCTCCCCCCTGTTTGTTGATTCGTTTCTCTGCTTGTGTCTGTTCTTCTTTTGTGGTAGTTTCTGCTTTGTTTATTGATCTGTTTATGATGGTTGGAGTGGTTTAATGCTGCTTTCCCGCGAGAAAGATCCCATTTTTGATGTTTCAGAGAAGACTTGAATTTATAGGATTCTGCTGCTTGGCGAAGTTCTTGATTTTCTCCCAATGAGTCCATTGTTTGTCTGAGGTTTCTCCTGACAGCTAATTTAGCTGCTGAAATACCACTTTCTTTAAATGTGATCGTGTGATTTTTCTCCGCTAACATGGAATGCGAAAGATCTGATGGACAGCTGCAATCCTTTCTGAATTTGTTTCAGTTTCCTCCGCTTCTAAGATCTCGTGGCGGTGCCCCCCGCGATTGCATCTGTGTAGCCTTTGTCTCGATTCCGTTGTCTGTTTCTGCATTTGATCCTAGTGGCCGGCACATTTTTGGCTCTTCCTGCTAGTCCCCTGATCTGGGCCAAAATTTGACAACTTGTCACCTACTGTCACATCCAGTTAACTATCTTCTATTGTAATTCCCAAGCTGCTAGTTGTTAGATTTCTTTTCAGTCCAATCATTCGAGCAATTTGCTTTTTGAGAATTAAGCTTCAATGCAGTATTGGGTTTTTGTCAGGGACTAGAGCTTGGGCTGCTCAGTGGAATTGGAGATGGAGAGGAGGAATTGCCCTCCATCACCATCACCAAGGTCAACTGAGAAGTCTGGAAGAGACCTGCGATCCGGGGAGGCTAATGGCGGCACAAACAGCAATAGTAACACCTTCAACAAAGGTGAGAAGGAGAAGGGAGTCAATGTTCAAGTCATCCTGAGATGCCGGTAAAGACTCCAGGTTCAGTAGTGGTAGTCCTTCTGAAGTTCATTTTGATGTTTTTGTTCTCACAATGTGTAGTTTGATAATTCAGGCCCTTGAGTGATGAAGAGACAAAGTCGAATACTCCGGTAGTTATATCCTGTAACGAGCGCCGTCGGGAGGTTGCTGCTACTCAAATTATTGCCAATAAGCAGATTGATCGGACATTTGCCTTCGATAAGGTACTAGATCACCTTCTACTATACTGTTGTTAGGAAATTACCTGAGTGGTAGTACTCTCACACTTCAAATTCATCTAGTGTTGTCTACTTCATGTCTGCAAGTTTCCACTCAAATTTAGTCAACTGTTTGATTTTTGAGTAGGTCTTTGGCCCATCATCGAAGCAGAAAGACTTGTTCGAACAATCCATCGCACCGATTGTTAATGAGGTCCTTGATGGCTATAATTGCACTATTTTCGCTTATGGGCAAACTGGTACTGGGAAAACATACACAATGGAGGGAGGTGGAACTAGAAAAACAAGGGTAAATATTTCATTATTCATGTCATCTAAAGTTGTGTGTTGGGTCTGCATATTTGTTACTACTAACTAGTCCTTTTGATATATAGAATGGTGAACTACCGACCGATGCTGGAGTTATCCCAAGGGCTGTAAGACAAATATTTGACATCCTTGAGGCTCAGTGTGCAGAATACAGCATGAAAGTCACCTTTCTTGAGCTTTACAATGAAGAAATCACTGATTTGTTGGCACCTGAAGAACCAAAATTCCCTGTTCCTGAGGATAAGACGAAAAAGCCTATTGCCCTTATGGAAGATGGCAAGGGGCTTGTTTTTGTGAGAGGGCTTGAAGAAGAGATTGTGTACTCTGCTGGCGAAATCTACAAGATTCTTGACAAGGGTTCTGCAAAGAGGCGCACTGCAGAGACATTGCTGAACAAGCAAAGCAGTAGGTCACACTCCATATTCTCAATTACGATTCACATTAAGGAACTGACTCATGAGGGTGAGGAGATGATCAAAATTGGGAAGCTTAATCTTGTCGATCTAGCTGGTTCAGAAAATATATCACGCTCAGGTGCTAGAGATGTGAGTAACTTTTAAAAGTCCCAATGCATCGAGAAAAAGATCAGTCATGTATCTGATTTTTCAAATTCCACGAAGTCCTTTTGATATTGAATTAGCACTGCAGGGCAGAGCGAGAGAGGCTGGAGAGATCAACAAGAGTTTGCTCACACTTGGTCGTGTTATTAATGCTCTAGTTGAGCACTCCGGACATGTCCCATACAGGTAAATGGTAATTATAAGGACGCTCTTTTAAAAGGCGTTGATTTTAGCTACACATTGCTAAAGGGAACTTATATGTTGCTCTATCTATTTGTTTCAGAGATAGTAAACTGACAAGATTGCTGAGAGATTCATTGGGAGGAAAAACAAAGACTTGCATTATTGCTACAATATCACCTTCAGTATATTGCTTGGAAGAAACATTGAGTACATTAGATTATGCACACCGTGCAAAAAATATTAAGAACAAACCTGAGGTCTTCATCTTTTTTTTTTTCCTTTCTGGTTAAGCCAGTCATTAATCATTATCGAAGACACTAGATAGGCCCAAGTGATGTATGGGAAACGAATATTGATTGTTACTTTCAAATTCAGGTAAACCAAAAGATGATGAAGTCTGCTATGATCAAGGACCTATACTATGAAATTGACCGGCTTAAACAAGGTTCTTCCGCGTGCAAGGCTTTTGTATGTTAAATGCTACTAATTATCATACTTCTCTTATTAATTCACCCTCCTATATGTCTCCAGAGGTATTTGCTGCAAGAGAGAAGAATGGTATATACATCCCAAGAGAGCGCTACCTCCAAGAGGAAGCTGAAAAGAAGGTTCTTCTTGGTTTTCTAATCATCCCATATTTAGACTTATTTAGATAAACTGAACAAAGTTTTATTCTTATGTCACCATCTCGTGTTCTTCTCAAATTTTCATTTTCAATTAGGCCATGACAGAGAAAATCGAACGCCTGGGAGTTGATTTAGAGGCTAGGGATAAGGTTAGTTTTTCTATAAGCATTGCTAATATAGACAATTATGCAATAATGATTGAAGTGTAAATTTGCTGCAAATCTGTGACCAGCAATTGGTTGAACTAAAAGAGCTTTATGATGCTGAGCAACTTTTAAGTGCAGAACTGGGTGAAAAGCTCGAAAAGACTCAGGTACTCTTTTAGTCCTACCATGTGGTTTTGCAGCCTCTCAATGGATAACATCACATTTTTCATTTCAACCTTGTCTCCGTCTTGCAGAAAGACCTAGAGGACACCAAAAATGCCCTGCATGATCTAGAAGGAAAATACAATGAAGCAAAATCTACCATTAAAGAAAAGGAATATGTCATATTTAATCTTCTGAAATCAGGTTAACACATCTGTGCAAGAGTTCTGGCTTAGTTTTCTTTTGGGCTCGTTTGTTAAGATTGTTCGTAAATGAAACTATTAATTGTTGTAAATTCACTTGATTTCTATTATGATTATGAGTCCATTTTTACTACTTTTATCATGATTCAGTGACACTTTTGATTTATCTCACAGAGAAATCTCTAGTTGACTGTGCATATAATCTTCGTGCGGAATTAGAAAATGCAGCAGCGGATGTTTCTGGGCTGTTCTCCAAAATAGGTTTGGGATTGTAACTTGACTTCCCCTACTTTGTGAGTATTATGGACGTAGGCTCACTTTACTGGCCACTATTCTTGACTACTGGCAGAGCGTAAAGACAAGATAGAAGATGGGAACATGTCACTTGTGCATAGATTTAGGTCGCAACTGACCGATCAGCTGGATGCCTTGCATAAGACAGTCTCCAGTTCTGTCATGCAACAGGAGGGCCACCTTAAACAAATGGAGGATGATATGCAATCCTTTGTGTCTTCAAAAGATGAGGCAATTATGTCTCTTATTGTGTTTATATACCTCCTAACTTATTTTTTAATTATTGCTATGTATTAATATGCATGAATCACCCATTTTCAGGCTGCACAAGGGCTAAGAGAGAGTGTACAAAAACTCAAAGTCCTGCATGGTTCAGGTATTACTGCTTTGGATAATTTAGCAGGCGAAATTGACATGAATTCTCGGATAACATTTGAGAAATTAAATTCACAAGTACAATCACACACGTCAGCCCTTGAGAAAGTAAGTTCATTTCATTTGGCCTGCTTGTGTATGAAGTGCATTTTGCAATATTTCTTATTGTTTTTTTTTTCTGTTTATAGTGTTTTGGAGGAATTGCTTCTGAAGCAGATAACCTGTTAAATGAGCTTCAATGCAGTCTATCCAAACAAGAAGAGAGGCTAGCCCATTTTGCAAAGAAGCAGAGGGAGGTCTGTATCTTGCTGAAAGATGAAATCATCTGCTGTTCTCTAAGTACACTTTATGTTGAAACTTCCGTTATTGGGTGCAGGGACACCTGCGAGCTGTGGAAGCTTCACGGTCCATCTCTAAGATCACTGCTGGTTTCTTCCACTCGCTAGATGTTCATGCATCTAAGCTTGCCAGTATTTTGGAAGACACACAAAGTGTTCAAGATCAACAATTACTTGACCTTGAAAAAAATTTGAGGTGATACCTTAATACCTATGATGATTATTGCACTGACTACACTGTTCACTGGACAATATTATTTCTCAGCATGTGATGTTTTATTATTATTTTACGGTCCATTGTCTTTATCTTTTGTTTATGTTTCCTTTCACTTTTTTTTAACTTACCTTCCTCACTTTTGATTCCCTCTTGTAAATTCTTGGTGGTTTCATCTCTATCCTAGAACAATCTTGCTTGGGACTAAAAGGCTCTGTTCTTATTGTTGTATTTTAACAGGAATGCGCAGCTAACGAAGAAAAGCAACTTCTAGAGAAGGTGGCAGAGATGCTGGCAAGTTCCAATGCACGGAAGAAGCAGCTGGTAAGGATTATCCATTGTTTCCATATCTTACACATTGGTTTGTGGCCAGGTGCCATCTGAGTAGTGTAATATATTGTTATGATACCAAAAGAAGTACTATTGACAGATACATGGCTTGGGCTATCTCGCAACTGTTACACACTTATGGTCATGAGCGTGTATTGTAGGTCCAATCAGCAGTAGGTAGCCTTCGGGAGAGCGCTGTAAACCGTACAAGTCACCTGCAGAAAGAAATTTCTACAGCCCAGGACTTCACCTCATCTGTACAGGAGAAGTGGGGCTTTTACATGGAAGAAACTGAGAAGAATTACATTGAGGATACCACTGCAGTCGACAACGGAAGATCTTGCTTGGCCGAGGTTCTTGTAGAATGGTCAGTATATCATTTCATCCGATGATACCTTTTGTATGAAGTGTGGATATTTTGAGTGTTTTGACATTCGCTTGGAAATCTGCAGCAAGGCAAAGACAAGCATGGGTGCACAACAGTGGCAGAACGCAGAGGATTCACTTTTCAGCCTTGGCAAAGGAAACGTGGAATCTGTTGATGCTATAGTCAGGTATCAGAGTTGATAATGGAACTTTTTTTTTCTTTTCTCTTCAGCTGCAACAGTAAGTTACAAAGATGTGTCTGTTAACAGGACAGGAACAAAAACCAACCAATTGCTGCGCTCCAAATTGTCGTCTGCAGTATCCTCAACTCTTGAAAGTATAGATGTTGCAAATAAGGCCCTCCTTTCTTCCATTGACAGTAAGATCACAGCCTGAAACTCGACTTACCAAAGTGCATACATCAAATCTTTCTTTTCTGAGTACTGTTTCCTGTTTGTTTCAGGCTCGCTGAAGCTTGACCATGATGCATGCACAAATATCGGTTCGATTCTCACCCCATGCCATGGGGAAATGAGGGAGTTGAAGGGGGAGCATCACAGCAAGGTTGTGGAGATAACTGAAAACGCCGGGAAATGCCTAGAGGAAGAATATCTGGTAAGCAGTCTTGAAAACAATAGGTAGGGCTGTGTTCTCTCTATCTTTTACTGACCAAAATTGCCACCACACCTTCTCGTCGAACATTACAGGTCGATGAACCATCATGTTCAACACCAAGGAGAAGGCAGATCGACCTGCCAAGTGTCGAGTCCATAGAGGAGCTGCGAACCCCAGACTACGACGAGCTTCTGAAGTCGTTCCGGGAGTCCAGGGGTAGCTGGAAGCAGGCAAATGGAGACATGAGACATTTTTCAGAGGTGCAGGAACCAACATCGCCGTCAGTCAGGGATTCAAGAGTTCCTCTAGTAGCGAGGAATTAGATTTACCGAAAGCTTGTACAAAAACACAGAGCATTTGTCTAGTATATGTTTGCCCTATTGCTGTCGATAGTGTTGTCCATTTGATTAGCTGCTGATGTCGGGTGGCGGATTGGTGATTGTTTTAGGTTGGTCGGCTTGTAGAGTGATAGATAAAGTAAATCATACCTCCTATCGCATCATTGAATCTCTTGTCACATTTGTTTTGTACACGGCACATACTGTAAAGTTTCAGCTCGGATAGCGCTCGCCTAACAGGTGAATCTACTGGTCGTAGCACTCCTGATCGAGTTGAATTATATTTTCTGTCGGAAACCACACATTTCTGCTCCTGCTTTTCGTGGTGGCGACGCTCAGACGAAATGGGTGCAACCTGATTACAATGTGTACGAAGTTTTAATCGGTTATTTGACAGTTCATGAAGTTTTGGTACTCTGACTTGGAAGTAGGTTGTAGAAACCTTTTAAATCTATAATAAGAATTTTCATACAAGGTTGACTGTAGAAATTTTGATCTATTATTTAAAAGTCTTTAAAATTAGGTACTAAAGTTTTGAATATGTGATTTGAATGTTTAGAAAGCTTTCTAATCTCCAGCATCTGCATCTCGAACTTGGGTGCTCTCAAGTCTCAAGTCGTGTTAGGTTCCATGCGAACGAGCGATGGAGACGAGGGCAGCTGAGCAGGCTACTTGCGACCCGGCCTAGACTAGTTTTGTGGGCTACTGCCTAATGGGACCTCGTGCAATAGATTTACAGGAGAAGAGAGGTACATGTTTTAAGTTTTTAAACAGCACTCCAGCAACGACTGCCGGCTGTGGCTTCGCCTAGATAGAATCAATAAATAATAAACCACATTACCACATCATGTCATGAAAATAATAACATCACGTTGCTCTTCGAACTGGAAGATAAGCTCTCTGAAGGAAAAGGATTTACCGCCGCTAGTTCACGTCAGCGCCCCGCCACATGGAGCTGGCTATGGACTTGACGCTAAACTTTGTACTTCATCCAAATATGAACAAAAAGAACATAAACATGTGGCTAACAACTTTAGATTCGAACAGGATCACAACTGAACACGGCCACTAGCGAAAGAGATATAAACTAAAAAAAAAAAGAGACTAGTTTTATGACAAGAAAGAATGTACAAGCTATCACAGCTACAAAAGATGCCGTCTGTTGCAGTCGAGGCCTGGTGCAGCGATGCTATGGTGACAATCTATAAAAAGATGTCTGCCGCTTTATACTCTGCAAAACAAGAAGCAGCCGTCACCATGGAGATTTATTTTATGAATGATATAACAAGTTTTGTGCTATATATCGAATGGTTCGAAATACACGTCTGTCAAATATCTGCTGAATACAATCAAGAAACTAAACTAATGAAAACATCCTAAAATTTCTTCAAATAACTGTTATGACAAAGAAAGATGCTTCCTTCTCACACTTTATATTCTAGTTTCATGAGTTTAGTTTTCCTTTTTAAAGCCATCAATGTGTGTTTTACTACAACATAGCAGGAAATATATTAACATCTACCTGCATCCCTATAGACTGAATGATAAGGTGCCCCAGAAACTTTTCCAACATCATGGCACAAAGTTAGGCAACGGCATCCTGACTATAGTTGAGCTTATTCTTAGCACAATGGAAAGAATATTGCTTTGATGCTAACCGAATGAATGGAACCTTACAAGTCCGGCAATTTTGTCATAGAGTACTCATCCCAGTAAAATATGCAGCATGAAAAATCAAATTACGAGCTACACAACGAAAATACAGTCTGGCAGTACACCAATACAGTTTTCTATAGATAAAACAGATTCAAATGATGTGCCATGCTGACAGAACAGAGTCATCGCATACAATTATACAGCATTTTCGGCTCACATTACTGCAGGCCTACAGTGTAAATAGAAAGATAACTCCCAAATGGAAATGATTTCGGATACTAATAGTAATCTAAAACTGAGAATCAATAGACTTGCACGGAATGTAAATATCTGCAGAAAATACCTGAGTTGATGCTTCAGCTTGTTGAAAACCATGACATGATATTAATAACTTGAAAGCACTCATGATATGTCTATCACCTCGTGAAATCCCTTGTTGGTATTCTCAGGGGTTGCCGTATTTGTTTTGTTTCCTCCTGGGAGTGACTGCAAACTTGCTGGATTATCATCAACCTTGCTGCTCGGTGTAGCATCTACTGAAGCACTGGGGCCACTAACACCTGCTTTCACATTAACGTTAACTTCGAGGCCACCAGAAATATCACCGGTAGATGGATTTTGAGTTGCATGATCTCCCCCTTCTTTAGCCTCCCCTGACACTGTAGGATCTGCATAGTCTGTCTTTTGTTTTTTCACACTGCTCGTCGAAGGGGTGCCAGTGCCATCATCCTCAAGATCATCGTTTGCTGCACCTGGTTCTGCAGGATCCGAGGAATCTTTCCTCGGCCTCTTCCATTTTTTGGTTGATGATGTGCCATCATCCTCGAAATCTTCCTCCTCTCTACCCCTGTGCAGATAGGTCCACAGTTTTTTGTCATTATCATACAGTACACAAGGGTCGCGTTCATAATGCAAGCGATCAAGAGCGCCGCTGACAACTTGGTTAATAGCAGACTCTTTATTCGCTTCTTCAAAGTTTAGGTATTGTGAATCTTTGAGCAGTGTGCAGACATCAGCTCTTGTTCCAGTTCTTGCAGGCAACCTAGCAGCAGCATCTCTTACAAGACAGAGGATAGTGACATGAGGCGGACGATCAGGTAAGAGCATGGGATGTCCCCTAGCTTTTGCCGTGGGTTTTCCACCTCCTCTCCTCAAGGGAGCAACTATAGACTTCTCCCCATCAGCAGCAGTATAGCAAAAGGCTCTATCAGGAATTGAGTATCTCAAAAACTCCTCACGCTGGAAATATGCCTTTGCTTCATCTGAGCTTGGGATTATTGTGTTCAGACTTTTCTGGGCTCTGAGTTCCTTGAACCTTTCCTTCATATCCAAATTTGCAGGATTCGGTGGTGGAGGTGGTGGAAGGGATCCTATCTGCTTAAGGGTTTCCTGACCACTTTTCAGCCAGTTAGAAAATGCATCGACCAACTTTACAAGCATCTTGTGAGGAATGCCCCATGCTTCAGCAGAAGTTTCTTCATCAGGATCATCAAAAGAAACAGAAGTTACTGGTCCAACCCAGAACCAACTTTTGTTTGATTTCTCATAAGCAACTAGTGCCCTCCAGCCCTTCGCCCCTAGAGGAGCTGTTCTAGATGAAAGTACCTTCAATACTCCTCGAACTAAATCCTGAAGGGGCTCCTGTGTTTCAAGTATCCTAGGATCTCCAGGATTTGACCTGATTCGATTGACAAGTTCTTGAACGGTGAGTGCTGGACCTGCTGGTGAACTGTTGGGTACAGTCTGCTCTGCAGCATTGGCAATTGGTGGTTGCTCTGTCGCACCCGGTTCTTGAGCTTGTCGAGCTTGCTCTGTCGCACTTGGTGGTGCTGCAGCAGTGGCATCGGCAACTTCCGGAACCGGTTGAACTTGCTCTGTCGCACCCGATTCTTGAGGTGTTTTGTTCTGCTCTTCATTATTGGACAATTTTTTACACTCCTCCGCATCAGGTTGCTTCGCTGCTGCTTGCAAATCCTCAGTAGGATTGATCATAGCCTTCTTTACGGCAGTTAAAAGATGTACAACGGAGAATGAAAAGCCAGTATGGATAGTTGGTGTAATTGGCACATACTTCTTCTTAGGCTTCTCAGGTTTCTCTGGCTTCTCCGGTTTCTCAGTCTTCTCAGGCTCTACTGGTAGCACATTATTTTCTGACATGGCAGCAGCTGGTTCTGCTACAGTAACTGCATCAGTGGTGATCTCTGGCTTCTTTTTACTTTTCTTCTTCGAGCTACCACTGTTCTCGACCACCTTTGGACCAGATGGTGCATTCTCAACATGATCATCCAGTCTAGTAACTTCAGCTCTCACTTTCGGTTTTTTGGACCCAGAGCTGCAACTTAAAAGTGCTACTTTCACTGTTTCATCACCACCAAAATCACCGTTAGAATCTTCAACGGCATGTCCTGATCGGCCAGGAAGCTTTTCATTTTCTGCCGACCTGAATGACTCCTTGTTTTCATTGAATTCATGCAATCCAGAGGTACCATAACCATGCATGTCCAAAGTTGCCATCCCTTTCCGCTTCCTTTCACCACTTGCTGGAGGAGGCTTCATGATTTCACTAACATGTTCCGCCATCGTCGCGTGCAGATCATGTGAATAACCAGTCTCTGAAACTTTTCCTTTGATTCCTTTGCTTTGAGAGGGATCAAAATCTGCAGTAGCAGCAGGATGAATCATTTTGATTGTTTTGGCATGCTTCTTGGACTTTTTGGCACCAGATGGTGGTCTATGCGACCCAGAATAGTAATGCTCTGACTTCTGTCCAAGAAATTTCACATCTGCACCATCTTCAAAGTGCTCCGACGAATCAGATTCTGTCTCCTCACTCTGAGCATGGGAAGCAACACTCCTGTGGTGCTTCTGGCCAATTTCATCAAATCGACTACTGGATTTACCTTTCATCTTCTCCTGTGATAGCTTGCCTCTAGGGTCAGCCATAAGGTGAGCATCATTAACCTGTTGCTCAATACTTTTGTAGGACTTAACCTTCAGACCGTGACCAGCTTGAGCCTTCCTGCTTCTGTAATCACTCGCAGCCTGTCCTTCCTGCCACTCATCTAATCTACCAGTGTTGGTACCAGGTGGCCAGTGCATATCATCCCCTCTTAGAGGTTTACTCTGCACACCTTTTCCTCCATGTACCCAATCTCTCACAGAGTACCTCGCATTCCTTCCGGTGTCAAAATATGGAGGATCAAATGCTGCTGCCAGGGTAACTCCCTGATTACCCACGGGTCTGCCATAGTAGTAAGGAGCACCCATATGGTTATCGCGGCGATTGTTTCCATACAGATTGCCATCATAGCTCATAACCAATTCCTTCTTGCCTGGCTTCGGCAGCGGCCTAGAAGATCGAAATCTTGGCAAATCCCTGTCATATCCAGGATCCTCTGTGTAAAGGCCATCCGTGCTCCTGCGAAGCTTCCCTCTATGTGCGAGAGCTGGATCATAGCCATAAGGATTTTGATGCGAAAGCTCAGAGAGTGCCGCTGCAGCATCACGGCCGGCCCCTCCAATGTATTCCTCGTCCTCCACTTTTGAGGTACCCAACAGCAGCGGACCCTTAGACCTCTCCTTCGCTAACTTCCCAGCCTTCTTTAAGTCCATTTTATCTGGCTTCCGTGTCAAATACAGTTCCCCGGAATCCCTGCTCTCTGAATCAGTCTCCGACACGGCCCGGCTAACCAAACTCAGACTCTTTTTCTTCTTCCGCTGCGCCTTCACCGCATCCAGCATCCTCAGCCTCTCATCAAGGCTGTAACCCTCGCGGCCCTTCCAGCAGTCCTTGATCTCCCTGAGCCCGCGCACCATCGAATTGTGGTAGCTCTGCAGCCAGTAGTAATGCTTCCGCCGCTCCGCGAAACGGGTGCCACGGCGGTACAGAACGATCCTCGGGTCACAAAGGCCGCCTTTCAGCCTGTCGAAGAGGGCGACGAGGGGGCTCCCGAAGTGGAAGTTCTCCCCCGCGAGTAGCTCGACAAGAGTGCGCGCAAAGGTCTCCTGGTCCATGTCGGGCAGCACGGCGGCCAGGCTGAGCCGCTCCTCCTCGCTGAGGAGGCTGTTCCACGCGTCGAGCGAGAGCACGTCGCGCAGGCCACCGAGGTCGTAGAGCTCGAGCGGCACGGCGAAGCTCTGGTCCCCGACCTGGCACATCTCCGCGCCTGCCTCGCCAAGCTCCGTGATCTCCAGCTCGTCGGACCCCATCCCAGAGTCCTCCTCCTCCTCGGCGTCCTCCTCCATAGCATCCTCCTCTGGCTCCTCACCTCTGGCACCGTTCTCCTCCTCGCCGCCAGAGGAGCCACGGGCCTCGGACTCCTGCGACGGCGTTGCTCGCGACTCCTCCTCGTCCTCCGTGGCATCCGGCGAGCCCTCTCCGCCGCCGTCCAGCCTGGGGAGCCGGACACCGGCGCCGGCCCTCACGATCGCCATGGCCTCCCACCTACACCACCACACCGGAAAAAGAAAGGAAAAATGTCCGTAGCAGTTAAACCCTAGCTCTCCAATCCACTCCATTACCGACTAGTAGCACAGCAAGAATCGAACCAAGACGAGGACGAGCAAGCGAAACTCACCGGGAAGCACCGCGAGGCCGCGAAGCGAAGCAAAGCGGATGCGGCGAAACCCTAACCCTAGCGCGCCGATTGGGAGGAAAAGAGGGAAGGGACGGGGAAGAAGGGGAGGGCCGACGGGGGGCGGGGATAAATAGTGGGTGGGGGAGGAAGACGACGGCGACGTGGCGGGCGCGGGTGCCGTCGGATCGGGGCGCGGCCGCGGGATGAGGGGCCGCGGGTGGGAATTAGGGCCGGGCGAGGGGGCGGGGCGCAAAAGTGCGGGGTGGTGTGTTTTAGCCGAGTGCGGAGAAGGAGACGGAGGGGAGGAAGAGGAGGGCGGCGAGCGAGCGAGCGAGGAAGGGGAAAGGGTGGGGCCGGGTTCGCGGGCGCGGGGGGCCGCTAGCCCGGTACGCTGACGGGTGGGTCCCCCGTGAGGTCTGGTGGGTTCACGGGTTTGCGCGGGAACTTAACTGCGCGGGAACTTAACTTCAGATCGCGGGCTTCCGTTGGGAAATTAAGGGATATAAGGCTATCCGCACTCGTGTTCCTCTATATCTTTCCTTTAAAAGGAATATTCTGTTCTGGTTATCGAGATTCTCTCCTCTAAACCAATTTCTTCCGTACCCATCATTTCTCTATATCCTTTCTCTATCCCAACTAACTTATATTTTATTCACCTATCCCAACCACCATCTCCTCTCTCTCTTCACTTTTTTTTCCTTTTCTTTTTTTCTCCCCGTTCCCGCACCAGCACCATCTTATCCGCACAGTCCGACTCTCTCCATCCACTCCTCGTCGCCGCCCGTCCCTCCCCAAATCCACAGCAGCTGCCGAGGTGAGGTGAGCTCGACGCCTCTGGCTCCACTCCCCGGCGCGCGCCTTCCTCTTCCTCGACGCCCTCCCGCCTCCCGGCGCCGCCCCGGCCGCCGCCGACCTCCCGCCGGGCCTCCGGCTCCGCGTCTCCGCCGACGCCTCCCGCTTCCCCTACTCCCAGCCGCGCTGCCTGCCTTCCGCCGTCCGCGTCGCGCGCATCGCCAAGGAGCTCGTCTCCGAGCTGAAAGAGGAGCCGCCGCCGCGGTGGCTCGTGCTCGCCGACGACGACACCGCCTTCGTCCTCCCCAACCTGCTCCACACGCTCCGCAAGTACGACTGGCGCGAGCCGTGACCTCGGCGCGCGCTCCGAGTCCGCGGCGCAGAACGCGTGGCACGGATTCGCCATGGCATACAGCGGCGGCGGCATCGCCGTCAGCTGGCCGCTCGCGCGCCGCCTCGCTCACGCGCTCGACTCCTGCGTCGTCAGGTACCCGCACCTCTATGGCAGCGACGCCAGGATCCGCGCCTGCCTCGCCGAGCTCGACGTCGAGCTCACCCCACGACACGCCCGCGCCGAGGTGAGGTCGCCGTCGCGGAGGAGGCGCCGGCGGTGCGGCGGGATCCTCTCTCTCCTCCCTCTCATCTGCTCCTCCCTCTCTCCTCTCTCATCTCCTCTCTCTCTCTCTCCTCCGGCGGGCCGACGGCGAGGCTCGATTTGTGTGGCTTCGCCGGCGGCGGGGCGACGGCGACGCTCCGGCGGGCGCAACTCTCTCCACGCGCGCGTAGCGGTTGTGGGCAGCGGCGTCGGAGGCGATTTGGGCGGGCCCCACGTGCCGTAGCGTGCCTCCGCTACTCCGCCAGAAATAGAGGAACGAGCGCCTTCCGCTTGGATAGCGGAAGCGATAGCGTGAGCCGGTGCAGCGCCCATCCTCTATTTCCTTCCTGAAGGAACCGGTAGCGGAGGCTAGTGCGGGCAGTCTAAGGAAATTCTGTGTTGCCAATTCTGTGGCACCACTCGTACGTACACCTAACTTGGTCACGTGCCAACAAGCGCACAACCAGTTGCAAATGCTGAATGCATTTCACTTCGAAATCATTCAACTGGCAGTTAGTTTGAGATTTGCTTGTTTCAGCTTCATTCTAGCCGAACTAGCTCAGCGTCTCACGGCCTGTTTGTTTTTTAGGCTTAAATTTAGTTTGTTATAATCTTGTCATTTAAAGGTATTAAATAAAGTCTAATTTAAAAACTAACTGCAGAACTATGTGCTAATTCGCGAGACGAATCTAATGAGGGTAATTAACCCGTAATTGGTCGATGGTTACTGTAGCATCACTGTAGCAAAACATAGATTAATTAGGCTCGTTAGATTCATCTCGTAAATTAGCACGCATATGTAAAAAAGTTTTGTAATTAGACTTTATTTAATACTCTAAATAACAAGATTCTTTTTATATGACATTTAAGCTTAAAGAAACGAACACCACCTCAGACTAGGCGCATGTTTTGCTCACGGTCATATATTGCACACATTCTTATCGTGGAGTATGACATGTGAAATATCAACCTGGTAAGTCATAATTATGATAAGGAATCAAACACTCACCAGAGAATTTGCGGCACGACTAATGTTTGGCAACCAACCAAACACATCCTCGCTTGTTTACCGCTCTCATCCCACGTCCCAAAACATCGTTCTCATCGTATGCCCATGCCTATTGCGTTTAGTCTCGGTTTAACGTTCTCCAACCTCAACAATCACCCATTTGACCTTCTCATCGTACCCCAGGAGTAACATGCTTCTCATAAACCCTTTTTTAACCCGTCGACATATGAGAAAGCTCCCTCTCGACAATTGCTTAAATAGCAGTTTAGTATATGTTGCAGAGCAAATGTCCCACAAACTATAAAGTTATATATTTAATTACCTAGTGAATTGAATAAAAAAACATGTAGATCTATGGCCTAATTTTTGGCCTGGCAACAGGGCGGGGGGGGGGGGGGGGGGGGGGGGGGGGGGGTGGGGGCGGGGGCGACAACCATCCCTCCGCCCTGGTAGAGTTCGTCTCCACCCCGTTCTCGTTAGCCTATTGGGGTGAAATCTGACCCCGACAGATCCCCAAACTCCAGCGGACCCCACGCGGCGGCGCGAGGCACAAGGCGGGGCGAGCAGGGAAATGAGGAAGGAGACACCGAGACAGAGGCGGCTGGTTGGGGAATAGTGAAAGAGAAGTAGGATTTATGAAAGGAGTTGGTATGTCTCTGGTCTTCCTCTTGTGGGCTGTGGTGGATTAAATCAAGAGATGGGCATATTTTCAACTAATTTCGGGCATCGTGGGTCCCCACGGGTGCAGACTCATCCTGTTCCCGACCCGCTAAGGTTTCGGCCCCGCCCTACTAGCCTCGTCCCCTCTCGTTCGGGTCTGCGCCCCGTGGAGCCCGTCTCCAACAGAGAAATTGCCAACGCGACTCAATTTACCACAAAATCACAACTATAGACTGTACATATTAAACCTGAAAATGCTCTTGCAGCTTGCACGCGATGAGCCTCATTGCGGCGAGGTGAGCCGAGCAACCAAATACACTATATTATTTTACTATGTATTGTACGTAATCTGTAGTCTCATATACTTAGAATTTTCTAAATTGGAGTTTACAATACAGCTCCTTAGAGCAACCACAATGTGGTTGTAAAGTGGCAATGGAAAATAAAGAAATCAACACAAGTTAGCTGAAACATTCTGAGAGAAGTTAATAGGCAGTCCATAGCAAAAGATGTCCATATGCTTAGAGCAACCACAATGTTGGTGAAAAGTAGTCTATATTGAATAAAATAGCATTGCTGCTAATCCATAAGCATTGTGCAACCAGTCTATAGTGAGGCGAAACAAAAGTCACCCATAAGCATATGAACTGGCTGTAAAGAATAAACAAATATTTCTTCCTCTTGCTTGCTCTTCTTGGAAGTTAGGAGAAATAGCATATATGGACTGTTTTACCATTGTGAAGCTAACTATACTTAAAGTCTACCGGCTGAAAGGCTAGTTAAAAAAATATTTGTACAATGAATCAATAAAATAATGAGAAGACCATTACCATGCAAGTGACCATGGGAAAGAGAGCGGGACGGGTGATTATTTTTCTCTAGTCAGACCTACCTTGCTCCATTCACATTGTGAACATGTCGATAACTAAAGACATCTTGGTGTGCCACCTATTTAGACCACTTTAAAATTTCACATTGCAGTTGCTCTTACATATCCTTAGTTTTATTATGAAACTTTAACCAAATTATCCCTCTTTTTGTTTTGAAATCAACTCTATTTTTCGGGTTTTAGATTTAGTTATTTCCCGTATAAACCACCAAGGCACCAACTAACCCTTCGTTGCCAATCCGACCGTCGTGGTCTTCTATCATACGGTGTCCACTGGCCTCTTCCACGCGGAGGAGCATCCCAATTCCCAGTCCCGGACCAACCATGACCGCCGCCGCCGCCATCAGCAACCCCGCCGCCGTCGACGACTGGACCGTCGTCCGCCGTCGCGGCCGCCGCCGAGGCGATGACCCGCACACCGCGACCCACCCCGACGCCCCACTGCCCCTCCCCGAGACCCCAGTCCCGTGGTCGCCCTCCGACCCCTCCATCGACCCCGCCGGCGTCTCCCGCATCGTCGCCCGCGCCCGCACCGCTATCTCCCGTGTCGCCGCCTCCCGCCTCTACCGCCGCCTAATCCTCCCCCACTCCCCGCTGCGCCGCCGCATCGCGCTCCTGGGCCCTACCCGCCTAACCCTCCTCGGCGTCGGCAGATTCGAGTCCTCCCCCGTCGCGCGCCTCCAGCTCGCTCTCGCGGCGCTCCTCCGCCGCGACCTCCTCCCGGACGCCGCCGCGGCGGACCTCTTCGACCCCGTCCTCTCTGCGGCCGAGTGCGCCGCCGCCAGCGCCCTCGGCTTCTCCGTCCCGAGCCTCGACGACGGGGGCCGCCGCCGCGTGGAGGAGCCCACGCTGTTCTACATGCCCCACTGTGAGGCGTCGCTCTACGACGCGCTCCTCGCCGCCAACTGGGAGTCCCCCGCGCAGCTCCGCCGCCTCTGCGTGCTGGGCAATAGCTTCCAGCGGTACGCTCTCCAGGCCGAGGAGAATCGCTCTGGCCCCGCCGCAAAGGCGATGAATGTCCTCGCGGCCGAGCGATTCGCGTGGGAGGAGCTGGTTGCTGAGGAGGCGGATCTGGATGAAGACGACTGGTTCGCACAGGCATTCAACGAGACAAGCTGGCATTTCTTCGAGGTTGAGGATGACGTTGACTGGGCTACCACCACCGCCGGAGGAAGGAGATAAGTTCAAAAACTCTGTTCTTTGAGAAATGTTGTATGCTGTGTGTTGCTTGATTGCTATTTGAGCAATTGTGATGCCGTTGTATGTTGTATGTGTAGATTCTTTGAGCATTTGTGATATTGTTGTATGTTGCTTGATTGGACGCATTGCTGATCAGCATTCAAAATTTACATTTGAACTTTGAAAAGTTTCTCTAGGGGGATGCAATATTGATCATTGAATGCGCTTTGGTCTGCTTAGATATTCATTCAGCGAACACGGCCTAGACACGAACTAGGCACTTCAGTGTTGCTCTGATCAGGATGACCTGGTGAAGTATATTGATGTTTTATTTGAGCCAAGATCAGTAGGCTGAACTGTTCCATAATTCTCTAGCAGTGTCATGATTCCAAGTCTACACCTCAACAGTTTTTTGTTCTTGATTTATTGCAAAATTGAACATAACTGGCTAGTTCGTTCTGCTTAGCTATTCAAGGAACACACAATAAGCACCGTCTTGACAGTGTGATGTCAATCTGGTAAAAATATTCCCAGAAGTCATATGTAATAGGTCATCTGATTTTCTATTGTTCAATCTGTTCTATTTTCCAGTAACTAGAGTGTTTGATAAGGTTATAAAGTGTCCTTACAGGTAGAATCTCAAACATAAACCCTAGCACTTTGGGTTGTCTAACTCCACATCAAGATTGCTTATTTGTATTCACGTAGTAAAGAAGGACAAGGGTATTCTTTGACCCAAGGTTCCATCATCTAACCTATCGCAAACTGTTGTCAGTTAGTTATTTTGATCCTCTTTCTTTTTTCACATTTATTTATCTAGGCCCTGAAAAATAGTATGAAAGCTTATGTGGTTCAATCTAGAATCATATTTTCAGGCTAGCCTGCGTGAGTGAGCATTATTCCTCTGGTCCCTATAAATTCTTAACTGGTTATGCAATTTGTTTCATTTTGATAAACAAAAGGAAAAGGCCAGAGTGCTAAATATGCTAGTAGAGACTAGGGGAGTGCCTGTGCGTTGCTACGGGCGTAAATAACCGCAATTTTATTTAGAGTATCAGTATAGAGCATTCATATGGCATAATCAATTGGAGTTTGAATACAGAATGACAATACACTGATGTCCATAGATTTAACACGTTTCAACCATTGGTTTTCAATACACGTTACTGTAGACTACCAATAGCAACAACTCACTCTTGTTTGCCCGTTATGTGAGAAAGCCAGCTCTTAACATCTAAAGGTAGGGCCTCTTTTGCTTCATTCAGATTGGATGCTAACATGTTAATCAAGAATTCTCTCCGTAATGTTGGAACATCCTGGACACATGCAACATTTTTCATGTTAATAATATATGAAGTCTAGGATTCTGTTGATATATGTAAGAAAAGGAAGTGTTACCTAACTCAATACCTTAGCATCCACAAGTTCATCTTGACAATACATGGTACCCTGATGCTGGCTTGCCATTATGAAGTAGTAAATTTAATGTCGATGACTTAGTTATATTAAATTTAAATATGAAAGTGTTATATAATAAACTATTAGGAGTTGTTATCTATCCCTTTCTTCCCATCCGTCGTCCATAACTGGAGTCTCCCAAAACCAAGGATCTTTCACGTACTGGCCGGATAACTTAGTCATAGCGAATCTGTACATCGGGAATATAGCAGCTAACAGACGAAAGATGTATTCCCGATGTATAAGAGCCCGCTTTCTCACATATTGCGCAAACAAGAGCGAGTTGGTCAGATCGGTATCCTACAGTAACATGTATTGAAACCAATGGTTCAAACGTATTAAACCTATGGACACCGGTGTATTGTTATTTTGTATTCAAATACTTTGATTGATTATGCCACATGAAGGCTCTATACTGATACTCTAAATAAAATTGTAGTTATTTTCGCCCGTAGCAACACAGAGGCACTCCTCTAGGTTTTTTTTTAATATATTGGTATAGATGGGTAAAAACTAGAGAGAAAGTTCCATGCTCCTGGCAAAATCCCGCGGACTGTTAACCTTCTGAAAACGGTGGACAAAATATGAAATAATAAGGTTACAGCCAGTGGAGCAAGCTACTGGATAACGCTTCAATATGAAAGCTAGTAGTAGGTATCTTAGGGTTAACTCCTACCTGAGCTCGTCTTGCATTTTTTTCTCTGGTGTTTTAAGGAGTTCATTTAAACACCCTGGACTAGCTATGAGATGTTCTGCGGTTTCTATTTCTTGATCGCAAATTGGCGCATAGGACTATGTGGCCAGCCTCTTTGCATTGGACCGTCTGCCTTTAGGATATTATTCTGCAGAATTTCCCATTCAGCATTGCTTTTCCAGATCAATTTTTGGTTTATTGTAGGGTTCTTTTCTTCTTTGTGAAGAAGGGATCCTCTTAAAAATGTGAGTTACTTCCCAGTATTTGTCCACTTCCAAAATATCTTGCTGTGTTTCCTCTTGCAGTAATGTCAGGCATGGTAATAGGATTATAGGAATTCTTTCAAGTAATTTATGTATGAGCCTAATATGAAATCGTTTTTCTCCCCGACTAGTAGGGATACTGATCTTGTCAAGTACGTTTGCAAACATTTCAAAGGATCTTGTGATCTCAAGGAACCTGTGAATCTGTAGGTAAAGCTGTTGCAACCAATGGTCAGTCAAGCATTCGTTGGGAATCCTTGCTACTGACAGTAAAGCATGGTGTTCTGTGATCTTTGCTCAGTGCTGTAGCAGCACGAATTTGTTTATTTGCTCATTGCTGTAGCAGCAAGAATTTGTTTTCGTGAGAAATGGTCCGCTGTGCAAGAAATGTATCATAGTAATGCAGATTGTGTAGCAGAGAATGTCCTGAGTCTTATTATTTCTATGTGAGTCGAACAAGCTAGGATCTTCCGCTGCTGAATTTCAAGGTATCTGAAGTAATGTTAAACTCAGAATTAGACCCTGATAAGTAAATGAAACATGGTTAGGTTGTGGACGCGAGGGAGATATGCACGCAGTTGGCCCCTATATGTAAAAATTGGAATAGTTGAGGAATGTCACCATGCTCCACTTTGGATGTGTTTGCTGCAGCATGCTTTCTTACTCCTGTTGTTTCCGCTGTACCATTAGGCTCCTAATCCTAAAAACGTGTATAATACTAGAAGTTAAGATGGGCCTAAATTGGGCCGATTGTTTAGGGTCCATTGCTGGCCAAGTATTGTCTTTGGTTCGATTAGGTTACTTGGTTCTTCAGCACGGAGTGTAGGCCCAATAGCTTTGCTAAGTAGTAACGCATCTAAAATCAACTTCTTTTTGAATTACATATTAGGTAATCTAGCAGACTGGTACAAGAACATTTGTACTGCAGATCACCCGCATCAAGGGCCAGAAGTAATTGTGGCTCTTTATGATATTACATTAAATCCATCTGACGATATGAATTGCAGTGTTTTCCGTCAGTGAAGAATATGCTTCTCAAGCCTAATAGGCGGTACAAGTTGGAACCCAAGGTTTTATGCTTCACCCTATTTTATATCACGCTTCAACTATTGCATCCTACTATATCCTAGCTAGTACATATCTAGGTGAAAATCAAACAAAAAAAAATCACTTGTACCGATTTGTATTTAGTACTACTTGAAAAAAGCCGTGCAAATCCAACAGTACGTTT
This sequence comes from Eragrostis nindensis, assembly GCA_012490785.1. Classification (NCBI taxonomy): domain Eukaryota; kingdom Viridiplantae; phylum Streptophyta; class Magnoliopsida; order Poales; family Poaceae; genus Eragrostis; species Eragrostis nindensis. The sequence continues at coordinate 417,186 of JAAXCT010000514.1, read as the reverse complement.
GTGGTTATATAGGATTTTCGTTGCGCTGAGGCATAGTTCTACTACTATGTTTTTCCTTTTGAGGTTAAGACATTTTGAATTAGTGTAAATTTACAGTAATTAAGTTGTTGTGACGTTAACAAATGACAATGGAGGGAGCAACTTGCAACATTTACGTACTATTGTGCATGAGGGATGCAAGAAATAAATAAAAATACAACCCCTCGATTAGAACGAGTACTACTCGAACGGGGTACATATATAATTTTGATGGCATATAGCATCTACAGTAATACTTCAGCAATGAGCAAATAAACAGTGTAGTAGCTAGTAGCATTCTGCTGTTTGTAGTTGTGCCATAGCTGCTCCCTGTGTTTGTACAACCCCGTGTGTCCCACGGATTAACGCAACACTTTAATTGGGTGGGATTAACGCGACACAGAGCGGCTCTCAATAGTCAATACTAGTATAGTACTAATGATCCTGCATGCACAAGTCAATGCGTGACAGAACTCGATCGTTCGATCTTAACGCGATTTCTCTTTACCACCGCTAGCTAGAGCCAGGCCCAGGAAGCAGTAGTGGCCTTCCTGAATCCTGAAGAGAGAGCTGAGGTGCACGCGCATGCTGCTGCGTGGATGAGCGTGGTACAGGGGCTACGATATAGTACTCCTATGCGTGTGTGAGAGAGAGATGACAACACTTGGAATGTTATGGGTGAAGACAAAACATTAGTAAGATTGCATTGCACTGTGTGTATCCATACTGGAGGATCGGAGCACTAGTAGTAGATCGAGGTGGTCCTTGTCTCTCCTTCCTTGTGCTGGTGCCGTCCGAGTACATGTACTCCTCTACAGGAGGCATGCAGTATTTGAACTACTCTAGTCGACTCGGCGTGCATGGCGCAGTCAGTCTCGCTTCTGCCTGCCCTCCTCCATGCCATGCCATGCATGCAGAGAGAGAAAACATGTGGCGTGCATGGTGCATGCATGCTGGGGACGACTGGGTGGCGTGATGGAGAAGAGAAGAAGAGAAGAGCAGAGCAGAAAAAGAGAGAGAGGAATGAGATGGAAATGATTTAAGATATGATGATCTTGGGAGTGGTCACTTCCATCACAGGAGGATCGATCGATCGGTCGATGCCCTGCAATCGGATCCGCGCCTACGTCCGCATGCTGCACACATATGCATCTCTATCTCTCTCGCTCTCCCTAGCAGATGTGAAGGAAGCAGTGCGCGACGCAACACACGCATGCAGTTACACTTACATGCGCACACCTACATATTTGTATATGTCACAACTTCAAGCACGCATGGTACTTACGTACTACAACCTGTAACTCGTAACCAGCTGTTCAGTTGTTTACGTGCACGCCTTCTGTTGTTAGTTAGGAGTACTACCTGTAACTAAGCTCTGTGTCACCGGCCTTCTGTTTGGTACCAACTGGCCGGTTACAGCTGATCGAGAAGCTGATCAATGTACAGGCGTGACAGTGCTGTGTCGTTGCAAATGGTCGTGTATGCAGCTTTTGGGGCTTCGATCGGTTTCCTTTCACTCCGATCCTTGGACACGTACCGGACGGACGGTCGATCTGCTTCTTGGTCTCTACCGTCACCTTCTACTGACACCTCTGTCCCCTCTTTTTTTACCTCCCTCTTGTCACACGCCTTCCAAGTCTCTTTTTATCCGGTGTGTCCATGGTTGCCTCATCTTTTCCATGCACGCATTAGCAATAACTGATACTATGTGTTGTCCAATCACAAGCTAATTAATTAACAGAAAAACATTTGTGCCCGTGTAGCTTCAAATGTGTTGATCTGGAAATGAAACCAAAGAAACTGATCGAACTGATCACACCTTCCTTGATATAAACGAGATTTAATGTGTACGCACGACCGGCCTATTACTACCTGCTGGCTACGCACGGTAGACGACGGAATCTCATTTAAGTTAGCAGCAGCGTCCAACCGTTCCTGTATCCTTTTAGGAACTTTGATGCAAGATCCCAGTCTCACAGCAGAGACTAGTAGCTGCACACCTCTTCTGAAGAACAGGCAACTTTACAAACTCGATCAAAAGGCCCTCTATACGTTGCCGTGCATCTAGTAGTAGCAGCAGCTACGGCCCGATCGATCAGAAGCTAGGAGCTAACTAGCTCGGCGTGCCCTGTATACAGATTACGATCGAGTTAATTGCACCACCGATCACGGAGAGAGAGAGAGAGCAATGCAGATGCATCGTAGTAGTAGGGCTGCAGCTTCCGGTGCACAATGAATGGGTGAGAGAGATGGGTCGGGAGGGACAAGATGTTTATTTCACATGCAGATGACTTCAATATTCATGCAATTGCACAGCTAGCTGCTGCTTGCTGCTCGATCGTCACAGCATGCAGGACCGTAGTAAATCTGTTTTGAATTGGAAGATGCATGATCGTCAGACTGAATACCACTCACTCACCACTCCAGCCACTGATGATCATGCAGTGGTGTAGTACTCCACTATTGTACTGCTGAATTCTTTGAGGAAAGAGTTGTATATGCATGTGCTGCAATGGCAACAATGAATGCCTACTTATGAGGAGCGCAGGAGCAAGCAATGCACGAGGATTCAAGGAGAAGGGTTGGAAGAGCTACAGTAGGAGTACTGATCTCCCCTTTATCTCTATGTTTTGTTTGTGTCAAGTTATTGCATGCACTATACCTAGTGCGACTGCATGCTGTGGTGGAGATCAGGTTAGAGTTACTGCAAGCGGACGCATGCAGGTCACTGCTAGCCAGCTTTTTCTTTGATCAGAAGATAGAAAAGAAAGGCGCATGTACCGATCTTAACATTTCAAACCTTTTTAGCAGCAGCACCAGAGTGTCCTTGGCGCAAATTCACTTGCTCTGGCCAGGAATTGATGCTGCTAAATGCTAATCAACGTCGCTGCAAAGCCTTCGATCTGTACTTGCTTTAGTAGTTTAATATTCCCCGAGATTAATTGAATCATCGATCAAGTCGATCAGATGGGCTCAGAGCGAGATGAAACGATCTGAGAAGCTAGCTCGATCGTTAAATGCTGTGGGTAGGAGTGCTTTGATTCGTTATTAAGTACCGCAGGCACACACTACTAACGGTACGCGTAATGTTGGAGACTCGATCACGTGAAGCTCTGCGGTGTTGCTTAATGATCCTGAATCTTCCTACGGCTGTACTTTCTGAATCTTTGTAATTGTCTCTGTTGATACCCCTTAATTCCTCTCACTCTCAACTTGATCGAGCCGCCCATCTTAGACATACATTTAATGACATGTTTGCTCTGAACTCGAGATCTTATCTTACTCAATAGTACTGGAGTGATGGAATGATTTCTCTGAACTTGAACGTAGGCAATTCGAGTATGATGAAATTCAGCGAAGCAACTGAATGATGAACCTTTGCATGAAGTGACCAGCCAAGTTTGAGAAGAACCAAACTACTAGTAACATTTTTTTTTGTTTTGAAAAATAAGATCTGTACAGTATAAAGAGGAGCAAGAAACGGACAAGGAAAGAAGAAAAAGACACTTTCTGACAGGCATTAACTTTGTCAACTTTGTCGAGCCAAGGAAGGAAGAGAGGAATGAATAGAATTATTGGCTCCGTGTAAAAGACCCAAAGAGCAGCATGACGTTGCCACTGAAGAATCAGAGATCGACACTGCTGCATGCATGCTTGCTGGGAAGCTATACGTATAGCAGCAGCTAGTGCTGCGGCTGCTGTACATGGATCGGATTCCCGAGACCCAGAAGAAATCTCTCTCACTCTTGAAAGAGAGAGAAGTCTGGAGATGCTGCTTCTACAACTGCCAACAATAAATACTTTTGGCAGTTATGCACAACAGTAGTCTCAGCGTATGCCTGCATGTTGGCATCTTGGTCAACTCCCCTTTTTGATCCATCAAATCAAGAGATTATATCTATGGATCGAATCACTAGGTACACGCGGCCGGACGCTGGAAATTTTGTGAGCCGTATGAACACACATGCAGACAGACATGCGTGCCCTGTGCAAGCCACACAGTATCTATGTTTTTCGTTCTACTAGAATCCAACAAGGTATCTATGTTTGATGTCATGCCCCAGTACCGCCATTACTGCATCTCTGAAAAAATTGTGTCAAATACGGATGCAGCTAGCAGAGTTATGTATTGTTGTTGTATGAGAGAGCCGACACTACTTGAATGGGTTTACTCTTCCTGGTACACGAAATACTGCAGTGTACACTGGTCCTTCGTGTAACTAATAGTATGTCTGAACCCATTTAGTAATTCGGATCGGTATAACCGTATAAACGACAAGGCAGTACGTGATGTGCCTGTTCTACGAAATGAGGCGTTAAATCGCTGTTAATGTTCTTAGTTAATTTTGTACATAACAATTGTACAAAACAATAATAGACGTACTGTTAAATCACTGTGAACTGATTCTGCATCTTGCATTCATGCATGAGTTAATTTACTGGTACACGAAATATTGCAACGCAATTACTGGCCCTGTGGTGCAACAAATATGTCTGAGCCCATGCATTTCGGATCGGATAAACCACAAGGCGGTACATGTCTCTATACGAAATGAGCCGTTAAATCACATTATGGAAATGATGGACTGGTGGTCCGCATCGTAAATGATGTTTCAAGTAGTTCTAAATTGACGTATAGGAGTATATATGATTCTCTAGACGTACCATTTCGCATTGTAAACTCCAAGCAAACATCTTAAATTTGAGGTACACATGCACGCGCGTTCCAATCATCGTAATCAAACCCACAGATCGAGATAATTCAACGTTCCATGAATGCTAGTACTTTTGCTATAGCTACATGCATCACCTATCAGTGATGATCAAATTACCACCTTGTTACATTACTTAGTTATATTAGTAGTGCAATATCTGGATAAATATGCATAGCTAAAAAACAATTAAGAGCTCTTAATAGAGACAGATAATCACAGTTAGGACATGTGAAGTGAACAGCCAAGCGAATCTATAGGATGAAGCAATGATACACCAATGAGTATACGTAGCCACCGCTAGCTAGTCGATCTAGCACGGAATGTGGCGGAAAAGAGGAACCAGATAACAATGCCCAATGAATCTTTGCAAATGGGGTATGGCACGCAGTATCTATGCGTACCTACTCTACGTAGCAGCAGCCGTCCAGCAGCCGCTGCAAGGGTAGTAGTAAGACGCATACATACGCATCAAAAGAGAGGAGAGGACAAGGCATTCAGGCTGCAGGGCCAGCAGCAGCTAGCAGCATCACATCGCTCGTCCACCCTGGCCAGCTGCTGCGCGCATGCGATGTCTGACCTCTCCTTCTCTTCTCTCACCCACAGCTGCAGCCAGTTTGTGTGTGTGGCGCCTGACGACCAACAAGACTAGTCGGCGACGTAGCTTGCATAGTTGCATGACCTGCATATGGCTTCTCCGTTCAGTTCAGTACGTTGTTCATCAGACCAGGCGACAACACATCACATTTGGATCGATGGATGGACGTATGCATGCAGATGCATAGCACCATCCGGCATATGCATATGCCTTGAGGCAGATACTAGTAGTATTATTTGTTGAACGGCCAGCCAAGAACATAACATATTTTTTGGACTTTTTTTTTTGGAAAAAGGAGCAGGAGCACTGTTCTTTCATTTAATAAGAAAAATAGAAGTACAAAGTGCTGTTACATCTTTTTTTTGTTACATTGACAAAATGAGATTTTTTTTTTGTACTAGCTAGGTTTCCTGCAGCGTACTGCATGCTACGCCATATGCATATACAGTGTAGTATAGAAGTATTTGCCTCGATCTCGTGCAGCCACGCAGCCATTCTGAATTCCTGATTATAATTGGATTCCGTGTCTAACATTTCTTGCAGGCCGGACGGCCGGGCGGCCGGTCCATTCCTAATTACCATCCTGACTATAGCTAGGAGCGGCAGCATCTACTCCACCAGTACGCGTGATGAGGGCTATAGGTCCGTTTCCTTGTCAACTCAATCTGTCCAATCAAATTTGAATTCAGGTTGTGTATCACAAAGATTTTTAAATTAGCATTATTAATGCCAGCATATAAGTGTCCCTGTGCTGATCATCCCTGCTATGCCACAGTAGAGTAGATAACAGTAATTTTGCAGCAATACTAATAGTACAAAATAAACTGTTCACCTTAAAGGCAGAAACCTACCAATCTTGCTGGTTTCTCTGGGGAAGTATGTTGGCAGTAACTTCATACTACTACTACTACTACTACTCTACAACGGAGCCCTGCAGGTTAGCTTCCTTGGAGCTGAAATTACTGGAGAAATAAAACATGTGCAATTTTACACTTGTCCGAATATTGGAGTAGAAACATTAAAATGTGAGAGCGTTCAACACGAATTCGGTTTCTCAACGAAACAAAAACTCTTTAAGCTTCTCTTGTGAAACTGGTTTGAGCTGAAGAAGATTACTGAAACGTTTCCATTTTTGTTTCTGATGAATCCTTGAATCCAATCGCCCAAAAAAAAAAATCCTTGAATTGAGTGGTAGAGATTAGTTCTATAGTTTAGCTCCACATATACATGGGTAGTAGCTAAAAAAAGAGAGGTTTAGTGCCATATACATATATGGTTGGTGTTTCATCTGTTCCTAGCAAAAGTAAACAAAGATAGTAATAGGATAACTTTTTTTTGCCAAAGATAGTAATTGGATTTGATGCCCTTAAACAGATGAACTGAACTTGATGTATGAACGGATTAATTTAATTTAATGGCATCGTACGATATCTACTGTTGGTTGCGAGTACATATCCCGCGTGTGTAGCTCGTGTGGGGGTGGTTCACAGCACAGGAGACCGGCTCAGCTCTATAGACGCATCCAGCTCTTCCAAAGTTGAGTAGTACGTACTAGAATGGGTCGACGTGAATATGTGTTCAATTAGCTTGCTTGTCCATCCGGCCGTAGTGGTCCATCTTAAGTATCAGTGCGTACTTACTTCTTGGATCTCTAACCGCGTGCGATCTGCGTTCAACATAAGTCCTGGCCACATTCCCCGGCAGTGCTCACTGCGTTGTAAATATGGCATTATATGGGCAGTGAACGCGAAATTAATAAGCTAATTAAGAATGGAGCGAGTTTATAATTCTGGCCCCACACATAAATTAAGTTGATCAGATGGAGGTCAACACAGTCTATGTATAAGATGGGCAAAATTGCATAAATCCTCCAATAAATCAGTCTCAGTTTATTTGACTTTCCCACCTATGTTAGTATTTGAGAAAAAACTCATACGGTATTTTGCCTATATGTTTGATTTGAACCCCTTGATCCACATAAGAAGAAATTTTCGACAACTCCCTCCTTCCTTGAAATGATGACGTTACGACAAAAAAAAAAAAAGCTTGTGGCTAGTACATAAGGGTTGTCTGAAATGACATAAAAAAAAGAATGGAAGGATTAGTTTTCATTGCCACGTCACACCTGAGTAATGCGCTCGTGGCTCTTTTCGCAGTGATGGTACGATCAAATGACCCATTCTTTACGTTATGCCCACTGTGCTTAAAGTTTTATCACGCCACTATACATGATCCAGTACATCTTAAGACTAATCGTCGTGTGCACTTAACCTGCAGGATCTACAATAAGCCCAAATTTTGTGGTGGCAACTCTTTATGGTTGGAGTAGTAGTAGGACGGGAAAAGCAAACAGTAGAACATGATGTAGTAGCTGCCTATACATACAACTATAGTACTGTACGTATATAGGGCAGGAAATACAAAAAGGATGGAAGTAATTACTCACTGAAACCTGCTCGTCTGCTTGCAGTCTATACCCATGCATGGATCAGAGAACAGTGGTTAGAGAGCCCTAGACCAAAAGCACCATTTTTAGTCAGCCTTGCAAGGACACACCACACCAGCACTGTTGGTGAGGCAGAAGCTAGTAGGAGTAGCTCCTAGAGTTATCTACTGTAGGGTTAAACTGCATGGATATGAGGGCATGCAGGGCAGGGCCGGGGCCATCATCACCTCATAATTCCCGGTTTGTTTGTCACTGCAGCTATAGCTAGCTGCGCGAGCTGTTGCTTCGTGGAGATGCTTTGGTCTGAAACCGAGATCCTAGACAGATTTCCGGAATCCGACGTGTAATTCTATCCTTAAATGCACGCATGCAGCCCGCCCTGTTCTCTTTCTCTTTCCCTCTGGTCATCTTTCTCTGACTGACTCTCTGGAGTGTGTATGCAGAGGGCGACATGACGTGTTAAAATAAATCGCATTAGATGCGAAAACATTCAAGGCATTTGCAGGTGCAGTGGTGGAAATCAGAAATTTTCTAAAGAGGAATGTACAGTGCCAGCCAAGACAAGTGAATATGGGACCTACTCGCATCATGCATCTTGTGTTGAGTAGTACTACAATTGTAATTTTTCCTATAACAGTATAATGCAACAAAGATGTTAAGCTAACACTGACACTGCATGAACTCACCAACGCAACTCAGATCCGAACAGTTTGCATGGCTAATCAAATCTGTGCTGAAAAGTGTAGCTGTAGCTTGTGAGGTAGAGTGTGCTCGAGTATTTTGGTACCACGAGTGACCAAATTAACTCTGCAAACGCGAGTACGTACCAGCCTCGCGCGTTGAAGCTCTGGAAATCGAGAACGACAGAACGAACGTACGTGTAGCGTTGGCAGTAAATACACGGACTCAAAAGTGAACTGTTTTCCCTCGCTTCTGATGGATCGTGCGTGCAAAGCTTGCTAGAGAGATCGGTAGTTGTTGATCTACTGTTTGAGTTGAAAGAAATCTGAATTGAAGGATAAATGGAAATAAAAGCACATCGACGATCATTATCAGCAGTAGTAGCACGTGATCTGTTTGATGAAGTTAATCGTTTAGGAACGGTACGCATTGTTGATGAAACACAGTAGATGTGGGATCGTCAGGAAGAAAAGGCTGCGTCGCTACAAGAGTAAGCTACAAACGAACAGTGTACCGCGCTTGAGTCGCATATGCCGTTGCCACATCTTTCTTCTCTCTCTAGAGGAATTAAAACGCGGTGGGGGAGGCCAGGTATGGGCATCTGTGGAGTATGTATAGTGCTCCGCATCCATCCATTATATATACCGCAGACAGGAAGGAAGCAAGGAAGCAGTGGCCTCATATGCTGCTTAATTCATCCTCCTCCTTCCTTGGTCGTCTCGTCTTGAGGCCAAGCCAGCAGCAGCTATAGCAACAAAACAAAACCCCATCCACCCAGTCGAGCATCTTCTCCTTCCTAGTACCCATTCTGTCTCTCCTACCTTCCGTCCACACCCAACCAACCAGCCATACTGTTCTCTCAAGCTCATCAGTACAGTACTAGCTACCTAGTAGAAGCAGCTAGCTCGGAGGAGGAAGACGAAGAAGAAGATGCCGTCGCAGCCGCAGCAGCCGCGGGAGCAGCTGCCGGTTGGTCCGACGCGGTGGTGCCCGACGCCGGAGCAGCTGATGATCCTGGAGGAGATGTACCGCGGGGGGCTGCGCACGCCCAACGCGTCGCAGATCCAGCAGATCACGGCGCACCTCGCCGCCTACGGCCGCATCGAGGGCAAGAACGTCTTCTACTGGTTCCAGAACCACAAGGCGCGCGACCGGCAGAAGCTGCGCCGCCGCCTCTGCATGAGCCACCACCTCCTCTCCTCCTGCGCCGCCGCACACTACTACGGAGGAGGGTTCCACCTCGCCGCCGCGCCCTACGGCGGCGGCGTGTTCGACCCGGCCGCCGCGGGACACCTGCTCGCCCCGACGTCGCCTACCCCGGCGGCCGCAGCTGCGGCGGCGGCGGCATACGGGTACTACTACCCCACCACGACCTTTGCTGCGCCGCCGCCGGCGAGCAGGTGCGCCGGCACCGGCGCCACCACGCCGCCGTCGCCCAACCAACAACTCTTCCACCACTATCTCCAGCAGGTACTTAACTGTACTGATCACTCACTGACAGTGGATTACTGTACGTTCGATTCTACTGTTTGTTAGCTAACAGAATCGTCCTTCCATATATATGGACATGACAGGGCGCCGGAGGTGGAGCAGAAGCGGCGCAGCTGGGCCGGCCGGAGTACTCGCTGGGGAAGCTGGACAACTTCGGCGTCGCGCTGGAAGACGTCGTCAGCGCCGCCGCCACGGTCGACATGGGACCGCCGGGGTTCCAGGTGGCGGCGCCACTGCCGGCGGCGGCGTTCTGCAGGCCGCTCAAGACGCTCGACCTCTTCCCCGGCGGGCTCAAGGAAGAACAGCGCGACGTGGCGTGATGAACGCACTGACGACAAGCATCTCTTATTAGCTTGATTAATTATCATTAGTTCGTCTAGCTTAGCTAGTAGTAGCTCATGACGATCCATCTCCATCTTTGTTCAGACTAGTATCTCTGTGTTCTTGATTTGTTCAGTTCAGATGATGGTGCACTCAGTCTAGGTTAATTTTAGACGGGTCGTACGTACGTGTGAGTCAATTAGCTACTCCTCGAGTAGAACTAGATGTTTTGGCAGCAGATTGTATGCGTCCGTCCCTGCACGGAAGCTAGCTACTTCTACAGCATGCATACAGTAGCTTTTAGCTGCCTGTAGCTAGGATTTGCAGTGACCATTAACTGGTGGGAGAGTGAGATCAAAGTGTATCATCAAACGGAATGTTTCCTTGCCTCTGGTCCAATCCCCCGTCCTACGACATCTCTCTCTCTCTCTCTCTCTCTCTCTCTCTCTCTCTCTCTGGTCCTGCGTTCCCACTGAACAATCACATTTGTTCTAGTAATGGTCAATGCATGGACAAAAGAGCTTGGATCTCTAAAACAATAGTGTGACACTATAATATATACACACACCCTGCAACAAAAGAACAACAGATTTACGTCTCCCCTCAACTCAAACTTTTGCGAGGGGAGTAATATGCTTCATATATTGGCAAGCAAGTTCAAATTTTTACTCATTCTAAAAAAAGTGCAAATTTTGACTAAGTATATGCTCCAGATAAGTGACAAAGATTAACAAGAATCTTATTTAATGTGTGCCCTAAGTACGTGATCGAAAATGCAAGTAATTAATCATAACAAAATTTATCAATGTTGCATTGGTTCTACTTGTAAATACAGAACTGAATTTTTCAAAATTGTGTGCATAATTAATTTTCTTTTGGATATATCATCAACAGTAATATAGGGTGATTTATTTTTTCTAGAGAGATGGCGCCGATTGACCTAAATCACAACATATTGTAATTAGTGACAGTATTAGTTGAGTTAGATCACACGTACAGTATATACATATGCAGCGATCTTACACTACGGGTAGTATCTAAGATTAAATAGTCAACGGGTACTTGCATTATAATGATGCATGGTTTGAAATTTGATCCCCTGCCTGCATATACTGTTCATCATTATTCGCATGGTTTAATTGATCTGCTGCATATACTGTTCATCATTATTGCATGGAGTATATATGCTACACGTACGTACGCGTCGCAAAGATATTGACAGTAATTAAGAAGTAAATGTCACTTTGTCATCATTCTGTTGTCGCGGATCGTAGAGCCAGGTGTAGCAGCAGGTCTAGCATGATCTGGAGCTCAACTAGGCCCATGAATACGTTGGAAATTCTCAAATAAACATACACATACTGTGACATCCGGAATGCCAATTCAAGCCCAAAAATAAAATCGGCCAGTTGTTCGGCCTGTGGGCTGGGCCCATTGGGCCGAACAACTGTAGCGAGACAACTGTCGTCTCGCTCCACACACTGTAGCGAGACTACTGTAGCAGATGGGTTACTGTAGCCGCGGAACACTCTGCGCAGTGCTGTAGCACCGCGAGTTTAGTCCCATTCCGGAAATTGACCGGAGCAAGGCCAGCTTAATACCCAGTCTAGAGTGCAGTAGTAACCGGGTTAACCCTTTTACGCGAAGCGAGGACGAAAGGGTAAGAGTTGCTACTGTGAGGTGAGGCCCGCACTGTAGGCGTACGGGCCTGGAGCCGTACTCTGGGATAGGGTGTTACAGAATGATATCAGAGCCGACCTTCACTGTGTCACGGGCGCAGTCACGGTGCGCATGGCGCGTGAGTCCGCTAGGCAGGACACGACATGGCACGTGCTGGACGTGGCCAGGAAGGGGGGCCCATTGGGCCGCGGTACTGTAGCCGCGGAAACTGTAGCTGCGTGATACTGTAGCACCGCGAGTTTAGTCCCATACCGGAAATTGACCGGGAGCAAGGCCAGCTTAAATACCCAGTCTAGGGTGCAGTCGTAACCGGGTTAACCCTTTTACGCGAAGCGAGGACGAAAGCGTAAGAGTTGCTACTGTGAAGTGGGGCCCGCACTGAAACGCACGGGCCTGGAGCCGTATTCTGGCTGGGGTGTTACACATACCATGTATATACACGCGCGTGTTAATCATTATTCTATACACTCACACCAATCTACTAAACAAATATACGTGCATACAGATTTTTTTTTCTGTGGCGACACCTTGAAGTTTCCGTTGCTTTTGCTTACGGGTGTGGTTCATTTCCTTCCCACGCACTCATTTTACACTAGCCTTTCAACCCGTGCATCGCACGTGCTAGAAAAATATAAATAGCGTTTTATTCACTTCATGTTCCATCTCACACTAAAAATCATATTCCAACAAAGTATTTCTATTTTATATCTAGACGCCTATCTTTTTTAGTTATTTTATATGAGTTTCCACCACAAAAAAATTAGATTAATTTTAGTCATTTAGAAATAGGAAATATGGGTATTTTTAGCTATTGTTTCTATTTTCGAATTTATTTAATTTTTGATTCATAATGGCATGATGGGTCATTTAGAAATAGGAATTAGGGGAATTTTTTTAGCTATTCGTTATAATACCGAATTTATATAGAATTTATTTAATGTTTGACTCATAATGGCATTGTGGGTAATTTAGAAATAGGAATTAGGGGAATTTTTTTTAGCTATTTGTTATAATTCCGAATTTATATAAAAGTTATTTCATGTTTGACTCATAATGGCATGGTGGGTAATTTGTAAATAGGTATTAGGGCTCCTTTTGACTAAGTTTTTTGTAATGGCATTGGTGGGTTATTTAGATCACATTAGATCTAAAGGCTATTGTTTATCTTACTTTAATTTGTATGGTCGATGGTTTTTTTGTGAGAATTTCTTGTATTTTCTTCCGATTAACGTGAAGGACTCAAAAGGAGCCTCCAATTAGTAAATATAAGATGGTCTGCGTCTGTACGTAGTATATATTTGTCTTGTTATACGTACGGATGATGAAATACTCAGTAAGCTGTAGCCTCGCGCGCAGCATATAGATCTCTGGGAGCAGACACGGAGAGGTGCTTGCCAATGACAATGAGGACGGCCGGCGCCAACTAAACTGCGACGTGCACCGCGGTACAGTACGTGTGTACCGTTGCGTGCATGTGTCTGTCACGTGCATTCGGCACCTGCGTATCTCGATCGGTCGGGATGTCACAAATCATTACTCTGAGTATATGTTTCTAAACGGTACCGACATGTCAGCATAGATCTCTCGCATTTCAGATGCTAATTAATTTGTTTCCATGATCTCTCTCCGTTCCAATAGGAGTACTACCACTACTACAGAAACGTATATCACAGACGGAGCTCAAAGACCATCTCAGACAGGGAAGAGAAACGTCTGGGACTCCGCGTCTGAGATGACCACGATCTCAGACAGTTAAATTCCCCGTCTACACAATATTGTCTCAGACAGGGATAAAACACCGACTGAGACTAAACCACGTCTCAGACGGGGAAGCCGACCGTCTGAAAATACCTATAGTTCTCCGTCTGAATAAACCTCTTCTCAGACGAAGATTGCCCCCGTCTGAAGATACTTATGTTTCCCCGTCTGAAATAAACGTCATCTCAAACGAAGTTTGCCCCCGTCTGAAGCTATTAATGGTTCCCCGTCTGACCTAGCCGTCGTCTCAGACGGTGTATTCGGCCGTCTCAGTTAACTTATCGTACGCCGTCTGAGTTGTGTTGTTGTTTCAGACGGCGCTTGGGTGCAATAAGCCCGTCCGAGATTAGCTGCTCTAGGTAAAAAAAAAAGTGGATGCTAGCTGCATGACTCCTGAAACAGGGTCAAATTTCAGGAATTAGGAGCCGACGAAATCACATGTAACTCATGACAGCACAAGTTCAATTACACATACATGTTCACAGAGAAACAATTATTCACCATCTACATCGTTCACAGAACTTGTCCATCACAAGACAGTAGCAACATTACTGAACTGAAATGATAGGAATATGGAACTCGCCTACCTCACTGATTATTTCGTTCATTATGAATGCAGCAAACCTTTCACGCATTGCGTGTAGTTCTTCCTCAGGAATATTACACGTTGGCACTTTAATAATATCCTACAGAAATATAGGAGATCACAGAATGTCCAAGCAACAGCTAATAGAGTAACAAAAGATAAATGGTTGTAAGATACTTAGATTACTACTGACCCGAGGCTTTCGTTTTTGAACTTCCTTAGTCATCAGCATCATGTGATAAAGACAATAGAAGGCACACATTTCCCCAGCTGGTTGTTGGTGGCACTGCAAGAGAATATATACGTAAGCACATTTATATGTAATCCTGAGAATGATTGCATGATGAATTGTGTGAGACATACTGGGATTTTGAAATCATGGATCAGTTTGGTGTTTGAGCCTTTTGTGTACAACCCCGTATAGTTCTTAACATGCATGGAAAATGATCTATATGAAGCATCCTTCAGTTAGCAAACTGCTTTCATTTAAAAAAAATATATAAGGAATGTCAAATATAACTTACTCATCAATTACTTGTTGCAATATTGAGTAGTCACGTTCTGGTCCTTGTAAGGAGGAGTTGAAATACAACACCTTATGCCACTTTATGATTATCAACACCATAACCCAATGGCCACGATTATTGAAGGGAAACATTATAAACTTTTTGCTCCTATGATGGTAGTTAAATGCCTTTAGCAAGTAGGTCACCACAAAATCTCTCCTTGAAGTAATGTTGATGACTGAAATGGATTCACAATCCAGAAATGCAACAGGCAAGTTGTTCTTGAAGCATTCTTGTACCATGTGCCTACAAAATTTAAACATGTTAGACACATGACCACTTTGCATGGCAACACATTATCAGAAATGGGAAATGCTGAGAGACTCAGGAACTTACAACGTCAAGGCTCGAACAAGTTGCATGTCCAAGCCAGTGAAGTGATAGAGATCAAACAGGTCACTGAAACCAATATAAATATGGGAGTCTTGTTCTGTCCTGAAGTGCTTTTGTCTAAAGAAGCATGTTATAATGCCTTTGCCATCTCTAAGGGCCTGCATATAAACTTTGTGTAGCGCGATACACGAAGGACCTGTGGTGGCAAGCTCTTTTTCAGTCATGAATGGCTTCCCAGGCTTGTACTTCGGATTGGCCTTTGTCCAATTTGATGCAATGATCTCCTTCGGCTTGACAAGCTGGCCCTTTGGTGTCCTGGTTCAGCGTTGAAGCATTCTTCGTCTGGACTTTGTCTGCACCGGAGGACTTGGCAGATGCTTTCTCATCCGTAAGCTTGTCAACCTGGGACTTCTTTTTGCTCTCAACTTTGGCTACACCGGAGGAGGATTTGCCAGGTACTTTCTTCTCCGGCTTCTTCTCAAGCTGCCCCTTCTTGCCCACCATTTTGTCTCCAGTCTTGGGCTTGTCCTTCTCAGATTTGTTAGTCTGCCCGGCCCTCTTGGAAATCTCGGCCTGCGGTGGGCTATTTTGTTTGCCCGGCTCAACGTTCAGCAGCCGGCCTGTAGATCCATAGGGATGAGCATCTAAAGGAGGCGGTCGGACAAGGATGTGTGACCTCCTCCACTGGATCCTACTAAGCAGAGCTTCCCCTAATGTTGTCATCTCATCGTTGGGAGATATAGGAAGGGGATCTGTCTCGTGCCCAGCATGTACAGAGTCCACTTGTACAACTACATACTCTGGGCCTACTGACGCCGTATGACAAACGGTTTGGCCTGGATGTACAAGTCCTCCTGCAACCTCCTGTTGATAACCTCCACGAAAGTTCACTAGGGCACAAGGTGTGGCCTCGTTGAGGGAATCTATGGTATCTGGACCGTTGGCAGCTCTGGCCTGTTCATTTGACACATGGTCCATGTTGACTTCAGTGTCAGCATGAAGGGCAGCCCCACCATTTTGTGAGGCACAACTACTCTTCCGAGCGGTTGCAGGGCTTGGGGTCGGAGATTTTGGAACAATCTGAAGCCCACGAGCCTCAAGCATCTCGTCAAGATCATGAAAGAATTCTTGTTTCAGTTCTTCCTTCAGGTCTGCCTTCAGCTTGTCCACATCAACTTCTGGTGCCCTCTTCCTCCTCTTCCTGTACATGTGACCGTCTTCCGAAAATCCATGCTTCCACCCGACGTAGCTATCAACCCCCGCACACGCCCAGGGTGTTCGTCGTTCTCCAAGACAAATGCAAGGATGCCGTTTTCCCTGACACCTGCACAAGACCCTTGACCATCTGTGTCCTGGAGCAATTGGTCGGCAGTTTCTACGACTTGTTTCGTCTCATCACTTAAGAAGGTGATCTCACCATTTTCGAACATGATGGCCCTCGCTCGCAACCAATTCCTGAGCCGGGGGTCTTTATATCGGTCCCATGGATTTGGAATACCTTTACTTCTCAGCTTGTCATCCTGTGCCTTCCATTTTTCTTCTTGCCCTGCATAGCCCGCTGTGCCCAGGTGGTGGTCGTGGATGTTCTTTGCGCGCATATTTTTCATTTTCTCACTCAGCGCTAAAAACTCAGGAGAAGTCTTCTGCATCTTGAACCTTTCCCAAACATCTTTTCCTATGTATTTGAACTCACTGAAAGGCTCCAGCTCCGGTAACACATAGTGTTTGATCAAGAAGGACTTGTGGGTTCTCAAAGCATGGGCAATAATCTTATTGGCTTGCTTCATTGCCAGTGGCTTCATTTCGTCAGAGAACTTCAAATACGGCTGTACATAGGAATTAAACAGGTCCTCCTTTTCATCATCCTTGAGGCTCTTGAATGATGGAATTAGAAGGTCCACCTTCTCACGAGCAATAAGGCCTCCCAGGGTTCTGAGTCTCTGCCTGGCCTCCTTATCTGTAGGAAACCCAGCAGCATTAATTCTTGCCACCACAACCTTGTCTTCCAGCCACGTTGTGGGTGTTCGTCTTTTCCGTTCACGCCTCTTGGGTGGTGTGTTCATCACAATTTCATCATCGGCATCATCCTCAGCACTGCCATCATACTCATAGTTGCCTGTGTTCTTCTCACTGCCGCCTGAACGGTGATCACTGCCTTGATGGTCTGAACCAGAATGCCCATTTGATATCTAGCAAATAAGAATAGTGAATGAGAAAATGCCAGAAGAATGGAAAGATACTATATAAATTAACATTAGAAGCAGCATAGCATCAGCACCGATAAAAGCAGCACAGCAACAGCACCAGCAGAAGCAGCATAGCAATAGAACCAGCAGAAGCAGCATAGCAACAGCACAAGCAACATAGGAACGGCACCAGCAGAAGCAGCATAGCAACAGCACCAGTAACATAGCAATATAAATTAACAGCAACATAGCAACAGCACCAGCAGAAGCAGCATAGCAACAACAGAAGCATCATAGCAACAGTACAGCAGCATAGAACTATGCACCAATGGAATAAGTACATAAGCAATAGTAGCAAGACTAGAACATAACGCACAGCATCCATAAGGGGAGAAGAAGCAGGAAGAAGATAGCATGCCTTGGTAGACCGGCTGACGGTCGGGGACAAGGAGGACGACGAGGACGGCGTACGAGTCGGGGTCGCGCCGTAGGTGCAAGCCGCCCGCCGAGTAGAACGATGGCAACGGGGTCCACGTGAAGGCCGAGGGGGAGCACAAGGGCACCGACGACGAGGACGGCGTCGGGGACCCGATGACGACGGCGAGGAAAGGGGCCGAGTCGAGAGGCCGAAGAGGACAACGCGCGGTGTCGAGAAACGCGGCGGCGGTGAGTCTCCAATGGGACGACACGGCGAGCGGCTAGGGTTTGGCAAATGAACGAGCGCCGGCGCGCGATTAGGGATGAACGAGCGGCGGCGCGATTAGGGTTGGGGAAATTTGTACCGAAACGTGGGCCGGCACGCTTGTGCCGACAGCTTTCTCAGACGGGGTTTCGAATACACCGTCTGAGACGGGGTACTCGATCATTTTTCCACCACGCGGTATAAAACTGGATCGAGAGGCTTATCCAAGTCATTTCTCATTTAGTCATTTCTCATTTCCTCTTCGTCGCTTGCAAGGGCGCCGCCCGTGCCCACTCCTCTTCCTCGCTTGCAAGGGCGCCCGTGCCCACTCCTCTTCGTCGCTCGCCCCGGGCGTGTGCACCGGTCTGATCTACCCCAGGCAGGAGTCATGGCGGTATGTGTACCCTATTAATTTCCCTTCTAAGCTTAGTTCCCCTAAACCGATCCCCTAGTCGTGTCGCATCGTGTAAGTAGTTCTATATCGAGTAATGGGGCCTACGATTCCGGGCCTCCTCGATATAGAAATATGATGTATTTTTAGATCCGTACCAAGGCCATCATGTACGTACTATTTTGTAGCACCCACTAGGCTAGGGAAATGGTCTCCCATATCTTTTTTTTGTTAGTGGTCCACTCTCAATTACTTTTTGCCAAATTTAGAGACATGTGCTCCAACTAGTTAGTAATAAATTAACTGCACTAGTTAGTAATAAATTAACTGTTGTCGTCATTTGTGAAGGGTTGCCCGATCTGTCTAGACAAGTCTTGTCATGGGGAAGAGGTTGCTCAGTTCGACAGATTTGTCGACCGATTTTTCATCTCAGCAGATTCCTGGACTAGGGACAGGGCTGTAAGTAATTTTTTTCCAAATTTCTAAGTTTTGTATCATGCACATTTAATCTGAATTAATTGTTCAAGAGGATGAGATATGTTACCTGTTTCACAGATTGTCCCCTGCAAAGTAAGGGTTGCCTTTAATAATGTGGTTGGGGACAGCTTTGAGATGGTCACAGAACAAAGTCTTCGCTACAATGTATCAGTTGTTAAGCATAGTTCGAGGACTTTTCTAAAGGGGAGTGGTCTGTATTTGTTGATCATCATGCCCTCAAATCTGGTGATGACTCTGTTTTAATGAGGTTCATGGCAAGATTGGGATCATTTGGATGTCTTCCTTTTGACCGTGATGGAGACAACAGGTTTACAGCCCTTACCGAAGGATAGGTTCTGTTATGTCACTTTCAATGCAAACTCCATTTTCTTAATGTTTTAACTTTAATAAACTAACCATAATGAGATGCTTATGTATCATCTATTTTTGCAGCTGAACAAACTTATCAGATTTTCTCTGGCGCCTTCTTTCCTCTGAGAATGTCAGAGATCACAGAAGATGAGTTGACGAGGCTGCTGCCTAAGCTGAGATTCGCCAAGAGGTTCACAATGACGCCTCTTGTACACAGGCTTAGTGCCACAGATGTTGACAGATTTGTGCTGGTAAGTAATCATATGGCAGAATCATTATAACTTGACATTTTAATGCTTTTATTAAATTGTAGGAACCTTATTCTTTACTTTCAGAAACTGTGGAGGAGCCTCACTGGGAAGCTGAATCTGCAAGCAGATGAAGGGATCATTTACTTTAAAGTGCTTGAAGAGTCATGTAGCCACGATGTCAGCTACAAGATCATGACTGATGGCTGTGCTTCGTGCCAACGGAGGGAGGTTGTCGAGCGACACCGGCTTTGTGTAGGCCAGCTTGTAGTGTTTGCTGCAGCCCTGGAAAATGATGATCCCACAGTGTTTCTTTGGGAAGTCTAAATGTGGTTTCATTTTGTTTTGCTAAGGACCAAGTGTTACCTTAACCACCATGGACTTGCTGACAAGTGGTGGTTCTACAGTATTTTGGCGGACCAACTGTATATATTTATGTGCTATCAACTGTTATGTTGTGACCCATGAAGCCGATTATTGCATATATTTATCTGCTATCTGTATCTTCTGTATGTTGCGTTTAAATTGTGATTTGTTATGTTATGAACCATTAAACCAATTATGATAAGAAACTGCTTCTCTTAATACATCACAGACGGGGATTAGTAACAGCCCGTCTGAAATATTTGCCATATCTCAGACGGTGTTTCAAAAATTGCACGTATGAGAAAGTTTCCTATACTTCAGACGGGGCTGTATTGAAAGACCGTCTGACGTAGCTAGTTCATTACAAGACCAACCCTGTTTCACTGTTTGGTCACCTTCAGACAAACGGCATCTAGCGGCTGCTACGCCGCCACGACCATGCGCCCGCCTACGCTGCCGCGACCGCGCGCCCGCCCCCCACGCGCGGTCACCGTGCCGCTTCTGGCTCCACGCCGCGCACACAGTCGATCCAACGCCGCGGCAGCTTTCCCATCTTGCTGCGCGCGCCCGCCGCGCGATCCCTTCTGTCGCAGCAGGTACGTCATGCAACATCCAACATCGATCCCTTTATTCCATGAAATATGTAGGTTTCTTTTCATGTTGAACTAATGATTCACTGCATTGCAGATGGATCGTAAATGGATGTACCCTGCCAACCGTGCATGTAGCGAATTCCTCTCTGGTGTGGACGAGTTCATCGCTGCTGCAGAAAGGTATAAGCGGGACTACGAGTTGACCTCTTTGTGTTGTCCATGTTTTGATTGCAATAACAAGAGAAGATACAGCGAGTCTAGACATCTCCATTCACACTTGATCATTCGTGGTTTCAAGAAGAATTATGAAATTTGGAACCAACATGGCGAGGAAGGAGAGAATCCAGGTGAAATGGATGAAGCTCGCTTGGATGGCAGGGTTAATGAAGGTCAACAAGATGATAGAAGCCAAGACGTCTCGCATGTCAGTGTGGATGAAGGAGAACTTCAGACCGAAGGCAATGATGATGCCATTTGCAGTGATGAGTTGGTCGATGTTGCTCATGATTTGGATCAGATGATGATGGATGGCATCGAAGTTGACGACCAATATGGTGAAGGCGAATTTGCCAAGTTCAAGGAATTGGTTACAAACTCAAAGACCCCATTGTATCCAAATTGTGAGAAGGAGGAGTACACAAAGTTATATTCAGTGCTCAAGCTTTTGCAGTTGAAGGCAAAATATCGTTGGTCTGATGTTAGTTTCAGTGCCTTTTTGGAGCAGGTAGGCGATATGCTACCTATGGGCAACGTGTTGCCGAAATCAACGTACGAGGCCAAGAAGATCATTTGTCCATTGGGGTTGGACATAGAAAAAATACATGCTTGTGTCAATGATTGTGTCCTCTTTCGTGGCGACAATGCAGCGATGACTCAATGTCCAGAGTGTGGAACCTCTCCCTACAAGCGCAGAAATGATTGGGGGGGGGGGGGACAGTAAAAGGAAAGGTCCTCCTAGGAAGGTGATGTGGAACCTCAACTCCAGAATTCCAAAGCATTTTCAAATGATCCTGGTCTGAGATACAAATCGATGTCGATGCCGTTCTCCTTTGGACCGGATATTAGAGTGCTCAACATCAGTACTTTCTCTTGTGACAAAGCCAGAGTGGAAGGTTGTAGATGGTGAGGACAACAGGTCATGTGCTGTGTGATGTGCTCATATTTGAAAATGGGTTCATTCCATCTGTGCTCAAAGCAAACCTAATATTCCTCAACTCCGATGCAAACAACCCATATCTGGTGTTTATGTTCCTCCATTGAGCTGCATCCACTGGGTGACGATAGTATTCAGAATCTTTATGCCCCTCACTGTGCCAACGCATCAATTGGGCATCCTTTTTGCTCGCAAACAAAAAGGATACCGTAAAGGAGCCATGTTGTTCTGCACCATCCAAGATTTGCCTGCACAACGTAACTTGACGGGACAACGTAAAGGAGAGAATGATTGCCCACAATGTCTAGATGACACGTTGTTGACAGTCCTAAGGCCTAACAGAAATAAATCCGCAAGCGCACGGATACCGATGCAGCTTTCACCCCAAGAGTATTCCTAAGGTATCGAATCCACAGGGAACGAACAGTGTACTAAACTCGAGATCTATGCAGAATATCCGTAAAAAGAGACACGC
Organism: Eragrostis nindensis; assembly: GCA_012490785.1. Classification (NCBI taxonomy): domain Eukaryota; kingdom Viridiplantae; phylum Streptophyta; class Magnoliopsida; order Poales; family Poaceae; genus Eragrostis; species Eragrostis nindensis. The sequence goes on along the minus strand of JAAXCT010000514.1, from coordinate 395,053 downwards.
TAAGCAGGGATTAATACAGTAAAAAGATAGTCCTCTGGCCAGGTAATCTAATGCAGGATACTAAATAACTGAACAATGCGATAAGGGTTTTTCGATATCATCTACTTCGGGGCACGGCCGCCGCCAGGACACGCAACCCGAGAACTAGGTTCAACGTATCCAGTCAACGGACCGCGTCTAGGCCCTACACGCTCAACCCGAACGTGGTGGACTACAGAGACCGGTGTAGCTGTCACCTACACTCGCGGCTACCACAACATCCCGTGGGGTTGAGGGCAACTCAGGATAAATCAAAGTATAAACACCACGTTTACACCTATCATTAATACCAGCAACTAGCAATTTCCTAGAGCTAGCACATGCAGTAAATAAGAAATACTTACTACACACCTGAATCCCATAGATAATAAAGAAGAAAACCTTACTTTATTGCTCAATAAATAGTACCTTACATGTTACCCGGCCTGGAAGACTATGGCGACTACTCCCAGGTGGAGTATAGACCCGAGGCACTGAGGAAGCAGAACCCCGACATCTCCGGAGCTTCCGCCCTTCCTCCTCCTCTCACTCACTCTCTACTTCACTTATCAAAGTGTTTCTCTACTAAGGTGCGAGTTCTACCGTGGGAGCTACCACCTATTTATAGGCCTAAGTGAGGTAGAGTGGCGGTCACGACACGTCGGTAGTCGGTGAGGCGGTTTTGCCGAAAAGTCAGGCCGGCCGGCCTCCCACCTTGGCCGGCCGGCCATCCATTGTCCCGGATAGCCACCGCCTTCGCCGTGGACGTCCTAGATTGCCTCCCAAGGTCGGTTCTGAAGTCGGTTTTCGAGTGGGGGCGGCAGAAGTGCAGAAATCATCAAATTAAGGCCCAAAAGCCCACCTTCCGGATGTCGGTTGTTCATCCACCATGGAGACCACTTGGGCTTGATGTTTTGCAATGTGTATAGCCCACTGGAGGAAGATTGGGTCCATTGGAGACAAAAGTAGGCCGGCCGGCCTAGGGGGGTGGCCGGCCGGTCAGGGAATTTCAGCATTTCCTGCAATTTTCGTTGAGGCATAACTTCTGCTCCCGGACTCCGAATTGAGTGAACCAAAAGTCAATTTTGACTATCTTTTCGAGGGCTTTCACATGGAGATATCAAATGTTTTATTGGATAAATTATCTTCATGGCAAAAACCCCTCTTTGTTTATAGTTTGTGGTGATTTTCCTTAATAATTGTACCTGCAATCAAAATATCACCAAAACTTGTGGAAAGCCATTAGTCCATAAAGAAAGTTCATTTTATTCTTGATTGATGGCTTTTATAAGCTGGTGTTGGCGGTAAAAAGTTGTCGTTAAGGACCGCCAACACACGTCGAGTAGGTGGTTGAATAACTCAAGGAAAAGGGTATATATGCGTCAACGGTGGTTTCTTCCAAAGTCTCATGCATGGAGGAAGATGAAGGAGCAATTTGATGGCACACACGAGAAAGCGGGTCCTCCAAGGCATTTCAGTGGGGAGCACATTTATAATCAGGTGAAGGATATGCCTGTTGTCCTCGGCAAGCGAAAGCGCACTTCTACATCTGATGAGATACCCATGTGGAGAAAAAAATCCATATTCTGGGAGCTCCCATACTGGAAGTACTTGGATGTCCGTCATACCATCGATCTCATGCATCTCATAAAGAACGTCTGTGAGGCAATCCTTGGTACATTTCTGAACATTAAAGAAAAATCAAAGGATCATGAAAATGCACGAGCAGACCTGGAGGAGATGTCACTAAGGCCTGAGCTTTGTCCCGAGGAATCTGATACGAGACTACCCACAAGTTGTGTCACTCTGTCTAGGAATGAGAAAAAGGAATTATGTGAGTTTCTTAAAAGTGTCAAAGTTCCCACTGGTTTCTCATCCAACATTGGGAACAAAGTGTCGATGACTGAATTGAAATTGGTTGGCACAAAGACTCATGATTGTCATATATTGATGACAATGCTTCTTGCAGTTGGAATTAGGAATATCTTGCCTGATGATGTTCGAGAGGCTGTTATGAGCTTATGCTTCTTCTTTAATGCAATCTCTTAGAAGATCATTGATCATGCATCATTGGACCAGCTTGAGAAGAATGTGATGAAGACTCTATGTCTCCTCGAGGTGTACTTCCCACCATCTTTCTTTAGATCATGATCCATCTGATTTGTCACCTTGTCAAGGAAGTTAGGTACCTCGGCCCTGTTTTCCTACACTGGATGTATCCCTATGAAAGGTACCTAGCAATTTTGAAGTCGTACGTAAGAAACCGAGCTTCGCCAGAGGGCTGCATTGTTCAGGTTATTCTACTGAGGAGGTGGTTGTGTGGTGTGTTAGTTATATTGATCCAAACAACTCTATTGGTGTGCCAAAGTCCCGGTACGAGGGCAGGTTGTCAGGGAAGGGCACTCTTGGGAAGAAAATAATTCCAGAATTGGACGAATATAACAAGGCTCATTTTCATGTTTTGCAACAAAGTGACGTAGTAAGCCCATATATAAAAAGCACCAGCAGATGCTAAGAAAAGAGAACCCAGAGCGCGGCGAAGCATGGATAGCGAATACACATATGGCCAGGTTTAACATTTGGTTCAGAGATGAAATAAAGAAGTCAAGGTCCAAGACAAGCAAATTGCTTCAAAACCTTGCCAAGGGTCCACTGCACACAATCATAACTTACCAAGCATATGAAGTAAATGGATACACATTCTACACCAGATTTCAGGACGAAAAAAGCACGAACCAGAACAGCGGTGTACGTATCGATCCTTATGACAACAATATGCACAACGCCGCGTAGTACGGACAAAAAGAGGAGATATGGGAGCTAAGGTATGTGGGCTTTAAGGTGGCTTTGTTCAAGTGTCGGTGGGTGGAGGGAAAAAGAGGCATTGTCAAGGACAAATATGGTTTCACCATTGTTCATCTAGAAAAATCTGGATACAAGCAAGAGCCATTTGTAATCTTGCAACACAGGTGTTCCAAGGGTTCTATGTGCTGGACACAGCAAAAGGGCACGACGTGTGGTTCTCCCAAGAAAACGACGAATTTTGGGAGTTGAAAATGTGGTGGATGAGGATGAGTACAATCAGTTTGATGAAGTTCCTCCCTTTGCTACCTCCTCGGTTGTTCCTGACCTACATCCAACTAACAAAACTCCTTATGTTCGAAGAGACCATAAAGATGGGATACTTCGACAAAGGCGCCGTCCAAAAAAGAAAGCACAGCATCAATGAACTGCCACGTTAAGTAATGTGGTTTCTAATATTCTATTGTGGCTGCAAGACTACTTTTATTTAGCAGCTTCAAGTGCTTTGTAGCTATTGTGTATGGAAAACATATGTGCTATTATCTAGTTTGTGTGAATCTTAATGTGTGAATCTTAATGTGTGCTTTGTCGAAATCTGGTGTTTTCAACACTATTGTGTCGTGCAAGACACATTTGCAGTTAGTTTCTGTGAAATGAATCTCATTTATCGGTATGTTGTGAAATGAATACCCCTGTTAAAATTCAGACCTATACTTCTATATAGGTTTTGAATTTTAGATCCCAGGATGGGCTAAATTGATTGTTTTATTGTTTCCAATCATTGGTATGTTCAGGAAATTGATTTCAAATTCCTTGTAGCATCTGTGGTGTCATTCTCTGAATGAAAATAGTCATACTGCTGCGAACGATATCTCAGACGGTGATTACTAATTCCCCGTCTGAAAGGTGAGACAGATCTGAGACAGGGAATTAGTAATCCCCGACTGAGAACATTGTTTCAAATAATCCCCCTCGTCCTTTTGTTCGTCGTAACCAGTATTCCCTCAGACGGGGAATTAGTAATCCTCGTCTGAGAAAATTGTTTGAACCAATCCCACTTACTAGTTCCCCGTCCTTGCAAGAATCGCTAATGGAGGCGCTAATGGAGAAGCCTCCCGAACCCGCTCTTCCTCGTCAACGGGCTTCGCTTATAAACCCCCCTCCGCCGCTATCCGTACCTCCTCTCCTCTCCGCTCCGCCGCTATTCGTACCTCCTCTCCTCTCCGCTCCATCCGTCCGAGCCGACGGCAAGAGGACGGGGTAGATCCGTTTCACTCAGGCAGCGCTCCTCCTCTCCTCTCCTCTCCATCCGTCCCCGACGGCAAGAGGAGGGTGCAGATGCGTTTCACTCCGGCAGAAGACAGACCTCCGAAGGAGATCCGTTCGGCAGATCTACCGGCGTCACGGTTAGTACTAGCTAGTTGCCTGTTTCCATATTTTGTCAGTAGTAGGTGTATCTTCGTTGGATCTGTCGCTTGTGTTCTCGAAGTGTTTTGATTAGGTTTGCATGTCGTGTTAATTTCCATGTGTTAATTACAGTGTTTGTCCGTCCAGGCCACACTGGCAGGTTCGTCCACCGGCTGCTGCTCTCGACCCGGAGCCAGGCAGTACTTCTTGCGGTCAAGACAGCGCAAGCCTGCATCCACGGCAAGTATATATATTTCTGGTCCACATATTGTTGATAGCACGGTCAAAAATCCGAATCACTTTATCCTTGTTAAACTGAAAACTGAATGGGGTTGCTCATTTGTTATAGCAAATAAATCGTGTATTGAGTCGTTGACAGCAGTTTGGCTGCTACGGTCTAATTGAAAAACTGGGCACGGATGGATCGTCCGCGTGCAAATTGGGACAATGAGTCTACAAAAAATGTTGCTTGACCTTTGCATTATTGAGAAGAGATCGTATAATTTCAACTCTAGAGGCCAACCATGCGGGGATGGTCCAATATTAACGAAGGCCTGAAGTCCAGGATAGGCGCCAGATATGATGCTAAGCAAACTAGATGCAAGCTTGGGACCCTGAAAAAGGCATACAACACCTGGGTGCACCTTCAACAGAAGCAGACTGGTCTCGGTCGTGACCCAAACACTGGCGCCATTTCAGCTGATGTGTCCTTCTGGAACCAACGCGGGGTATGTGCTGTCACCATGTCCTTCAATCATATTATTTGTTATACATAGAAGTACATCAACTATTTTTTATTTGCCTTGACTGCAGGTGGGCAATTCCCGTCAGGTGGATCTTGGGAAACCTCCCATCTTCCTGGAGGAACTCAGCGAACTGTTTGGGAGGACACCCAAAGACCGGGGCAGTTTGGTTTGCGCAGGTGGTGTCGCGCAGAGTTCGCTGAATGATGGCAGCGCTCACATTCCACAAGGGTGCGCAGGTTTTGTGGCACAGTGGTCTCAGAATGATGGCAGCGCTCACATTCCACAAGGGAATGCTGGCAGCGCTCACATTCCACAAGGGTGCGCAGGTTTTGTGGCGCAGTGGTCTCAGAATGATGGCAGCGCTCACATTCCACAAGGGAATGCTGGCAGCGCTCACATTCCACAAGGGACTGGTGGTAGCGCTCACATTCCACAAGGGTGTGCAGGTGGTGTGGCGCAGTGGTCTTAGAATGCTGGCAGCGCTCACATTCCGCAAGGGGCGCAGTGGCCGCTGAATGCAGCTGAGAGCGCTCACTGTCACCAAGGAGCTGCAGCGTCTATGCAAAGGTTTTCATCCCGAGAATTGGGGGCCGATAGTGCACCGAGGAATAGGAGTAGTACTGGCTCTTTGGAAAACTGTGTCCAGCAGTTGACCACTAGCGTATGCAAGCGATTGCAACGTGGATGGAAGCCCGCAAGAGGAGATGAATCACGTGTTGGAGGTGTTGAAGAACGATGGCATCGAGGAGGGATCTGAGCTTTACTGCCAAGCTACGATCATATGCAAGGAACCAATGTATCGTGTGGCGTTCCTCCGGATCACAAAACCAGAGGCTCGCTTGAATTGGATCAATTACATGTGGGCGCACATGTAGTCCGGGTAGTTGTGGTTCTGATGTGTTCTACTTATGCTCTGTATTGGTCGTGTACTCTTGTCAAACTTAAGCATGTTGTTTTAATTCCGCGTGTGAGTTATGTAGCCTGTGCCCTGAACAATGTGTAATATATCATGAATATGTTATGGTATAATTTCCGAATAAATATTAGTGCTTGCCTACGGTAAATATATAGTTTGTGGTTCCTCTGTGCTTAAATAAATTCAGTGCATAAGTTGTTGACTGTGCTGGTTGCAGCCCAAGGCTGAACACAGTGGACAAAGGAGCAGGACACGTGCATCCAGGTGGATAATATTGCCGAAAGGTATGCAGCCACCTTGCATTGTCTTGCTGACTTTTGTTTGTAAATAGTTATACATGCCCTGGACAGCTTGTAACCTCTTCTCTATTGATGCTAATAATATATGTAGGATGTCCAGCCCTGAGGAAGCAAACAACAGCGACACTTCGAGTGATGCTAGCTCCATCATCTACGGCCTTACGGCCTTGGGAGCCGCTAGTGCAGTATTGGCAGCATCAATGAACAATGGACCATTGTGGGCTCCCCCACTCCCGTTGCCACATGTCACCGGACGTCAATGGGTTCAAAAATTTTTGCAAGACCCTAGCAAGAGCATGAGGAACTTTCGTATGTATCCTGACGCCTTCCAATATCTGCATCAGTTGTTAGTTGTTAATCATGGCCTGCGATCTATACAAGAGGTTGACTCGATAGAAGCTTTAGGAATGTTCGTCTGGGCTTGTGCTACCGGTCAGCAAACAAGTCAGATCATGGACACGTTTTCGCGTTCCATGGGCACAATAAGTACAAAGATGGCTGAGGTCGCAAAGGCCATGTACTCCTTCTCCAACAGAGTAATTGGTCCCAAGGACCCAACCTACACAACAATTGGTCCACACGTCGCCAAGTATTCACCCTACTTTGATGGATGCATAGGTGCTTTAGATGGAACTCACATTAAGATTATCACTGATAGGGGGTCATGTTTGGACATGATGAATAGGATTGGTCTCACAACCTATAATGTTTTAGCAACAGTGGACTTCGCAAAGCGGTTCTTATTTGTTGGAGCTGGGAGTGCGGGGTCATGCAATGACATGGAGGTCCTAAGGGATTGTTGGATGCAGCAAAGTTATCCACATCCACCAGCAGGTTAGTATTTTTGTTGATGGATTTGAAGGCACAAAATTGCTAATGTTGTATGTTACTAATGTTTTGTAGGAAGGTTCTATCTCTGTGGCACTGGTTATGAATTGAGACAAGGATATTTGACGCCATATCAGCATAAAAGCAGGCAACCACATATTAGAATGCAGCAGACGAATTTTAACAAGCAGCATTCAATCCTTCGCATGTTTGTTGAAAGGACAATTGGGGTGCTGAAGCCAGGTGGCGCATATTAAAGGAAGTTCCGTTATGTGTGAGAGATATTCAAAACAAGATCATCATTGCATGCTTTGGTTTGCACAATATTTGCAGTCCTTTCATCCACCAGAACCACAGATGTTTGCCAATCCTGATGTTGTGAATATAGTGGCACAATACTCTGGTTCTAATATGGAGGTTGTGCGAAATTGGATTGCTCAAGGACTAGGCGAAAGACTTTAGTGTTGTGGTATGGCATCTTCGTCAACATACCAACAAACCTGCTTGCTCACTTCTTACCGATACTTTTGCTGTTTCACTACTCATTAGTGCGTACATGCAGGTTCTTAATGATTATTATTAATGAGGCCTGGGTGTTTCATGCATGTGTTGAGCATGGCTTCACCAAGTATATATGTGCATGTTGCAGCATACGTAGCCTATTTAGTATGTTCACTTTAGTGTTATGGTATATAACCACTGATGGCTAGCTGTATTTGTTGTCCCATATGTTGTATTGTAACGAACTGATATTTGTGTGGCCATATATTTGTGTGGACATGTGGTTATATTTGTGTGGACATGTGTTGTCACTTGGCATGATCTGTCGTGTGTATCTGTTGCGTTAAAGGATTTGAAGTGCCATTAAGAATGTTTGTAACTGGCGCAATTTGACCCGCAATGCAGTTTATAAGCATGTTGAGCAACTGGATGTGTTGCCGCCAAACTGAGATGGATTATGCATGTTTCTAGAAATATTTCAGACGGGTAACACTTAATCCCCGTCTGAAATAATTATGTGTCTGAAATAATTATGTTTCAGACGGTAATTTACAATTCCCTGTCTGAGACATTCCTGTTCTGCTCCTGTGCTAGACATTCCTGTTCTCTCCTGTGCTAGTATGTTTCTAGAAATATTTCAGACGGGTAACACTTAATCCCCGTCTGAGATAAGTCTGTTTCAGACGGTAATTTACAATTCCCCGTCTGAGACATTCCTGTTCTGCTCCTGTGCTAGTATGTAGTGTGTTAATGTGTCTTGCATGTTTCGTTGTAATTCCTTTATAAACGAAGAACTAGCTACTTTTGTTCAATGTCATGTAAATGGAGTTAAAAATTTTGTCATGTTAATTGAATTTAACATATGCTCCGTGACAAAATGGATCTTTTCCATCAAAATTTGGGAATATGAGATAAAAATTATATTATTCCATCACACCAATATATGTCTAATTAATAGTCATTTGATGCGATCCAGAGATTAAAAACTGAATGAAAGTAAATTAACTAACTAAACTATATTAGCTTTGATTTCCATCGGCTTGGCAAGTTCTGCAGAGGTGAAAGCGTCGATTGCAGCGTAGAAGAGTTGGTCCTGTATCAAGTCCTCCCGGTCCCAGTCTTCATGAACCTTTTGGTTCAACTTGTGATCCACGTTTCGTCTCAATAGCACTTCAACTAAAGTCTTTAGCGCTGGCCTTTTCTCCTTACTCCCAATGCCCATCCTTATGCCAATCTTCTGTACATCGACCCAGTTCCGCACATAGAGGCCATGGTCATTCGCCAACCTCTCGACGTCTTCAGAGATGTCTGGCCTGAGGAATTTGCAGTGAGGGCACCCCAGGAATTCAGCCAGAATCACATCGTAGATGTTGTACTCGGCGCGGTATATCTAGAACACCAGACAGCGGGTACCGTCGCAAAGCTGTAAAAGGGGCCGTCTTGTACCGCCTACGGAAGTCTTTCATAGACGAGCCATCCGGTGTCGAGGCCGACGAGAAGGTGTTCGCGATGGTCCCCGCGAACCTCTTTGATCCAGTCGTACACAGCTTCCCACCGACTTCGTCACCGTGGTCTTGATCACCGTGCCGTTGAATAGTATGTCGTGTTCCGTCGTCACCCTGGCCGCCGCGTAGTCGACGGCGTCCGTCGTCTTTGCCGTGGTCGTGCCCACCGCGTCCTCGACAGTCGCCGCCTCCATGCCACCAGCCGCATCGTCGACGGGCGTCGTCTCCTTGGTCGCCGCGCCGTCGAGGTTCCTCCTCTTCGCCATGGCCGCCGCGTCATTGACGGTCGCCGCCGCCATTCCCTCCGCGTCGTCCACGGTCGTCATCGCCATAGTCGCCGCGTCATGGATGTTCTTCCTCTTCGCCATGGCCGCCGCGTCGAGGTCGTTCGAATGAGAATGTCGTCGAGGGCAGGTCGATCGTCGCGGCGAGAGAGGGAGCGCGCGCGGAAGCGAACGGCCGGGGCGGGGAAGTTTTCGATCGATCGATGGAGTGGGTTGTCGTACGTACGTCGTCGTCGCAATTTATATACAGTGAGGGTGAATGCCATCAGTCGCGTCGCGAATCGACTCGCGCCCCAGCGGAATTGAGGCGTCGCGGCCGGCCGGAATCGACATCTCGTCTGCGCCGACGAAATATATTAAAACAGAGCATTTACTATACCTACGCTGTTGCCATTATTTATTCTGGCTTCTCGCAAAACGTTGCGTCGCGCGTGAAATGAATCGGTGCATCTCCGTCCACATGCCATGCACGGCAGTTCGTACCTGGCCGCCGGCATGCATATTAATTCCCCGGCCGGCCGGTTGCATGCAGCCAAATTACGACGGGGGTACACACAGACGGGGGAACACGCCGCCACAAAATCACCGTCTGATAAAAATCTCTCAGACGGGTAAACCACAAAACCATCTTAACTGCTGCACATTTCTCATACGGGTAAATCAGCCTCCACAGAACCACCGTCTGAAAAATGTACCTCAGACGGGGACAGTGTAACACCGTCTGAAAGTATGTATCAGTGTTTCTTAGCTCGACGGCGACAAAATGTCTCAGACGGCGGCAACTAACACCCGCCTGACATAAGTTTGTCTCAGACGGTGTTATTACCGCCGTCTGAGACGTCGCGTCTGTGATATTCGTTTCTGTAGTAGTGTACGTACATTTGGGTTCATTTGAAAAATGTTTTCTTTTGTATTTTGTAAGCTGCTTGCCGACAGGTTTTTATATAAGTGGTCGTTGGGCACGGTGGCTATACTGACAGCACTGTTCAACAAACGTATAAGCTGTAACAAGGCATAATTTTGTGGCTTTTTTTGGCTTATATGTCACTATAGCTACAGTGGAATACTCTAGCGGTTTGAACCAAATTTGGTACTACCTGTTATCATCCTCACTTATCAATATATCTTTTTCAATTTCCAATACATCTATATTCTAAAAATTCTTCCTTGTCTTAGTTTTGCCAATTGCTGCTTTTTATGAGTTTGTTTAAAGTAAAATGCGTGAATAGCTGTTGTATTGTCCCAGCATTTCGATTTGGCCACTGTGGTCACAATGCTACAAAGTACGGCCACTAAGCTTGTTCCTTCGTGTCAATACACCTATTGGTATAACAACTATATGTATTTTAATAACTAGCAAGATGGCCCGCGCATATTGCGCGGCTAGCCACGCTACTGCTATTGGTTTCATATGAATTGGACTCTATTTTTGAATGTTTTTTTTTGCGAGGAACTTTATTTTTGAATGTGTCTATCCATTACATGTTTTTTCTTTCAAAACTATACATAACGCTCTAGCTAATGGTTATTTGTACATTAAACCACATGTGCAATCAGCCTCAGAAAATATATATTAACGATACAGATGTTCTAACCTGTTTTATCTTCCCTGTTGTCAGAGCAATTTTAACTCCAGATGTGATCTAAATAAATCACCACTAAATCTGTTATTTAGCCTCCTTGGTGCATGCAAGTTATAATGCGATAAGGTGACCTAGGTATATTATTTTCTTTCTCGCCACCTCATATATCACAATAAACTCCATGCTCCGACTTATTAGTTGCATTGGACTAACGTATGGCTCTGGTATGGTTGTTCTAAGTCATTGTTCTTGTTATCTTAATTAAAAAGTAGGGTTACGCAATAGATATATTGTACTTAGTTACTTTATTTTTTCAAAGGGCCTATGTCATCTACCTAAATTTCTTACAATATTAGAAACGATGACACATCTTTATACGATTTACACTAATGATTTGACACGTGCTAATGACATTGTACTCCTGAAGAGCCTTTACCATCGTGTACCCATTTTTGTGATTTTGTATTCTTTGGATCATAAGAGGTTCATATATAGGGCTTGTTTGACAACATATTTGAATATTTGGGTCAACAGCATACAGGGATTTTAATAGTTATCTTGTTAAGAAATCGACTTGCACAAAAAGCAGAGGCAACATGTAGATGCTTCATTGCACTTTATTTTTTGAATGTCAATTTGCACAGCTATGTTGGGCCTCATTGCACATTATTTGGGATTTATCACTGCCAGTAATTGAAATGATAGAACAACAGAGACAAAATTTCACGTCCGCCTGTTATATGGAAGTGATCATGGTAGCGGCTTGGGCAATCTGGTTACACAGAAATGACATAATCTTCAATGGTGCAACTCTTTCCTTTGTAAGATGGAAGCAACAATTTCGGGAGTTCTTCAGGCTGATTATGCATAGAGCAAAGCCGAGCCTAAAGCTCGCCATGACAGCATGGCTGTCATCCTTGTAAATATTTTTTTTTCCCGCTAACAATTTGTACAGTTAACACACTAATTTTAATAAAAGCACAGTAGGGGAATCCCCTCCTGTTTTCGGTCAAAAAAACATGTACATGCTTCCTCTGTTCTGAACACATTGTATCTATCAACAGTTTCTTCTGAAAATGTTCTGCACCTCTCCGGTCCCAAAGTAGCTCTTCCGATCAAGCATGTTGGCGTCGACGCGCGGCTCAGGATTGCACTGCGGTGGTGCCATATCAGCGATGACTGGAGCCAGAAGATCAAGCATGTCGGCCTCGTTGACGATTTAGGCATGTTGAACGCTCTTTTGCGCCAGCACAATTAATTTCGCCGGACCTTGACCAAGCCAATTACGTGCGTGGTAGCCCTCGGATGGCTCAGCCTGAGCCACCACTTGTTGTTCATGATAGACGCTCCGGCGAGCACACGTCGTTGGCCATGTAGATGGTAACCTTGGGGATGCAGATGGATTACCGGCTTTACCGCTGGTCTAGTCATCTGGATATAGTCATTAGTCGTGGCATCTTGATTTTCAATCACTTTATATATGTGGACTATACCATTGGATGCGTGTTGTATTAGAGACTCATATGGACGTTCTTTTTATGTAGTGACGTAAGAAGAGTCCTGGGTTGTTACTTACGTATAAAAAGAATCACCGTTGCACTATCAACGCAAAGAGTTCTCGTTTCTACCATCTGCATGACTGCACGTGTTTACCTTATCGTATTAATACTATTTTACATGGACTCTTTTAGCTGTTCTTTTCTATTCCGAATTCTTTTAATTATGAATTATTTTGATATGAGTATTATGCTTAATATCGACCGTTAAATGTTCATAAAATCCAACGGCTCACGGCTTTTATTTTTTCTGACTAACGTGGTAATTTCTTGGTCTCGAGAGCGAACGTGATGGCTTCTTTGGACCTTCAAATACTAAGGTAATAGATAGATGTGACATGTGTATAACCATGACTCACCATCCAACATGAACACCGACTCCTCCAGCTAACGCAAACCCGTTGTACACCCCATCCATTTTCATCACGACTTTCCATCTATTACTTATCTAGTTAGCTTTTTTATATATAAATTTTGGGACCAAATTTGGTAAAAAGCTCTTTTATTTTCATTTTTTTGAGCCAAAGCTCTTTTATTTTCAAATAGCCTTTTGCAGCGAGAAAAAACAGTAAGCCCGGGACTCGAATCGGCTCGACCCACGAACCCAAATCGTGTGGCCCTCAAGAACATAAAACCGTGGCCGTGGGCCATCAGATTTCGGCCAATACGAGTTCGGACCGCAGCGGTTAGGAGGAAGCCAACTTGAAACGTGGATCCTATACGTAGAGCGGGCTATATTTAACCTTTGATAGGTCAGTGTTTGAGATCCGTGTGAGACTAGATGAGCACATGAGATTTAATCTGGTAAAGAGGGGAGGAACCAGAAACTGACACGTGTCGTCTTCCTATTAGGGCGGGTGGGAGGGAGGAGAAAAAGAACCGGTTTTCAAATTTCAAACATATTTTTCTCCCAAACCGTAAGTCCGTTTTCGAATCCGTTTAAAGCATGATGTTGTTTAGAATTAATGCTACAAAATGAGATTCAATATGAATATTTTTTGAAATTTTTTGAAATTCGAATTTTTCATCAACATTTTGAGTGTACATATCAACATTTTATTTTCACTGTGTCAATATTTTTTATGTGCTATGTCAACGTTTTGGCGAAAATGTTGACTCTGTTGTTTGAAAATGTTGACATAGGCTTACAAAAATATTGAACTGTTATTTTAAAATGTTGATGGTTAATCGGTAAACTAAGTTGTTTTATGTGGGCTAAATTTTGATGGGCTATTGGGCTCCGTGGGCCGTTCTATTGAACGTTAAGAGTAGGACCTTCTACTTACGGGGAGTCCCGGCCAAGGATTGAAAAACCGAAAAATCGCTACCGGAAAAACCGGCCCGGTAAACCGGACAAACCGGGCGGTTTACCGGTTCCCTCCGAAACACAGTGCAAATTTTCCGAAAAACCGGTCGGTTTTACTAACCGGACCGGACCGGTAACCCCGGTTACCGGTTTTCGCGGTTTTCGAACGGTTTTCAGAACCTTGGTCCCGGCTTGGAAAGCAAGTACAGTAGGTTCGTAAAGTTTATCTCAAAAAAAAAAAAGTAGGTTCGTAAAGTAAAACCAAGCATCCAACCTGAGCCTGAAGCAGGCGCAAGAGGAAAGCCGATCGATCCCTCTTCCCCGTCGCCAACCACAAACCCGCCGCTCGATTCGCGTCGCGCCCGTCTCCGGATCCGCCGCCTCGACCTCGCCGGAACCTGCTCGAGTTCGTCTGTCCCCTCAGGTGAAAATCCCCTCGCCGCCTTTTGCTCTCTCTCCTTCCTCCGGGCCACGATAGGTTTTGCTTGCTAGTTCCGAGCGATTTTTGTTTTCTGTCCTCAAGGAACGGGTGATCCATAGCAAGTTGTAGGGCTAATTTTTTTTTTTTTTGCGAGGAAGTTGTAGGGCTATTGACTGCTAGGTGCTGTAAATTTATAACTGTTAGTATTTGATATCGTGCTGTAGCCTTTATTGATTTTGTTGGTGCGCGTACTCGGAATTTCAGAACCCCCCGCCCGCCTCAGTCGGTTGTTGCTAACCTAATCTGGCCGATTGATGAGCAATTTAGTGGAAAACTAGTGGAATATAACACGCGTTGCGGTGTAGAAGGAGCGCCCATTGTTGTGTCGTAGCTTTGGCTTAGTACCTTTTTGCGACCGAGCGGTTCGCTGCTACTGTGCAATGCAGGTTGCAGAACAGTTCCTGTCTTGTGGTTGTCCAACTGGTGATGCTTGGATTATTAGGTCGATCAATGTGGGACATGGTTGAATCTCTGTTTGTCTTGCTGTCCTGGCCTACTAATTTTACAGTGTGCTCTTTGACTTTCACCTCTATTGTTCATACTTATTTATGTGCGGCCAGTCGTACTTCTGTTAAAAATCCTATTTTTGATACAAGATAAGAAACGCTTCGCGCCTCGCATTTGACGGGCGGAGTTCAATGGATGCTATTTCTCCTGAGCTTAATCTACGCTGACCATGTTTACTCTGCCAAGGCTGGAGCTAATGGTTATAATTCTAAAAGGTGCTTAATTCGATCAGCAGTTAGTGATTGAGTGAAAGTTATTATTAGGTTTTGGTCAGAGTGAAACGTGGGCTGGTTAATCGTTGACTGGTAATTTTGCCATAGTGTGCTTATGGCAGTTATGCTGTTTGGTGCAATGCAGCTTTGGACTTTCACGGGGCTTCTGGGACCTTTTGTGTTTTCACTTAGGTCGACATATTTAGAACTGATTTGTGTGAAATTGGTTGAAAAGAAAGGGCATGACAGCTTGACTCTTGTAGCCTAGTTCAACTAATAGCTTTAATGGATGGCCGGATTGTTTTGTTAGTTCAGTTCAATAGGAGTTACCGGTGTATGAGTCTGGGATTCATCAGGGGAAACTTGCATACTAGTGAACATTGAATGGTTCAATTCACTGGCTGGAGTTTACCAGATTGTTCCATTGTAATCTGAAGTTGTCAGGTTTGTGAAGTAAATATAGTTTGGTCTATGTGTGGACCTGGGTAGGTATATTACAAGTTAGTGACTAGCATACTGAGAAGCTAAATGCGGAGGAAGGGGAATTTATTGACCATTTGGGAATTTTAACATGCGGAAGGGGTGTTAATGTATCCTCCTGTGAAACTGTTAGCATTGTTTTCCTACTGGTTACATGTTGCAAGGCCTTAAGCATGGTTGGATATATTTATGCTGAATGATAACACTGAAGATTTGAACTCTTATACATATGTTTGAACCTGCAGTTGCTAGTTTCTGACCATGTATGGTCTGCTGTTTTTCTGTGTCTGATGTGTTCTGCTGTCAGAACAATACTTTTGTTGCTACACATTTAATTCTCTAACTTTCGTAGTTAATGACCGTGAACTCTTCCTATTAATATGGCATTGTTTAACATTCACACTGTTTTGTGGTAATGCTCATATAATGAGGTCTGTGTGTGGATCAAGTTCAAACGAAGGGTGTTTTGAGCTAGTTCCAGTTCAACTACTACCTTCTGGTCGAATGTTTTGCTAGTTTAATTCGTCTCAAGGAAGCTAGGTATACTTTGTATGAAGTTTGGAGTCAACTAGAGAGATATGCATATTAGCAGTTATCGGACTGGAGCTTGCTTGTGTAATAAAGCTATATGTTGTCCTGGTTTGGTATCCTGCCAGTTATTTGTTTGAAAATGCAAGTCACTGAGGTAGGCCAATTAATAAAATAAGTAAAGTCAAATAGGGAAGGAAACAAAGCTTCCAACTGGTGCAGTTAGTGCAGCATCCCGTTAATATACATAAAGGCTGGGCTATTTTTTATTTTGCTTTATGGTGCACATAATTATCAAACAGTTCAAGGTCTTATAAATATAACTAATATTGTTCATGAGGTATTAAAATTTTAATGATTTCTCATGCTTCTATGTGAATTGCTATTGCAGATTCTTTTGTTGTTTAGTTAGCCACTTTAGAACTTCAGATGCCTGGAGTTTATTCAACTGTGAATTATGTTTTAAGAAATATGTGAAGTTCACTATTTTGCATGCGAAGTTCTTTCAGTTAGATATCTCTACCGTTTTCCTTTTTGTCGTGATCCAGAACTTGACATACTTTGAAACTTAATGTTGTATAATCAGAGCTAGCAGTTCTTGATCTTATTGGCGCTCAAATCATATCTTATGCTTGAGTTGTAATTTTTCTTCAAATTTATCAATAATTAGAGAAAAACTTCAGGTGTATCAACCATTTTTTGGTTACACTTCTCATGTTAATTTCTTAGCTACCAACCAGAAGATAATTACATGTCCAGAATTTGTTATTTTGCTATATCGAGTTCATAACTGCATATACAGATTTAAGGTAGTCTCGGAGTTACAGTAATACTCCTAGACCATTCAGATTAGATGGCTCTAAATACTTTAAGCGTGTCTTTTTCAAGAAGAAAATTGTGTCTTGGTGTATTCATAGTGTTTTCTGTACTTTTATGCAGATCAGGCCAGATGGGTTTCCTACAGAGCACTTTCTCGCTGTTGATCGGTACTGGGTGCGGTATCTACATCGCTCAGAACTATAACGTCCCAAACATAAAGAAGGTTGTGAGGAATTTGCTGGGCCAAGCGAAGGAGATAGAGGAGTCTTACAAGAAGCCCACCAACGGCAAGAACAAGGATTAATAATGGATAGAAGAGTTGACCCGTGCTCCATCATGTTTAGGGAACTGCCAGTTTATATCGCAGGCTAATTGCTCTGTATTCAGATACTCGTTTGAGAGATACTGTTGTGGTCGCTATCTTTTTTGTCCGCATTTTGTTAAAATAGAAAACCTCATGCTGTAATGCATCTCACGTCGACTCTTGCCGTGGATACTAGTATATTGGCAATACAATTTTTGAAAGTAAGCTGTTGGGCCTGACCTGTTTGTTATGGTAGCGGGATGATTCATGTTGGTTTATGGTGGAGGCACTACTCATGCCTGCATCCTGGTTTCGACTCCATGTTTGATGAAGTCTGCTGTTGTTGTTTGGCGTTTTGTCACATATTAAAAGTTTTGATAACCTTTGATCTGCGGCCGCATGTGGTCAGTGGGATGTTGAATTGTTTTTGCACGGCAACTGGGTCTCCGAATCTCTGAATACATCCTTGACCTGTGTTTGCGTACGCTGATTCGGTTAATTATTTGACTCGGGTAACTTCTGTGTAAGGAATCTCCATTGCGGCGAGCAACAAAAAACAGCACCCTTGCAAGTTGCAAAGCAGCTCGCTTTGGCCTTCACTGACTCGACCGGGGCACCACCTTTGGTTTCTTCTCTTTTTGTCAGATTTTTTATCTGCTCCTGAAATGGATCCAATCAACTTTGCAGCTCGTCATTGTGAACCTGCATCGGACAGTGGCCACTGCTGCTACTAGCATCTCACTGTCCCCCGAAGCCTCCTCCCTCGTGCGTGCACAGCTGAACTGAAACACCCCGGACACGTCACGTGCCATACTAGTGCCATCTCGCCTGCCTCCGGCGGGCCGGGCGGCTCGCCGGCGACGCCTCTGCTTTGACCCGAGTTGACAGTACCTGACCAGTCCCCCACATGTGAGCACGTTTCTCGCCGCCATGTGGGCCCCACCCGTCCGCAACAAGACATTCTCCGTATGTCGTTGATCGTATCTCTCTGGACGTCGCCTCCCCCACGTCGCACCCGCAGACCCCGCCACGAAGACGATTTCTTCTCCCTCTTTTCTTGGCTTTTCTCGCCAGGCCAGGCTCTACCTCCACCTCGCCGCCGCCTCCCTCACTTGCTCCCGCCCCCCTCCACCACCTCCTCCTCAAGATTAAACCCGCGCTTGCTTGATTGATTGATTGCGCTTGCTCTGTCGTTTGCTTCCTCCTGTTCTGCTGCTTCTCACCAGGGTACGCACTCCATCATAATCAATCAATGGAGCGCGTTTCGTCGGCGTTGCTGGAGCTGATGGTGGGGCGGCAGCCGGACCCCGGCGAGCCCGGGTTCTGGAGGGACTTCCTGGTCGGCATGCTCAAGCCGCTGGCCGCCACCGCCGTGGTCGCCATGGCCGTGGCGCTCAGCTTCACGCAGCGCCTGGGCCTCGAGGCCGAGATGCTCTACGCCATCGCGCGCTCCTTCCTCCAGCTCTCCGTCATCGGCTTCGTCCTCCAGTTCATCTTCACGCAGAAGAACGCGATCTGGATCATCCTCGCATACTTCTTCATGGTATATATGGTTATCAATCGATTGCTCTGACATGCATGTTTGCCTGTTCATTCATTCTCTATCGAGACCTCCCCTGCCTGTTCTTGATCACTCCGTTCCTCTCAATCAAGACAAAGAAATCACAGCTGGTTACTAATAATTAGGCGAATTCTGATCGAACAACAACTCTCTGTACGTATAATACAGGTGACGGTGGCTGGGTACACGGCGGGGCAGCGCGCGAAGCAGGTGCCCCGGGGCAAGTACATCGCCTGCGTGTCCATCCTCGTCGGCACGGCCATCACCATGTTCCTCCTCGTCGTGCTCAACGTCTTCCCCTTCACGCCGCGCTACATCATCCCCGTCGCCGGCATGATGGTCGGAAACGCCATGACCGTCACCGGCGTCACCATGAAGAAGCTCAGGGAGGACGTCAAGATCCAGAGGAACCTCGTCAGTTCTCGTTTCCCAACTCCATCTCAATTGCTGCTTAATTTTCCTTCTTCTTTTCCCCCCACCTAGCTTGCGTAATTCAAGTTCCGATAGTACCAAGAAAGTCAGAAAGCGTAACATCAGGACCAGCTCTGATGACTCAGCTCTGAGTAGCACAAAGCTGATTACTTTAACAAAAAGTTGCATCATACAGCAGATACTATGCTCCAACTTATAGTTATTAAAATAAAACGCAGAATTAGTCTCGTGCTCCTCGTCATCGTACGTCATCCAAGCTGATGATGCTTCAGTATCCTACTAGTACAATTTTGTTTGCAAAAGCAAAGCACAAAGATTCATTCCTTTTCCCTCCCTATAATGCTCTGCAGGTGGAGACCGCACTCGCACTGGGTGCCACGCCGCGTCAGGCGACGCTGCAGCAGGTGAAGAGGTCGCTGGTGATCGCGCTGTCCCCCGTCATCGACAACGCCAAGACGGTGGGCCTCATCGCGCTGCCGGGCGCCATGACCGGGCTCATCATGGGCGGCGCATCGCCGCTCGAGGCCATCCAGCTGCAGATCGTCGTCATGAACATGCTCATGGGCGCATCAACCGTCAGCAGCATCCTCTCCACCTACCTCTGCTGGCCCGCGTTCTTCACCAAGGCCTTCCAGCTCAATGACAAGGTCTTTGCAGACTAGGAAAATTCAAAGTGGTTTGTAGTGAATGCTGGAGGTCTGATTGTTGGTGCGCAAGGAGCGGAAAAGCTGTAACTTTTGATGCCAATGTTGATGGTGAACTACTGAATTGCAACGAAATGATGCGGTTGCTTGTGTTTGTATATAGTAATTTTTTTTTGAGCTAATAAGGAGTATAGTAATTTTTTTAGCTAATAAATGAAGGACTTAGTTTCGAAGTTCGTATCCCGTAATTTCATCATCTTTCTCGCAGTTCACAAATTCTGGCTCTCAGAAAGACCCTCTGCATTCACTTCCAGATCACGTGAACTAGTCCAGGAATTGGGCAGGGTATATAATTTCTTAGAAAGCAGTTGAGAGACACAATTTTCACAAGTTTTCTTAACAAAGCAGTTGAGAGACACAATTTTCACAAGTTT
The DNA here is from genome assembly GCA_012490785.1 of Eragrostis nindensis. NCBI lineage: Eukaryota > Viridiplantae > Streptophyta > Magnoliopsida > Poales > Poaceae > Eragrostis > Eragrostis nindensis. The sequence continues at coordinate 374,900 of JAAXCT010000514.1, read as the reverse complement.
TCTTTGAACAACATTGGCACGTGTTACCAGCAAATGGGGAATTTTCTTATGGGCAGGCTGCAGGCATCTTACTCGGCACATTCTAGAGATATGTAATGCTGGCTAATTTATGGTGAGTCGCCACCTTAGTTCATTTTATTAGTATACCTTTCTCAACTTAACTAAGTTCAAATTGAACAAGGTTATAAAATCCATTTACTGTGAGAGGAATGATTAACATCACTGGCTTTTACTTTTAAAAAAGTTTCAGCGAAATACAACCACCAGTAAAACCAGCTACCATTAGAAGTACACATATGCACATACATCGTCAAAAGGATCAACAGAAGGAAAAACGAAACAGCTATAGTATTGCTGCTCTTATTGTCTTGCAAAGGGACGTTATGAGTAGTATCCACTCCATCAATATCCCTTTTTCCACGATAGGAGCGAAAACAATATTGGCGCCAGAGGCTGATCCAACAGGCTAGGGGGCTGTGTAATTCGTGATCACCATGGTGATTTCTTGGCAGGAGCTGCAGGACATCTGGGCCCTGTTTTTGACGCCTTACATGCTGAAGCAATGGCTTGCTTGAAAGGCCTGGAGCTGGCTGCAAACCTCGGAATGCAGCGAGTTATTGTGGAGAGTGACGCCAGCAACCTGATCACAGCAATTACAGGAAACTCTTATGATAGATCAGAATTTGGTGTTGTCTTTTGGGAGATTAGGGGGGAGATGATAGTGGACTTTAATTGTTGTAAGGTGAACAAATGCCCCCGGTTTTGTAATAGTGTCGCTAACTGTTTAGCTGCCTATGGCATGATTTTGGGTGCTGATGATCAGAGCGTGTGGCTCGATCATGCACCAGACTTTGTAATTCCCTTCGTATCCGGCGATAAGCCTGGAGCGAGTCTTTAATGGAACTTACTTTCCATCTCAAAAGAAAAAAGGCTAGGGGCTCATGCCCCCCTTAAGTTCGTGCCCCAAGGAAAAGAAAGAGACGGTGTATGAAGAAATTGAAGTGAAAAATAAATTCTCAACCACCACCAAAACAGTGGAGATATGTGAACATCACTAACGACATCCGAAGAATTTACAACAGTGGAGCTAGGTTGATTTAAAAAAATAAAATAAATAAACAGTGGAGCTAGGTTTGGATGCACTAGAGCCGAGGGGAGCGCGGTTTAACAACAAAGCCTTATAGAAGGAACGTGGTGGCAGAGCGAGTCACATGGCGACCTAAAGGATTTGGAACCTTCTATGCACATGGCAATATAGAGGATTCAATTTGTTGGTCAGTCCAATAGGCCCATCAAATATGGCATGTTTGGTCCAAAGCATATTTCAAACAATACCTTCAATATTTTGGTAACCTATGTCAAAAATTTAAGAAAAACGGAGTCAACATTCTGCAAACAAAATATTAGTGAAAGTTTTAAACTTTTTTTAAAAAAAATCATATTGAATATCATTTTGTAGAATTAATTTTAACAAACAAGTAGGTTCAAATGGATTCGAAAAAGGACTTATGATTTATGAGAAGATGCATTTAAAATGGTTCTTTTTCTCACCCCTCTCACCCGCCCCAATCAAAACTCGCCATGTGGCGGCATCTGGTCCTCCCACTTCCTATCTTCGCGGATCTTAGCCGTTGCACAAATCTCACACATTGACCTACAACATGTTAATTATAGCCCGCGTTACTTAGTGGATTAGTGAGTAATTCTTCTGTAACAATCGCTAGTTATTTAAGATTGGTTGGTGTTCCTGATTCAGGAGATAGGCCGCCTTTCTGTGATTGGATCAAGGCCCATGGGGAGATGTCATTTTTTTTACACTCACATGCATGAGTACTCACCCATATGAACGCACGCGCGCAACCTCAACCTTTATGAGTTCCTCTGGAAGATTCGGTTGATCTTGAGATTCACGAAGTCACCACGGGCGCTTTATTGTCGACAGGGATGTCGCCTCCCACTGAAAGAATAAATAGTCGTCAATGTGCAACACCCGTGCCAAATCTAAGACTTGAACCCAGATGAGTTGGGCTGGTGTTTTAGGATAGGATTTCAAAACAAAAAAATGTTTATGAAAATTTTTTTTGGAATGGCGAAAAATAATTGATATATTGAGATTTTCATTGAAACAAGGACAAAAAGAAGCAATGATTTATTGAACTTCACTTTCCTTATCCTATTCTAATTTCTGCAAATGCACTTTTTGTCACATTTGAAAAATATATATTTATTTTCAGAAAAAGGGTTTATGAACTTCATAAAAGTTTTTTTTAGAAGTCGTCTATTTAGCTACCCTCAAGTATTTTTGTTGTTCACTTAACCGCCTAACCTAAATCTCAAACTATTTAGATTTGTTCAGTTCACTCCCTTCTGGTCACGTAAGTTTTATAAGGAATTGAGCTTTGAGAGACTGAGACCTTGAGAGGATTGTTTCCATGGAATTGTTTTTCAACAATGTCACGTTACTTGTGGCGTGGTGTCTTGCTGCTCTCTTCCAAAGTTTTATGGTAATGACAGCTTTGTTCATCCTTTTTTTTTTTTTTGCGAGAAGCTTTGTTCATCCTTGGTTGATGCAGTGGGTAAAATGAACTCAGTTATAATTGCATAAATGGAAAAGGGGCAAGTTAGCAGCATCGATTGATCAGGAATAATCTTTAGAAATTTCTTACAGTGAGCAACACTTTGCAGCCGCACCAATCAATTAATAAATAGATAATAATCTTGAGAGAATCTCAATGCAACAGCATCGAACCATCTGACACATCCATGCAGGTATATCAGCGTCAATCCACTACAGTGAACGACATCAAGACATTGTATCAAGAAACCAGATTATTATCGAGTTACTAATTAGCAAGCCATCTTCGTCACCTGGATAAACAGACTACATTACCAAAGTATAGAGGCGGGAAGGACGAACTTTATCTATCATCCTGCTCATCAATACATGGCGCAGCAAAGTCTTTCCTAGCTTAGTACAGAGGCACACAATACGATCACTCCTTCCAAGTGGTGCACTTGGCGCAGAACTTGCCGTGCACATGCTCGACCTTGCCAGGGCGGCGACCACCGTGCTGCTTGAACTGGCCTTGTTGGTGACCGTGGCCAGCATACTTGAACATGCTGCCATGTTGGCCACAGCAAGTCTTGAAACAACCAAAGGCCCCGTCGTTATTCCTACTACCATGTCCGCGATAAAGATTGCTGATTGCTCCAAAAGCCGTCGCTGAAGCGGTGGCTCCGCCTCCAGCTTTCGGTAGCGGCTCTTTCTCCATGCCGGCTCCAGTTTTCGGCTCCGGCTCCGCCGTCTCAATGTGTCGTCCACTGCCATGACCTGCAGAAACACACAAGAGTGCCGTGATCATGAGATTGAAATGTGCATTGGGCGCTGCATCAATCGACGATACCAGTTGATGAAAAAGAACAATTCGCACCCAGCTGCAGGTTTGGCGAAAACGATCCAGGAGAAGCACCTGGCTGAGGGTACCCAGCTTTCGGCAGCGGCTCTGCTATCTCCACTTGTCGTCCACCGCCATGGCTGCGGCTGCCGTGACCTGCAGCCACACAAGCGTCCATGAGCATGCATGAAATTGAAATGTGCCTAGGTCCCCATATGCAACTGGCTGAATGCATGATCAATCGACACCAATCGAACAACAACAATAATTCATACCTTGGTTTGACGAAAATGAGCCCGGGTAGCCTTGTGGAGGGTATGCGTATGGCCCAGAAGGAGGCGGATACGCGTATGTGTGCGCGTGTGCGTATGCGTATGCGGCTCCTGGGCGAGCATACGCGTACGTCCCCGGGGTTGGAGGGTACACTCCTGGCACTGGCACTGGCATTGGGAGCGGCAGGTGGATCTGTGGAGGGAACCCTGGCAGCGAACACGCATGGCCAGCACCAGCAGTGCTGCCTTGCCTGTGCATCAGCCCTGGGAAGAGCAACAAGTGCTTGCCCTCATCGCCTGCCATTCCGTACGTGTTTCCTTAACTAATTAGGCTGCAGCCTGCAAAAGAATGCGTATATTTAAAACATATGACACGTAATTAAGGACTCGTGATGGATTTTTTTTTTTTGACTGGGACTTATGAGGGAGTTGAATAGGTGATGTTTTGCGAGAGAACAAATAAAACGTTCAATACAAGAAGAAAAAACTTTGATAAAATCGAAATATGCACTGACTCGAGGCAATGTAGGGAGAACGAGGACGAAACAACCGTCACATTTGGGACGACCAATTTGGAACTATAATAATTATCTGCACTCCTGTCTCTCCCCACACAACTTTTTTCATCGAACCTTTGGTATTAAACACTATATAGTATGGTTACAAGATAATTTTTCATGATTTTTTTTCATGCTAAAACGTATTTTGTAACCATACTATATAGTGTAAATTGACATCACCTGTTTATGCTTGAGGTGCGAAATTATATCATCCTATGATTTGTTAGAATTTAATCACGAGGACCACAATAATCTAGCAGCTTGAAAAATTATTTTGGCTCCAGGTATCTGTCCGGGCAAGTTTGAATGACAAGGATGTCCAGTGCTAGCATCAATCTGAACCCGGAGCTCACACAAGTGCAGACTTGGAGCATTCATCAAGGAGGATATAGAACGGGAAAGCTGAGAGGTTTTAGGCATACCAGAAAACCCAGGTGAATACTTTCGGCCAAGATGAAGCAGCTAGCATCCGTTGTTGCTGTGGTGTTTCTGTCTGCTATCCAGGATTTTATAATGCGCGAGGAGGCAACGGGGCCCACCAGGGCAACGAGAGTGACATTCACTATCCCGGACTTGGCAAAGATCAACGAAGTAACTGACTCACATGTGGGGGCCCAGATAGAATGACGTTGTAGTTTTTTTTTTCATATGTAAATTTCACAAAATCACAAATATTTATGTCGTTAAATCAGAAAACTACAACAATTTTGACCCGGCGTATCATAAAATTACAACTTATGTGGCCGTTGCCACTAGTAACTTAGTAAGCCTCGCAATGACCAGGTCTCAAAATATGAGAGGCTGACAAGTGTGGCCAGAGACCAAAGTTGTAGATTTATGAAACAACATGCCAATGATATTGTTTTTTTTAAATTGGCATAATGTTGAACTTTTAAAACAATAACACAAATATTTTATTTTTGTGAAGTTTACTCTTTTTTTTATACAATGACACAATATCTTGCATTGGAGAGGTCGTATCAATAAATCTCAATTTCTCACTCTTCTGTTGATGTGACATCTGAATTTCACACCACGATATAATGGATTGAGAATAGTCGAGAAAGTTCTTATAGGTGGTTACATATTTGAAATCTAGCAAAAATAATCAGACTTATAGTTGGGGTTGTAATTGATCTAGCATGTCTGTAATTGATGGTTTCAGTCAAAATTTGGTGGTATAAAATGAAAGGAGACGCCAAATCCCAAATTAAGTGTTGGCGAAATTGTTGGAGGTGGTGTATCTTCTTTCCAGTAGCATATTTTTCAATTTATCAGAAAGTTTTTGCTTAATTTGCATATGTTACTGTATTTATGAATGATTATCATAGAACCTGAGCCTGCGCATTAACCAACTAGTTTTGCAATCTTATCATTTTCTTTTCACCTGAAGTCAATATATTCCTCAGCATTTTCTTCTTTTCCTTGAAGGTGGAGACCGCACTTGCTCTAGGTGCGATGCCGCGCGAATAAGCGGTGCTGCAGCAGAAGGTGAGAGAAGAGGTCTTCTTCCACTTATCCAGATTCCAGAATCCGACAATGGCAGCCAAACACTCAAGAGCTTTATGCTTTCTCATATTCTCTGTCTGCGCATCAGACGTGCATGCCGTGTAGCTCGGCTCAGCTTCCTTTTTTTTTTTTTTGATGTAAATGTAGCTCGGCTCAGTTGGGTTCCTCTACAAAGGAGCTCAAGCCATGGCCCATGTTTTACAAGCCTGCCTCGCCGCATATAAAATGGCCTACCATACCATTGGACTACTACAAAATCACTCTGACTTCAGGTGAAAGGAATCACAATGTTAATAGGCCATGGTGTTTTCTGTTTCTGGCTTCAGAAAAGACCCAAGTTAATAGGGGACTCTTTTTTTTTTATTTAAAAAAAAGGACGAAAGCACTCTAACATGTCTTTTGCATTATATTTCACAACAAGAAAGGGTGTCTTGAAGCAATTCTAGCATACTTCGTCACCACAGGATATCAGCGTCGGTCCGGTGTCCCACCACACAGAGTAATCAAATAAGTTGTGCACAGCATGTCAGCATGGATCAATGATCGACACGTGAGCTAGGTACGTATATATATCGACACAAGGTTATGTATATAGCAGACTATCCAGTCGTTCGACGGTCAGAAACAACTAGAGGGGTACAAAAATATGTATAGTAGGAAGGGTGAACCATCATCACCATGGTGCAAATAAATACTAAACGCCAATCGCATTGGCATAGAAACAATACTATGGCAGTCCAAGAAGGGAAGCCTACACACACACACTACACAAAAGTTCACTTAATTAGTAGTATAAGCCAACCAGCTCCTGACTTCCGTGCGAACCCATCATGCTTGCTCTCGCCATAGATCATGCTCTTGAACTTGCCATGCACACGGTCATGTCTGCACAAGCACCTTAGTAACGTCTACCATGTCTGCAGCGTTCGCGCAGGAATTTGAACAGCCCAAAGATCGCAACTCCGGTGGCTGCGCCTACCAGCCTGCCTATGTCATCCATGTGTGCTGCTGCACCGTGGTTCCCATAACCTCCTGCAAAAATAACCACAATATATGTAGTATTAGTAGTCGATTTAATAATTAGCTAGGATAAAATCAATCACCATTATATATATTAATTGAAGACAATCAGCACTTATCACAGTACCTTGGTGTGGACCTTGCACATGATGGTAGCCACCTTGATGTGGGTATGGCTGCGGAGGGTAATAATGGTATGGGTATGGTGTCGCGTAAGCCCCTGCCGGTGCCGGTAACAACACGCCCTGCTGTGGAGCTTGGCCCTCGTCGAAATGGTTGTTGTGCTCCTCAATCTCTTCCGGCTGATCCGGAGGCTGGATCTGTACATGGCTGTTCATGTTGGTGTTGATGCTATGCCCAGTAGTCACTCCCTGATGATGCGAATGCTTTCCCGGCTTAGAATGCTTTCCCGGTTTGGAAGGCTTTCCGTGACCAGGACTATTGTACTTGTTCTTGCGACCCCCAATCGTCCCAAATGTGAAGTTGTATGAATCCTTCTGGTGTGTCTCATGTCCCATTAATTGTCTACCCTGGCTAGTTAGCTAGGATCTCTGGCCAATGAAGCAAGAAGCAAAATCGAGTCAAAATCATGTAAGTGCATGCTACAAGACAATGATCCTTTTGCATTCATGCAATAACTCACAGTCCGCACCTACATGATCTTATCTTATACTAAAAAACAATCAACTAACTGGATATCTACATGATATAGTCTGTGGGAGAAATAAATTGAGACGAAAAGATTCAGCTGGGAATGCTTACTGGTAGACGAGGTTTTATTCTTGTTGGAAGAACTGACGAAGAAGATGAAGCAGCAGCAGGCAATAGCTATAGGACGATGGGGGCACGAACTATATATTAACGACGTACACTCAGGATTCTTCAAACATACGTCTCCGTGAAATCCAATGGACTGGTGGACCCCGTATATGCACTTATGCAGTGACTCGGCACCGGCCATCAGTTCATTCGCGATAGGCTTTATTGCTTTCGTTTGCTTAGGAGTATCTGGCGTGCAAGATCGACGACGCCTTATAGCCTCAGACAAGTGTACTAAAGTGCTACACATTTGATGGATACATTAGAATACTACTCCTTGTTATGAACGCGATGGAGCATCAAGACCTTGACTCGGAAAAAATGGAATAATAATCACCTACCATGTAAAATAAATCCTGCATCAAGTATCTGCGTGAAACGGTCCAGAGGTTGACCCTGCTTGCATCGGCCAACTCATCGATCTGTACTGTTAATAAACGGTACAAGGGTAGGGCTGGACTACCGAGCCAGCTTGGCTCGGCTCGGCTCGGCTCGGTCCAGCTCGTTAGGATAACGAGCTGGCTCGGCTCGGCTCGTTATCTTAACGAGCTGGAATGCTGGCTCGGCTCGGCTCGTTACGAGCTCGAGCTGGCTCGCGAGCCAGCTCGTTAAGCTCGTCACCGCTCGTCTCGAGCACTTCCGCCGCGACCTGAGGGAGAAGACAACGACTACGCAACGTATATTTTCACGCTCTTGAGCATGATGGCTTGTCGGGCGGGGAGGCGGAGGCCGACGTCATGGAGGTGGTCGCGGCCGGGAGGAGAGGGTACCGATGACGTGGAGGAACAATGGAGGTTGGCATGAGGTAGAGGAGGTTGACATCGTCCGGCTCGAGCTGCTAGTTGCCGCGCATCGTCCGGCTCGCGTTGGCATCGTCCGGCTCAAGCTGCTAGTTGCCGCGCATCGCGTTGCCTATCCACGGCTTGGATCTTGACTCAGTCCCCTTCCACCGTTGCCATCGTCATGGGAAGAGCCATGAGGACAACGATCTCTTGCTCGCCACGAGCTTTGGCATTGATGGCTGCAACGTGGGTGATGGAGGAAAAAGGAGAGGCGAGTGTTACGACGAGGGAAAGGAAGCACCAGCAACCTCACGGAGCTCCACCGGGCAAGCCTCTCCCTTCTCTCGATGGGCTCGTTTGGCTCGCGAGCGGCTCGCGAGCCAGCTCGAGCTAGCTCTTTAACATAACGAGCTAGAAACCTGGCTCGGCTCGTTAGAAAAAGTGAACGAGCCGAGCCGAGCCGAGCCGAGCTAGTCGCGAGCCGAGCCGAGCTAACGAGCCATGAGCTTTTCGTCCAGCCCTATACAAGGGGGAGGAGTTTCAAGCATCGCCGAGGCCTAAGATCTGCAAGGCGACCCACTTTCCCCGATGCTCTTCATCTTGGCCTTTGATCCGCTGCAAAGGCTTCTCCAGTTGGCCACCGACGAAGGAGTAATACAACCAATACAACATCAGGCTGCCAAGCTACGTATAAAGCATGCATGTATGCAGACGATGCGGCTCTATTTTTAAAACCCACAAAGGAGGACGTGCAAGGAATAAAGGAAATTCTAGAAGCTTTTGGCAAGGCATCTGGACTAATCACAAATTTAACAAAATGTGCTGTCTACCCAACCAGGTGTGAACTGTGATGAAATCAACCTGGAGGAACTGATGCAACCTTTCCCACCAACCTTTCCCACCACAAAGTCATTTCTTTACTTGTTCGGAAAATTAGGATTTTGTCGCACCCACCACAAATTCTGTACGCCCCATACAATTTCTTGAAAAAATCTCGGACCAACCATCTATGCAATGATTTCAAACATGTGTTCAAAAAATTACATATGGTTCGTTTGATTACGTATTCGATTCACTGGGATATGCTTGTATATTTAAATTTAAGGAAAAAATGCACCAAAATTTACGCAACATTTGTCTACATTTAATTAATTGTAAGGAGAAGTTCAGAAAATGTTTTAGATTGGAGATCAAATCCTCCCAGATCATTCAGCCACATGTATTATGGCCGTTCTTGGGTGTGGCCACTAGGTGAGGGCGAGGGCAAATGTACGATGGAGGTGTTTAGCAGTCTAGGGATATTCCTTGTGGAAAAGGCACCCTTGTTTTTCCATATGGATGGCATTATCACCTAGAATTAGCATGAGATGCTTATTAGCATCATTTTGTTGCTTCTTTTTCTTAGTGGGTTCCTTGTCTGATTGCAATCAAGTGATACGACATATGATTCGTAACTATCTAGTATGTATTTGTTGGGTCAAGGTCTGGGTCGTTGGTCATGCATTTCTTTTACCGTTGCATGATTTGTTACTTTCGAATAGTTCATTGAGTGAATTAATGCTGTCTTTGGAACCAATCTTTTTTATTTGGAACTATTATGTATAATACACCATTGAAATAGCTTGCTAAGTGAAGGACCGAGAAGGCGACCAGAGGGGGGGGGGGGGGGTGAATGGGAGCCAATAAAAATTCTTGCAAAGAACTTGGCCTATGTCCCAACTCACCTCAAGAGCAATCACCAAGATCACACACACACATGAAAAGCAATGTGTTGACTCTACGAATGATTGTAGATGAGATATAAGCACTTGCGGAAGCAAATCAAGCAAAGACACACTCAAAGAAATGAACCAAAATGATCCAGAACCGGACTAGTCTGGTCCAAGACGGACTAGTCTGGTCCGAGGCGGACTAGTCCGGCTTCGGGTCGGACTACAGAATTGGTTTTTCGGACTTGTCCGGCTGGGGGGCGGACTAGTCCGGCTCGGGGCGGACTAGTCTGGTCCGGGACGGACTAGTCCGGCTTCGGGTCGGACCACAGACTTGGTTTTTCGGACTTGTCCGGCTGGGGGCGGACTAGTCCGGCTGTCGGGGCGGACTAGTCCGCAGTCCCAAAAACAGCACGCGCGCAAGATCAAGAAAAATCTCGAAACCCGACCAAACGACCTCCAAAATCACAAAATTTGAACCCTAGGTGCGTGACAAGATTGGGAACCTCATCCAAGTGGATCCATACCAAAAACCCAACCAAATCTCCTCGGATTTTGGATCAAAGTGAAGAATTAGGGTTTAGGTGTTCTTGGACAAAATCCACAAATTCGAAGTGCTCGTGGGGAGATCTTGTAGAAGATCAATCAAGGCATGTTCCCACACATCCTAGCACTGAATCCATCCAAGAAATCCACCCGGAAACGCATCACAAACGGCGAATCGAAAATCACCCGAAAATAGCTCCGAAAATGGGGAAAATAAGAAATTCGGGATTCAAGATGAGGAGAACACTTTGAGGACGAATTGATGCTATGTATTGCTCAAAGATGTAGATGTCAAGCCACTCCCTAGCACACACAAACTAGAGATGACAAAAAGCTCAATCAAAGAGCCATCTCCTCTCTTCTCCCCTCTCTTCTCTCCTCTCTCTCAAGCCCTCTCCCTACAACTCAAATGAAAGGCTCAAGGGAGGGCAGCCAACCAGCCCCCTCACCTTATCCTCTTGGACATTTCCACATCCCGGAAATGCCCCTCACACTACAACACACCCATACAACACATAAGGGCGTTTTCGTCCAACTCTTTTTCCTTCGCCCGAACGCCGTCGGGGCCTTCACACTTTAGCTTCACCTCGAAGCTACCTCCGCGATGGTGCCACATGCACCTCCATCCGTCGCCGCCGGTTTTGAGGCCTAAACCGGGAAACCACCTTGCACGCTTCTCAAAGCGCGACTTCCACCACCGGTTTTGAGGCCCAAACCGGGAAACCGTCCACCGCCGGTTTTGAGGCATAAACCGGGAAACCACCCACCACCGGTTTTGAGGCCCAAACCGGGAAACCGTCCACCACCGGTTTTGAGGCTCAACCGGGAAACCATCACTGCCGGTTTTAATGCCAAACCGGGAAACCGTCGACCACCGGTTTTGAGGCCAAACCGGGAAACCATCTCGATGTCGACGCGTGTCACCTCGTCCCGCGAACCTCGCCGTCAAGTCTCCTCGGTCCCAGCCCGTCGGGACCCTTCACTTGCACCGGCCTCCTGTTCGCCTCTTGACCTTGGTCAACACGCCGTCTTCATCACCTCCACGGTTTTGAGGCCAAACCGCGAAACCCTCCGTGCTTCTTGTCCGCCACGTGTACGGTGTGGATCACCCTTGACCTCACCCGGCCTCTCGATCGCCCGAACCCAAGCCTCCTCGGTCCCAGCCCGTCGGGACCCTTCGCTTGGTCCTCCCGATCCTCCTGCCGTTGACCATCAAGTTGACTCCATTGACCTACACATCATTAGACAAGCAAACACGTTTCCTTCTCCGCCAATCATCCCAACACCTGCACCAACTTCGGTTAGCCATAAACATAATCATGCATATGCTTATGCAACCCTCAAAGTCCCGCATTTCAACCCAAACCTCATGTCAACGCAAATCAACACGGTTGTCAATTACTCATCATCATCGAGAACCATGGCACATCTCAACATGGTTCCTCACTAAGGGATTGGAAATGCTTGACCTCAAAATGAGAAAGAGAAAATGATTGGGATGCCAGTGAAAAAAAATTTTGTTCATCATGCATCTGTAAAACAGAATTGGTTTCTAGCGACCATAATATAATAGTCATTGCAGACAACAGCTTTGTGAACTTATTGAATACCCCAATATTTTTTAAGAATATAGTGGAAAATCTCAAATTTCTATACAATCAAAATATTCATTTGGGCCTCCTCGCCAACATAAACACAAGATTATTCCCATTTAATGCAGCTACCTTAGCAGTGGCAATGTCTAAACATATATTCCCTAGCTCTGTCCGATCCTCAAATATAAGGATTTCACAAAAAAAATAATTACATATATTATGATAGTTGGTTTCACAATGAATCGAGTGACGTGATTTTTATATCATCAATCTTTATGTGGTTTGTTCTTTCCGTATCAAAACATGTCTGATATCTTTCTCCACCAAAGGTAGGGCATAAGATCGCTGGAGGCGCCGTTGGTTGAGAAAAACTGAATATGCATGGCCAGCGCTGTTTTCCCTTTCCTGCGCGTCAGGTTTTAGTAGAGCATTATTGTAATCTTTATAGGCGGCATAAACACTCAACCTTGTGTGTCAGCGTCAGTTCAAATCAGAAAATAAAATAATATATGTTGATATAATATCAGATTCTTGCGCAGGTATCAGCACCAGCCCACTGCTCACCGCAGAGAGTGATAGTTGATCCCCTCAAATAGAGAATACTTTAGTTCATCCATGCACTGTATCAATACACTGGAACTAGCTAGGTATACCAACACAAGCAGGTTATATATTTATTCAGTGCCTTGCTCGCTAGCAAACCATCTCGTCGGTAGGATGGCACAAACTAGGTAGTACAGAAATATATACGACAGAGGTACATAGGGTGACCATCACCCTGCAGCTAAATAGAGTAGTACATCCAACGCAAAGGCAACGGCTTAATTTCCCAACAAGGGCAGTCCTGGAAGGACTTAAGCCTGCACAACAGAAGTTTATTTCGGGGAGTATAGTACACATAACTTAAGCTTGATGGAGAGATTATATATTGAAGCTCCAGTTTGATGGGGGGAATTGGGCACTGAGATCGTCTTGCCCATCATGCTTTAACGACGTGGCATTCAGGCATGAGCTGGCCACTCATAGACGACCGCAGCCGTGGCGGTGGCGGCGCCTCCCATGGTCATCTGTTGTGCTCCACCGTGGCAATGTTCACGAGCTGGCAACACTTGTGCTCCACCATGGCTATGGTCATAAGCATGCTTAGCCGTGTCATGCTGATGCTGGCCGTGACCACTGGCAGCAGCAGCAGCAACTCCAGCGGCACCGTGATTGTGCTGGTGCTGGCCATGGCCACTGGCAGCAGCATTTCCAGCGGCTGCGCCTGATCCGGCAGCTGGCAACACGTGTACTCCACCCTGGTTATGTTCGTGGCCATGGTTAAACATGTCGTGCTGCTGGCCATGGCCACCATAGACAGGAGCTCCGGTGGCGGCGCCTCCATTTGGATACCCCATGTTCATGTGTGCTCCGCCACCGTAGTTGGTGTGGCTCATCTCATAACCTCCTGCAAATGCAATAGCCACAAAGATGGAGTTTTTCTGCCATTAGGTAGGATGGATCACCATATTTTGTTTGATGAATAATCACAAGAACATAAATAAGTCACAGTACCATAGTAACCACCCCCACCAGCAGGAGGGTAACATGCTTGTTGTTGTCCATGGTAGCCTCCATAGTAACCACCACCACCAGGCATCTGTGGGGGGCATCCGTATTGGTACGGTGGAGGAGGGTACTGGTACTGGTATTGGTACGGTGTGTACGAGTATGCGTACGAGACCGCTCCTCGTGGATGTGGAAACCCACCACCAAACGGCATGATACCAGCTGGCTTGCTCTTAACCTTCGTAGTCTTTTGTGGCTTGGAAGGCTCTTCCTGGCCACAACCATGCATATTGTGTCGCCCCCCAATTTTCCATCCTGTGAAGTTGTAGGAGATGGTCTCGCGCGTGTCCTCCTCTTCCGCCATTGTCTTCTTCCCGGGTTAGTACTGACGGCACATAATATATAAAATAAAGGTCAATTCATGCAACAAACAAGGAGGTATAGCTGGGTTTGTACTTAATTAACAGGTACACGTATGGGTGCATGCACCACGCACAAGATCTAACATCCAACCAGAACATAGGTAATTGTGACTAAAAATGCATATTGATCAAGACAATAAGCAGCATATATCTCATAATCCTGTGTCCTGTGAACTCAGCCATGCAGCTGAAACTTTGAAATAAGAACAAGACTCTGGAAACACAGAGGCCTGAACTATTTTCAATTTCTTAAAATTAAAAGCATGATCCTTCATCACTATTTATATGAAGAAGGAAATGATGGCAACAATGGAATCATTCACACGCATTATATTGGGAAAAAAAATGGAGAAAGAAGACTATGTACTTGCATGCTACAAATCTAGTAAGAGGGAAGTTTACACGGGAGGTTTTTTTTGTTTCTGGCACCTACTGGTAAAACGAGGATTCTTTGGAGGAAGTAGCTAGATGAAGCAACCGCTGATGGACCGATCTTTGCCGATGTGTTGGTCCGCAATTGAGCATGGGGTATATATAGGCAAGGAGGCAAAGATATTACTGATTCCGCAACTAGCGTGCTCGCGCAACCAGGTGATTTATGGCCCCCGCACACAGTAACCCCCCTACTGGGTGGATGGATAGGCTTTACTTGGATCAGGATTTGAGTTAGCATTTGCGTGCAACCAACGAGCTTCGTGGCTTAGACAAGTGTAAAGAATTTGACAACACAATGGGCATAAGGGAATTTCTAATCGCAATGCAAGTCGAGCATCAAGTCATCCAACAAGAGACGGAATAATCACCTCGTGGTAGGACCGATGTGGCGAACATGAGAGCAGACCGATCATTATTCAATGGATAATTTGTATTTACCACTAACAACATTTGCAATCCCGTATTTTTAATAGATGTGTCAATTTCACAGCAGCAAAATGGATCGTTTCGAAATTATGAGCAATTTAGCCTTTATTATGTATCAGATATAAACAATTTTTGAGTTGAAAATCAGATGTTGACTTAAATTAATCAAAGAATTCTCAATGCGTATTTGTCCCCAGTTCAGTTCCAATGTTCCACAACAGGTATCAACCAACTATGCAAAAGGGCCTGTAGCCTAGTGGTTACAAGAGCCTCAGTAGCACATGGGGTTCTAGGTTCGACTCCCCGTGGGAGCGAATTTTCTTGGATTTAACGACGTTGTGCATTCAGCGGGAGGCGACGTGTCCGCCGACGACGAGGCACCAGTAGTGACTTCGTCAATCTCGAGGATTGCTGGCTCAGTCTTCGAAGATGCTCATAGCGGTAGGGTTTGCGTATTTACGTTCATAGGGATGAGTGTGCATGCGTTGTGTGTTCTGAGTTGTACTGCCTAATAAAATAATGTATCAATCAACAATAATCTCAGAGAAAGTGAAGATCCGTGAGATCACCAATTCCTTTCTGGTAGGCATCACAACTCAAGGCAATACATCATGCCTAGCGCTCCGTGAGATCACCAATTCCTTTCTGGTAGGCATCACAACTCAAGGCAATACATCAAGCCTAGCGCTTTGGATTCGCCAAATATAACATCTCTATTTTTTTTCCTAAACCAAGTGTGGTATTCAGGATTCCACATGTGCCGTAGAACCCAATTGACAAATGGGCCCAAGGTGGTATATTTTTGTTTCTCTTTTACAAGGAGCCCGAGTGCTTTCACTAAAGCTGCCTTTTCAGGGTTGTATATTTTTGTTTCTTCTCTTTTACAAGGAGCCCGAGTGCTTTCACTAAAGCTGCCTTTTCAGGGCTTCTATTCTATTTCTGTATTTTTTTTTTTTGGGTGAAACACAATGCAAACGCTCACATGCACGTCCAAGCACTCACTCTTGTGAACATACGCATGCACACCCTACCCCTATAGACGCTAACGGGAGACGAAGCCAGCTTGATCTTTATGAGATTCACAAAGACACCACATGTGTTTCGCTGTCGATGAGGCGTCGCCTCCAACTGAAAGAATAATTAACTATGCCAAATTTGATATTTGAACCCGAATGGGTTGGTTCCGCCACAAGGAGCCTACTCATCTAATCTACGCTTAGTTTGCTATTCCATTTCTGTTTTTATTGCAAGCAATGTATGAAACCTACTCTCTTAATTTTATTTGTGCCAATAAATTTAATAAAAATATTCTAATATATAATTTGTGGAGCTTGATTTAATAAACGGAGAAACATAGCAAATTTTTTGCTTTATGTAAACATTATGGAATAATTAAAATAGTGAAACATTATCGAATGGATTTGTCCTTTATATGTTATTTAGTAGTAAATTGTTACACTGTTTAAATAGAAGCATTGTAATAGGGATAGTGTTACTTATGTGAGAAAAAATAACTATGGTGTAAAATGTTTTAAACTGAAGGTATGAGAGATTTATTTTGAATTCCAAGAACTTCTCCCGAAATTTGCACCACCTTGGTCGTCACTACGACTGCTCTTGGGCAGGACAAAAAGACAAAATATGATTACTAGTTCGAATAATGTGCAACCTAGTTAGCTAGTTCATACAAATGTGGCCTATGAGCTGTGAAACATTATCGAACAGAGTCGAAGCAATGCAAGTTTTTGACATTTATATGTGACTTAGTATTAAATTGTTAATTTTTCTAAATAGAAACATGCACCAAAATTATGTAATATGGATAGTGTTACTTATGTGAGAAAAAATAGTATGGGTGCAAAATGTTTCCGAAATGAAGGTTTGAATAATGTACGATCTAGTCAGCCGTTTCATATAAATGGGGCCCATGAGTGTATCTACAATCAAGATACTTAAGTGGTTTTCTTCATAAAGAAAATGTTTTATTTACCATTTCAGATGAATGAGAAGAGTGTACCAACATAACGGGATGGGAACAAAGAGGTAATTGCTTGTAGGAATTGCTGATATCTATATGGTTAAGGAGAGATGATATTTTTTTGGACAAAATGCGAACTAAATCTAACATGCATGTTCTTTAGAGAGGAACCTACAAGCTTCACTTCGAGGCAGTAGAAAGAGGAGGACAAGAACATGGAACATTTGCATGCCGTATACCACAGATCTTATCGTTATTCGGAGTTTCTAAACCAATGATGGATATTTCATTTTCCCCTAGTAATTTATTTCTCTCAATCACACTACATTTTTTTTATATTTATTCACATCAAGGTTTGGGTGGGGGTACTGATGAGCCCATGGCTAATCAAATCAATTCTACGGTGGACCTTGGAAATACTTGCACATATTCGGTTGAAGACGACAATTGTCAGGAAAGTTCTAAATTTCAGTTTGGAGTTCTCCCTTTTTCTTTGAATGAATGCATCAAAATAGAGAATGACTTATCTTATGATATTTTATATACTTGGCGCAAGAAAATATTTGTTGGGGCTAATCTGAAGGAGGAGAAGAAACAAGAGGAGTCAAACGCACATATTATGGTTGGTTCCATGCGTGTGCTGATCTGATTAATTAAGAAGGTATTAGCATGTGGTCGGAATATTTTATTATTCATGCATAGGTCAGCTTATGAGCCAGTCGTGTCTAGCTATTTTATTTTGGTTCGAGTCGGACATTTGTATCGAGTCTGAGTCGTAGTTGGGTGGCCTGTGCGCCATATACATAGGGCCGATGGCCATGTAATCAGATCAGGTATTATTCGTGTATTAGTTTTCTGTCGAGGTTTTTCTCCAGAGAACTAGAGAGATGGCGAATCCATTCTCTTGATCATTATCTTGCCGATCCATTGAGGATTACGAAGGAGTGTGTGACCAGGAAATCAAACGTGGGTGTGCGCTTTGGTTCCGGCTGCTGGAATCTCATCTTCTGATCGTGTTTCTTGAAGACGACAATTTTCACTCGTGCTTTGTGATTACATGGCCTCTAGTTCTCTGGAGAAAAACCTCGACAGAAAACTAATACACGAATAATACCTGATCTGATTACATGGCCATCGGCCCTATGTATATGGCGCACAGGCCACCCAACTACGACTCAGACTCGATACAAATGTCCGACTCGAACCAAAATAAAATAGCTAGACACGACTGGCTCATAAGCTGACCTATGCATGAATAATAAAATATTCCGGCCACATGCTAATACCTTCTTAATTAATCAGATCAGCACACGCATGGAACCAACCATAATATGTGCGTTTGACTCCTCTTGTTTCTTCTCCTCCTTCAGATTAGCCCCAACAAATATTTTCTTGCGCCAAGTATATAAAATATCATAAGATAAGTCATTCTCTATTTTGATGCATTCATTCAAAGAAAAAGGGAGAACTCCAAACTGAAATTTAGAACTTTCCTGACAATTGTCGTCTTCAATTGCCGAATATGTGCAAGTATTTCCAAGGTCCACCGTAGAATTGATTTGATTAGCCATGGGCTCATCAGGTACCTGCCTAGTGCTAAAACCTTTTTAAGAAGCGATGGTAATATGCTTTATTGGAGGCAGCTGCACGCCTGCACCAATATTCTTTCATCACCGAGGAAGATATAATTCTCCTATCTGTAAAAGAAAAGGAATCCTGATTTTTGCATCTATGCTCGACATTATTGCTTCGATATTTTCCTAGTGAATGCCTTGTCAGATTGTAACTACCATTATGAATCTTTCCTACCGAACTCGAGGGCAGCTGAATGGGTCGTTGGTCTCGTATTTCTTTTACTACCCCTTTTGCAAGATTTGTTCCCTAGGGAATTGTTCATCTGGTGAAAATGTTAGCTGCGGAATCTCTCATTAAGTGGACGTCTGCCTAATGTACTCCCTTCAGGTTCTTAAAATAAGCTATTTTGAGGTTGTCCTAAATCAAAATTTTTAAACTTTGATTGTAATTTTTTTATTCGTTAAGTTTAGAAATGTGAAAGTGATACTCATGTTAAAATTATATGGTTTTATAAAAGTAGACTGAAACTGTATCTTATATATAATTTATAGCAAAAAGTATTAGTCAAAGTTATATTTTAGAGACCGTACGTGTCCAAGTCCAAAACGACCTGTTTTATGGAACTAGAGGACTCACCAGGGCAGACCATTATGCTTAGAGGGTACCCCCACCAGGGCAGACCATTACCACGTGGTTGTGGTTATACGAATGGATAGGCTTTAACTTTCTCAATATCGAAGGTAGCATTTGCATGCAAACGATGGCCGCCTCACGTCCTAAGACAAGTGTAATTAGACAACTCACCACGTCACGGATGGATAGAATGGAATATATATCGAGTTATTATACTTGCAGTGGAATCAAGACATGCACGGGAATAATTACCTAGCTCGAGCTTGGAAAGAGACCGTGAGAACAAACCACGCATCATTCCAGTCCCAAGAAGCAAACTCCAGGTGAGATTCATATCTGGCAAATGCTAGATAGCGAAATAAAGTTAAGGAATACCATTGACTAGTCGTAGTAGAAATTGAGAGAACGATATATCTCATAGCATGCATATTAAGGTTGTATAAGTGTAACGGGGAATAATTGCAGGAACCAATATCAATACTAAACCAGAAACACAGAAACTCTTATATCCTTGAACAGATGGAGTATATAGTATAAAACTAATTAATAGCTGATTAGATCGTGTGCGGTATAACTTGAGCATATGGAGTGCGATATCATATAACTCCTATGGTTAAAATAGGTATTAGATGATATATACAATAGAACTTATCTATTATTGCCCTTAAAGAGCTGGTTGGGCCAACACAGCCGTGCAAGCCAGCAAAGTGCCGTCAGATGACCTCTGATTCTTCCTGGGATAAGAGCGAGGCAGCATTCCAACTCAAGGCAATGAGTCGCATTTCTGCAAAAATCTGTCCAGTGCAACTGAGTATCAAGGATTCGACAAACACATGTACATCAAAGTGAGGTGTGGACCCAGACCGGGGTCGAAATGAATCGAATTATGGATACATACACATTTTGCCTAGGACAACTGACGACATATATTTATGTCACAACTACTTGATCGATCTGTAATTGACTGTTGGAGTTGGAGAGGTTAATATAATGTTGCATTTATGATACGCTTCAAATAAAACATTTAAGCAGATTTGATTACTTGTAAGAAGCTAGACGTACAGGCTTGCTGTGTACCAAGACTGTTTATTGAGTTGGTTGTTTATGCTACCATCATAGCGGACGTACAGGCTGTACAATTGAAGTACTACTTACATAGCAGGAGATGCCAATTTTCACATTACGGCTTGTCTCACGTTGCCGTGTAACAATCAAGTGATACAGTTATTGTTGTTTCTACCTAATTTCAGAATAAATGCTGTTTTACCTTTGGTCAAGATCAAACATCCTTTTTTTTACCATTGAATTTTAGAAAATCATCTATTTTAGTAACATGTGAATCATATATCATGAAAGTATTTTTCATGATGAATCTGAAAACATAAATATTATAATTTTCAAAACTATAATTGTTTTAAGAAATTTATGTTCAAAGATTTGGATGTTCGACTTTGTCAAAAGCTAAAACGATATTTATTTTGAAACGAACAGAGTATCCAAGTCCTAACTGTTATGGTCAAGGTCGTGGTCAAGGTCGTGGTCTTTGGTCGAGAATATATTTTCACTTTGCAAGATTTCTTACCTAAGAATCAGTCATTAAGTGGAGTGTCACCCTGAGGAATGGTTCTGTTTTGTGGAATTATTGTGTATAATGGGTCGGCAGAATAATTCCTAACTGATTGGATTGCCACGTGAGAAGAAATCTATCTCCAAAAAGCAAATGAAAGAGATCAAAGAGGTTTCTTGTAAAGATACTCTGTATAAATAAACAAGTCACCGTACTTGCCTGTGCAACTTTAACTATGTTCCAGGTCCTCTTCCACCCAATGGATTCGGCTCCAAGTTTCACAAATTTATGGATCCATTCTTCTTTTCCAGGAGAGAATCCTAAATTTTGTAACCTACCATGATATTCGCTCGATCTTTGTCTTTTTTTAAAAAAAAAAATAGGTCGCTCGATCTTTGTGACCAACATGACTCTGATTCAATGATATCCACTCTCACTACTAGTCACTCCCTGGCCTTGCGATGGAAATAACCGATGGACTCCTTTGTGCGAGAAGGGATGAGTCATGAGAATCAAATAGAGAAGATAAGGAACGTGTTGGAAGGATGCTTGCGCTGGAGTACAGAACGTGTCGGATAGGTATCGATTTTTGAAACTTGTTTTCCATTTAAAGTGAGTTGATTCAAAACTTGAACTCAGCGCTTGATTAAATAATCATGTTGTCTTTTGTGTGAAAGAAACTGTAACTTTCAGTGTCTGTTGATGTTGTAATATTCAATTTCAAGTGATGTGATTAGTTTATATATTGTTGCCTTTAAAAGCAGTGCACCGTTCTGGTATAATATGACAGATTATTGATGGTTGACAAAAAACTGAAACCAGATCAGGCTTGCCATCACACGCTCCATCATTAGTAGCTCAATATCTCCTCCGGAGCAGGCATCTGCATAGGGCTTAGTTCCATTCCAATCTCCGATATTACAGAAGCACGTAATGTATATTCATGTATAAAAATTCTGCCGCAAACAAGCTAGGCGCTAATCCTTCAAAGTACATAATAAATTTATCAGAGTGATCTTCAGAGCTTCTATTTTCTGGACAGCATCGACTTTCGATTGACAAGAAAATTATTTTCCAGAAAACTTTTATGGGCGACATCAGATACCTAGTTTCAGATTCAGTATGTTTGCACGTTAGTCCCCGTCCTTCCGCACAGGAAACCACCACTCCACCAAAATTAATGATCCATCCGACAAGATCGGAAGAGTTATTAGTTTAAACTGAATTTTTGTAACTGTGTTGACGAAATCTGAATCAAGATCAATAGTTTCTGCAAAGTCTCCTATTGAAATCATACAACGCAATGCACCCACCACCATATAGTTGAGACCACGGCGCTGCAGTGGTCCGCAGTCCAATCTGTTATTTGTCACTAACAACGAATACATAGTGCAAAGGAGCAACTGATTTGCTGCAGGGGAAACGGAAAGCATTAGCTATGTAGGGAATAACCTAGACCAGCTTTTCGTGAAATTGTTAAAGGAACTATTTCCAATTTCTTCTTTTTTGTTGTGTGCAACTTTACTTTTTTTTCTTGATCCATGAACTTCCAGAAATGTCTACAAGAGATTTCATATTTTGCAACGCCTGCAATGCTATCGAGCAAGCAAAGAATTTGCAATGTGAATGAGCTCTTGATTTCAGTATTGGTTTACTGCACGGGGTAACTGGTCGTCCTAATAAAGAATAATTTTTAATCCGATTTATCAATGAAGAGTTGCGAAGAGACCAGCGGCTGTGAAAATTAGGTCAGCTTGCCTACCACTTGATATCTCCAAATGGTGGAATCCGATCGGGTTGTCAAGCGATCGAAAGGTGAACTGGCTACAAAGGACTAGATGTTCACTGATGACCATCATAGACATACCCTGATGTTCTTGATCAACAACAATTTACTTGGCGATCTTTCGTCTTCATCTTTCACTAATAACAATTTCTTTTTTTGATCATCACTAATAACAATTTCTCTGAGAAGGTCGCACCAGCATAGTCTAAGACTACAGAACACAATGCAAGGCCAAATTTCACTTGGCGGGAGCAAGTCCTCCAGGAAACCACGGAGGCATAACAGAGCAACTTTCAGAACCCGTAAGGCAGAACAGAGTAACTTTCAGATTCCTTTTCGAATAGCATCAACGCGCGGCAACAGCTGACCAGCATTGTGCCGGTAGAAATTTAATTGTAAGCGTCAGTACTCAATGTCAACGTCGATTTTCACAGCAAAAGGGATCTACCGGTGAACATGATAGAAACATGGTACCAGCATCAACCCACAACACAACAATCTTCTGAGCACTTATCAGCACAGGGTATCGGCAAATGGTTATTCGATTAATTATTAGCATACTCTCGTCACTTGCACACAACCCAGCCAGAGTACCGAAATATATATAGAGTGCAGATGAACCATCACCCAGCTAAATACATGACAAAGGCATTCCCAACAACATCAGTTCTGGAAGCCTACACAGTTTTAGTACGATCTATCATTTCATTACTTCCACTTCTTGAACTTGCCACCGAACATGCCGTGCCCATGCTTGCCATGCTTGAACTTGCCATGCCCGTGCTTGCCATGCTTGAACTTGCCGTGGCCGCCATAGCCATGTCCGTATCCGCCATAGCCTCCGTGCCCTCCCATCATCCCATGTCCTCCGCCTCCGTGCCCTCCCATCATCCCATGTCCTCCGCTGTGGCCGTGAGAGAGTTTGTGTGCTCCATAAGCAGCAGCTGCAGCAGCCGCGCCTCCAGCTAGCAGCGGCCCCATGTTGCTCCCACCATGGCTGCTACCATAACCTGCAACCAAGAGAGTACAAGGCCATTGGATTAGTTTCACCAGTAGGCTGAATCGACAAAACAGAGCTGCGGAACTACAAACAGTATAACAATGTCGTTGGACAAAGGTGGGTTGAGTGTAGGATATGGCAGTGCTGAATTAGTAGTATCTGGCAGATCAACTGCCAAGAAGCACTTCTCAGTGACACAATGTAACATAATATACAATGAGCAAACCACTTTCTAATCAGAAAGCTGAAAAAAAAGGGATGTAATTTAGAAACAGAGCAGAGTTGAAGAACAATTCATACCACCCTGGTGAGATCCGCCGGGGTAGCCAGAAGGGGGATAGCCACCATGCTGCGGGTAGCCGCCTGGTTGAGGGTACCCATGCTGTGGCGGGTACGCCCCAGGTGGAGGTGGGTACGCCCCAGGTGGAGGAGGGTACGCCCCCGGGGGAGGCGGGTACGCCCCTGGTTGTGGCGGGTAGCCTTGCGGAGGGTATCCATGAGGCGGGTACCCGTGGCCACCGGCAGCACCGTGCATCAGGTTTGAGAAGAGCCCCTTGTCGCTCTCGTCATGCTTGTCCTTCCCTCCTCCCATTGTCTCGCCAAGCTACCTGAAGAAAGAACAGACAACATATAGCAAACTATGAGGAAACTGATCAATAGAATCTGTGATAAGTTGAAGGCTATACTGAAGAAATCATCGACATATCCACAAAATGCATTGCCATAAGCAGGGGACTACAAAGATACTAGCTAAGTCCGGCATTCAACATAGAATTAGTGGGCTCCTGAGAAAATTCGGCAGAACAAACTGGAGCGAGATGTGGATTATACAGTAGTGTGTTTTGATATCCACAACTCAACTGCATTTCAATGATCATGTGACAGATGGGGCACTAGCTTTCACTTTGGATGCGGCATCTAGCGTGGAGCTAGCAGCTAGTGGCCCAGTCCAATGTCATGTTCTGCAGGACTACAGATGCTAGCACAAACAGATTGGCATGCAATTGCTAAAGCATCTCAGACATAACAGATGATCATGCCTG
This sequence comes from Eragrostis nindensis, assembly GCA_012490785.1. Lineage (NCBI taxonomy): Eukaryota > Viridiplantae > Streptophyta > Magnoliopsida > Poales > Poaceae > Eragrostis > Eragrostis nindensis. Next base: position 350,280 of record JAAXCT010000514.1, on the reverse strand, counting down.
GTAACACGCATGTTGCGCCTGCCTTTGCACAATCGATTCCAATATACAAGCAATCGAATAACCTCACATCCTATTTCCTACTACTTCACATTTTAACATGAAACCGAATCAGAAGCCCCGACTCTGGGACTGGTTTTCATTCAGATGATGAACTATGATGAAGCCAGAAATTAACCCTAAATGAAGAAATACTCCTCATAAACAGTAAGATCACCTGGTCGCGCGGATCCATCTCCCAAAACTAAACCTGAATAAACAAGCATTTCTAACTCTCCCTTCCAAATCACTTCTTCTCCACAACCCAGCCATAAACATAAAAATCCCCTCTACATGATAAATTTCCCCACTTCCAACTCGACCGAACAGAGGAGGGTTTGCAGGAATCACCACAGCAGGACCTCCTAATCAACCAGTTTACCTACGGATCGACAGATCTAACCGAACCCACCAAGATGATTTACTGGTCGAAAAGCGGGGGAAAAACATCGAGGGGAGACTACAGGCAACTCCACCACCACATGCATCCGAAGAAAGAACAAAATCCTAGAACAAAATATCAGCAGGCCAACAATGGAGCGGAAAGGCAGAGAGATTCATACCAGACGACGCGAGCTCCGACGATCAACAGCAGCAAAAGCAGGAACGGAAGAAGCCGATCTCGCCGACGTTTCTGTGGTTTGGCCGTTTCCCCTGTTCCCCTGCCCCGACTATATACCCGAGGACGGAGCACGGAACAAGGCAAGGATTCAGGAAACGCGTGCCCAAGCCTCACTGACGTGTGGGCCTGTCACGGAGTTATTCGCGGGTCAGGTGGATGGATAGGCTTTGACCTTGGGCCGCCGCGTCGCCGCCATGTGGGACCGGTCGCACGTCTTTCTCGGTAGCGCGTCGCGAGCGCGTCGTGGGCATGAGGAGGAAGGAATGCAACGCGACGAAGGAACCCACTAACCGGTCCCACCGGGCAGTGAGAAAAAGCTCACCGACTTTGTACGCGGTGACCCACTCCACCAATTGAGATATTTGCGTGCGATGGACGAAGACGGGGACACGTGGAACGGACGGTGGGAATGGTTGATGCGCGGCCAAGTTGGCGTATGTGGACCCTCTGACGGGCCATTTTGGATTCGCGATTGGCCCATGTAAGCAAAGTTGGGCCTGATATCATTTTGACCCCTCGAGTTTCTACTGCTTCCTGTGTCTTTTCTATAGAGTACTCGGGTGTCTTGAGCCGCTGGAGCATAAATTTTTTGAGATTGGTGCAAACTGGACATCCGATGGTGCCGGCCCTTCTTTCACCACTTTCCCTAGCCGACGCCCGTCTCCCTCCTCCTCTCCTTCCTCCACCCGACGTCACGCCACCCCCTTCGTGCACTGTCCGCTCCGTGCCGCCGTAAACCCGCCTCAAGGTCGTACCGTGCGCTACCCCGAGCGTCATTCCCCACTGCCCGCATGCCCCCTCCACGTGGCACCTGCTTCCCTCGACCATGCGCCACCGCCTCCACGCGTCGTGCAAATGTTTTGACCAATTATTCCAGTAGTTAGAGACAATTGTCGAACAAAAAAGGAAAAATTTTCCAGCAAAAAGTGAAAATTGTTCCGGCGGTCATCTTCCTTTTTGCCCCGGACCTCTTCCATGACATCTGGGAAGAGAACACGAGAGGAGGAGGAAGACGAGCGGCAGGGTGGAGGTGATTCGCTATTGGGCCACAACTGAGCGAGATGCCCTAACGGCTTGCTGGCAACCAGGAGCCAGATAGGTGATCTCTGCTGCTGCCTCTCTTTGACACCGACAGCTTTGCAAGCCTTTGAGGAGCTTTCTCTATGGTGTCAGCGACCGACGTCGGGGCAGTGAGGATGGCCGTCGCCAGCAAGCTACGCATTATCTCGCGACAACATGTTCCATGGTCCAGCCACATTCTCCTTTCGTCAATGGTTAGAGGGGACCAGGATGGGACGAGTATGCACGACTGTTTCGCTCGTTTTCCTCTAATACTTGTTACTTGAATTCAAAGTAGAATCGAAAACGAGACTGATAGTGGGGCAAGGTTGACAATATAGATTGTGGGGACAAAACATGTACGTAGTACCCTCCATCCATTCACCAACAAACATTGCTCAGCGCGGGGTACTCTGATCATCACTGAACAGCATACATTCAACTTGCCGTGTATGGTCACAGAAGAGGAAAAAAAAGAACAAAAGGAATGTGATTCAGTCGACCCCACAGCCACAGGTCATGCCGCCACGAACTGAAAGTGCCTGTTCTCTGAACAGAACGACACAGCATTCCGGCACTGGTGGTTCCAAAACATCATTTCCCAAGAGAAAACGATGATCAAGCACAAGATAAAAAGCAGGTTACCAGTATCAGTACTGAGAACCACAGATCGAGAGGACCTCCATGCAGAACATCAACAGAGTATCGGCAGATGTTTATCCGATTAATTATTAGAAAACAAACCAACTTGCCACTCGCACACAAGCTATAATACCGATTTAGGGCAAGCTAGCTAGATATTTACTTAGAGAGGATGAACGATCATCCCAATAAATATGCATCACAAGGCCCATTACCAGATCAACCAAAGAGAAGCACATCACTTCCACTTCTTGAACTTGCCGTGGTGGCCGAAGCCATGGCCGTGCCCGTGCTTTCCATGCTTGAACTTGCCGTGCTTGAACTTGCCATGGTGGCCATACCCGTAGTTGTGGTGGCCACCATAGCCATGGCTGTAGCCGCCATAGCCATGGCCATGAGAAAGCTTGTGCGCTCCATAAGCAGCTGCTGCAGCAGCTGCACCCCCAGCTAGTACCGGCCCCATATGTCCCCCACCATGGCTGCTGCCATAACCTGAAACCACAAGACCCCAGAAGCATGCAGGAAATGGAGTTCACCACTTTGGCTGAAAGTCATGGACAATTATAAAGTAGTAAATTCGTAATAATACACCATATAGTAGGACCAAAATTTGTTGCAAGGGCGGTATATATCTTGCAGTACAACGTAATCAGGAAAAAACAACAATCCAACAAGATGTAGAATGTATTTGGTCACGAAAATGAGCACATATATACCATTTTTCATATAGGAAACAGTAAGAGCACATATACGTTATGAGCTAATCAAATAAAAATTGAAGGATAATTCATACCAGCAGGGTAGCCTGTAGGGGGATAGCCACCGTGTGATGGTGGGTAGCAGCCTGGTTGAGAGTAACCGTATTGGGGAGGAGGATAAGCTCCTGGCGGCGGAGGGCAGCCTTGCGGAGGGTATCCCTGATGCGAGTACCCATGGCCACCACCATACATGCTTGAGAAGAGGCCCCTGTCTGTCGACTCATGCTTGTCGTTCCCTCCCATTGTCTCACCTAGTAAATTTTGAGAGAGATGGTTGAAACATGAAAGTTTATATTACGGTGAGACATTATTGAAGATAAAATTAGAAAACTTGATGAAAGCAATATTGATCACATCTTCAGTATTCCTTGCTTAAAAAATGAATTAAAAAAAAATTTCAGGATCTCGGCAAGATGCCTGCTTCACAAGGAACAGGTTGATCCATGGACAAAAATTGTGGCGTCCAGTGTGGAGCGCCCCACCAACTAAAGGATACTTGGAAGCTCCATTTAAGAACAGATCGGCATGCAGGTTATCTAAAAGCGTCCCCAATGATAGAGACAGCTAAGGGGTAACAGCTAGCTCTTGCAAAGAATTGAAGAGGAGTAGGGCCCATGTTTAAGTCTCTCATTTTTCTTAGAGACTGCCTCTTGATGAAGAGTTAGCTGCCTTCTCTCTTCTTTTTCTTCAATAAACAATTTTAAGAGGTAGCTTAGAGACAAGCATTGGGGACGCTCTAAGCATGTATCTTGAATATGTAAATAAGCCAGGCAAAATGTCTTGGTAACTTTAAAATTTTTTTCGAGGTTTGGTAAACTGCTGTCACCTGTACTAATATGAAATTAAAAGGCATGACATGGTAGAGTTCCACAAAGGGGGGAAAAAATATGCAATTGACCCGGATCCCTCTTGCGTAGGTGCAAACATATCAGATATATGATCACGCACGAAAATAATTGGAAACAGCTAAATGTTTCTCACAAACAACGCTAGGGTTTCATGTTTGTACAAATCCAGCTATACATCCGTGAAATAAAAATGTTGAACTATTGCTGTCTTTTTTTAGATAAAATTAAGGAAGTTCAGTTTCATCAAGAGCTATTGCTTTCTATTAATCATTGGTCCTCCACATCCACAAAACTCCCAACACGTACGATAAGTACCCCCCATCTTCATGTGACCAAACACATATATAGGTGACGGCGGTTTTCAGCATGGCCTAATTAGGTGCCGGAAAGCAGATATTATGTGCAAACCGGAAATCGTGGAACAAAGGAGATCTATGGTACGTATAGAGGGCTAACAAGAAAATTAAGAAACGTTTTTGTCATACCAAAGGACGAGAATCAGCAGCAGCAGCAGCCGAAGGAACCGAGATGTTGATGATGGTGTGTGGCCGTTCCCTTGACCAGCTGGTTGTATTCTGGGAGAGGAAACTTGCCCCCGGATATATACCCGAAACGGGGCAAATAAAGCACGTACTATTCGGGAACGCGTGCCGGATTTGTGATTGAATTATTCGCGCGCCGGGATGCCATGTGATTGAACAAGAAAGCAACGCGAGTTCCCGATCGAATCGGGTCCCACCGCACAGTGATACATAAAGCGCACCGGATAGGGACGACGACGCGCGGTGATTTTTTTTTTTATTATTTTTTTGAGATTATGATAGAGATACTTGCGTGGAATCGACGTCGCGCCGACGCGTGTAAAGACAGACGGAATGGAATTATGCGCGGCCCAGTTGGCCGGCTTGATTCGCTTGGAGAGCCCGTATGACCAAGAGGAGCGAATCAAGCAGCCTATGCATCGTGGAGAGTTCTCCTCAAAAAAAAAAAAAAGCATCGTGGAGAGTGTGTGGATCACCGGCGCATGGAGGAGGAACACGACGAGGGGTCACTCTAGCCAGACCAGACCCACCGCAATGCCCTGAAAACAGCTTGCTTATCAGGCTTGCGAATGTCATTAGCATGGTCCATGGAGTCGTGTCCGCGGCCGAGATGGAGCTTGAGCATGATCGAGGTGGAGCTTCAACACTACAGGAGCTGGCTGTGGCGCTACATGCGCGCGGTAGAGCCACATCTGGATCCCGACTAGCCGCAAAACATGATGCCACCGCGCATTGCCGCGTGCCGGAACAGGAGCACGCGTGCGCACCTGGAAGAATGGAAATCATTTTGTACATGTTGCTTAATTATTGCTTTCGATTCACTGAATTTTCCGTCTTGGATCAGCTTCTACGAAGGAGATGATAGTGGCCAGCATAGTGCCAAACGCATCAGTCCAGGTCTCCAGGATCATCTCCGGCCGGTTCCGTGTCAACTGCATCAGGGGCTCGCCGGATCGAGTGCCGCCGCTGCCACATCGGAGGCAGGGGAGACAATAATTAAGGGACATGTCTCAGCCAGCCTAGATGCATCATGCATGTGCGCTCGACCCGAACTTTTCACGACAACAGTCCCTGTCCCTGGTTTCGACCATGATCCGATGCTTTGCAATTTGTACGTACCCTTTCGGATGGCGAAACAATCGTTAGAGGATCAGCTAGTTAGCAAATACTAACAAATTCCAGTGAGTGTGCTGCAAGAACCTTGAATAGTTCCGTCGCTGCACGTCGTTGAATGGCAGGCCGGAGTACCACCTATTTCAATAGTGAATCACTGTTCTAGAAATGATGGTTTCTTTCCCTTGGCAATGCACAGAAGCCAAGAATCAGTGTAAGTATTTCTCAGAATTTCCTCCTTAATTGGCACCATCAACTCTCACTGCCACTTGCACCATCGACCAGAGAGTGATCTTAAAATGTTGTGTTACTGGCAGTTCCATCCAATACGTGAATTCACAACAGAAAAATTATCTTCAGAGCATTAATTACACAAGATAAACATCAGCCCACAACAGAGAAGCACATCTTTGCACAACATCAACAAAGTATTGGCAGATGGTTATACGATTACTTATTAGCAAACCTTCTAGTCACTCGCACGTACGCGAGCTATACGTACCTTACTTATTATTATAGCAAACCTTCTAGTCATCCTGCTAAATACGTCACAAAGCCATTCCAAAACTTCGAAAGTTCTGAAGGCCCTTACAACGCTTTACTATATATGATCAACCAGGAGAAGGGCATCACTTCCACTTCTTGAACTTGCCACGGAAGAAGCCGTGCCCGTGCTTTCCATGCTTGAACCTGCCGTGGTGGCCATAGTGATGGCCGTAGTGGTGGCCGTGACCATGGCCGTAGCCGTGGCCGTAGCCGTGGCCGCCGTAGCCATGGCCGTAGCCGCCGTAGCCATGGCCGTAGCCGCCGTATCCATGACCATGAGAAAGCTTGTGCGCTCCATAAGCAGCAGCTGCAGCGGCTGCACCCCCAGCTAGCAATGACCCCATGGGTCCCCCACCATGGCTGCTGCCATAACCTGAGAGCACGAAATGGTCTTAAACCATATATTTTGGCAGAATGGACTCAACAATAAAGTACCGAATTCGTAATATAGAAACGGTACCATAGGACCAAAATTGTTGCAAGGGAATTACGACTTAATCAAGAAGAAACATCAATCTAATAAGATATAGAACTCTTCGTAATAATTAGCAGATATCATTTTTTCACTTGGAAAATAGTAAAAGCATAATTACTTTAGAATTAAGCTAATCAGATAATTGAAGAGTAATCCATACCACCAGGGTAGCCGGCAGGAGGATAGCCACCGTGTGATGAGTAGCAGCCTGGTTGAGAGTAACCATAGTGTGGAGGAGGATAAGCTACTGGCGGCGGGTAGCCTTGCGGAGGGTATCCGTGATGCGAGTACCCATAGCCACCACCATACAGGCTTGAGAAGAGCCCCTTGTCAGTCGTCTCATGCTTGTCATTCCCTCCCATTGTTGTCTATCTCCCCTAGCAATTTGAGAGAGATGGTTCAAACATGATGAAGGTTATACTGATCAAATCTTTGGAAACTGTTAAAACATGCATGCATCACAGATTCACAGGACAAATCACTGTGGAATCTCACTCAGTTTCTAAGCCAATCACGGTGGCAAAATGCACCACCAAATAAAGCATCCTTGGAGGTTCCGTTCTAGAACAGATCGGCATGCAGATTATCTAAGCATGTTTTGCTTTCAATATAAGCAGGCCGTTAAGGCTTTTTCTAAAAAAAAAAGATTATCTAAGCATGTAGAAAAAAGAGGCACCTGAACTATGCAATTGACCTTATTAGATATGTAACTAAAGCTCCTCGCAAAAAAAAGGTATGCAAATAAAGCTGGTAAAATAAGTCAGGCAACTCTGGATTTTCACTTGTACTAATATGAAAAGGCAGCACATGGACCACAAAGTAAGAAAGAAAAAGGCTATGCAATTGACCCAGATCCCTCTTATTGCGTAGGTGCCATTAGACGAAATCTGATCAAGCACAAAAAAAGTTTCTCGCAAACAGTAGGATCTTGCACAAATCCGACCATCCAAAAGTTGACTTCAAGAAATTAATAAACATTTTGAACTAACTATTTTAGCGTAATCATTTCCCATCCACACGCAGAAAATTCCCAATTTAAGTCAGACGATAATTTCCACACCTTCATGATCGACTGGACCAACAAACACAGGAAGGTTTGAAGCATATCCTAATTAATCAACCGGCTCTACAGACAGATCGGCAGATCTCGCCAACACACAGAAAAAAAAAAGATGACTGCCGTACATACAGCCTAACGAAAAAAAAAAGGGAAAAGTTTTTGACGTACCAGACGGCGAGAACGATCGATCGATCAGCCGTAGCGGAAGGAGGCGATGTTGATGTTGGTGTGGGCACCGCCGGATGATGGCAGGCAGGCCTCTCTCCCTTTCGCCGGTTGTATATATTCTTGAAGCAACTTCTCTGTCCGGGCTATATACCAGAAACAAGGCAAGTAAAGTACGTCTTCAGGGTTTGGGAAAAACGTGCCTGAATTTGATTGAATTTATTCGCGCGCTGGATGATGCCATGTAGTGGTTCTCGTTTCTTCGTGGAGGACGAAAGCAACGCGTAGGCGACCAACTAACCCACCATCCGGTCCCACCGCGCAGTGAACATAATCTCACCGAATCACCATTCCGTGACGAGCGCACTGCGCAGATAGATACTTGCGTGCAGTCAACGTCGCACCGACGCGTGGAAGGATCAAATCTAATTTTTTTTTGGGACAACGACCGAATCGCTTGATGCGTCCCATAGAGGGACGTAATATGTGTAGGATGTCCGACGGGATCGTTGGCGTAGGTCAGCCCACGGCCTGCTCTGCGTCGGCCCATGGCCCACATCAGCTTCTTCTTCCTCGAGCCGCCACCGCACTGAGCTCGCCATCGCCGCCGCACGTCGTCGTCGTGCTCGCCCCCCCGCCTCCGCCGCCTCCCCCCCGCTCCGTGGCGTCCCCCCGCCCGTCCTCGACCGCCGCCGCGCTAACCCGGCCGGAAGTGACGCCTCCGCCCTTACCCCGCCTGCCGCCGGCAGCCACCACCGCGGCCGGCGGCGTCCCCGCCGCCTCGCCGCCCCGCCCGCATCGCGCCGCCCACCGTCGGTCCGGCCTGCCGCCGCCCTTCTATGTCCGGTGGAGGAAGGATGAGACCTGCCGCCGCCCTTCTATGTCCGGTGGAGGAAGGATGAGACCTGCCGCCGCCCTTCTATGTCCGGTGGAGGAAGGATGAGATTCGGAGGTACAAATCCTTGCGCACTAAAGGATTCTCCAGCGAAACGCCCCCACCCCGCCTTCCTCCATCGTCTTCGGCGGCTCCCGCCATCGAATCCGCGGCCGCCGCCCTCCGCCGCGCTAACCCGGCTTCGCCGGGCTCGTCGCCGTCGCCGCCGCTGTCGGGGAGGCAGGAGGAGGAAGAGGGAAGCTCGACCGTCGATGCGCTTTTACACGAATCTCAAACACCGATCGATCGTAACGATCCCGTCGCCCGCCCTACGTATAGGATTGGTGTCCCATTGAACCGGTTTGATTCGCTCGGAGAGCCCATATGACAAAGTTGGGCCTTGACCGTGGCCAGTTGATTCGTCATAAGCCTTGGAGATTCAACATGCGTTCTTCATCAATCAATCACCAGTAGTGATGGCCAAACGGGCCGCCCGGCACGGCACGGCTAGAGCCCGAAAATGCACGGCCTGTTTAATTTTCAGGCCAGCACAGCACGTAATTAGATTCGGGCCATGCCGTGCCGGCCCACGTGCTTGACTCTCGGCCCGCGGCACGGCCCGAAAATGGTTGAATCATGCCGGGCCGGCCCGATAAGCCCGCAAGCACGGCAGCCCAATAATGCTAAAATTGTTGAAAAGGAGTAAAAATATGCATAGACGGGATTTGAACCTTAGACCTTAAGCTCGAAAGGCAACATACTTACCAGAAGACTATTATCTCTTTGGTGTTTACCATGAAACAAATATAATATTTATAATATCGGGCCGTGCTGTGCCGCCCGCCATGCCTGCCCCTCGGCCCAAGCACGGCCCGATAGTGCGTGCCGGGCCGGCTGTTGGGGGAGGCCCACTGTGTCCCCTCCCCCTGGCCCAAAGGCCTGGCCTGCTACGAAGCCCATCAAGGCCCAAGATGATATATATTATAGGATAGGCCCATGTATGATGGCCTCTGGCCCACTAGGGTTAGGGAATCTCACCTTGTAATAAGGAAATGACCATAATGCCCTGGAGGAAGGGCAATATGGTACTTGTAATTCTAGGGTTGTAGGGGTGTATCAGCCTATAAATACCCCCCTACCACCCTCAAGGCAAGGCATTCAATACAAGCTCTTAATTACCTACCTCTCTTGGCTCTTGTTTGGTCCCTTCCTAGTCCTTCCAGGGGTCCCTCACTTGTGGTAGACCCTTGGAGGATCCCCCTTCTACTATTGTGGGCTTGTAACCACAACAGTTGGCGCCGTCCGTGGGGATCGAGCAAGAAGCCACAACGAGATGACAAAGAGGGCTGAAAAATCAAAAACTGACCTTCCGGCAGGAGGCACCCGGAAGACCAGGTCCCCGGCTTCGGACGAAGGCGTCGACCCGCTGACGGTCATCCGCACCTTCCCCGTCGGCTCGACACTACCTTCGGCATCGACGCTGCCTTCGGCTTCGACCTCGGTGGTACCACCTTCGGAGACCAACAACACAACCAACGTCGACCTTCCGGCAGTGGACGAAGTGGCTGAAGGCGCCGAAGGTTCCTCCGAAGACGAAGAAAACATCGACACGGGCGAAATCGAACGCCGCGACGAAACGATGGAACCACCTCGCAGGAACGCCGAAGCCGAGGCGCGGAGCCAGAGGGGGCTCGCCGAAGCCGTGGCCGAGGAGCAGCGTCTGGCGGAACTCCAGGAGGCGTACAACCGCGAAGCTCGCGAAGCCGACGAACGGCTGCTGAGGCAGCGCGCCCTCGAGAACTTCGATCAAGACGAAGAAGCGTACCGCCTTAGAGCCGAAGCCGCTCGTCGACAGCAGGTTCACCTCCAAGCACAGCTGAACACCCTCCGACGCACCGGTCGCCGGGAGGCCGAGACGCCGGAACACCGCCATGAGCGCGACGAGAGGCACACCCACTCCAGCGGGAGCAAGCGTCCTGCAAGCTCCTCCGACACAAATCAGCCGCTCTCCGCGCGTCTACAATCAGTGGCGTGGCGCCGGAAGTTCATCTCGGCGAAGCTGCCAACCTTCGACGGCACCTCCGACCCCCGAGAGTTCTTCATCAGCTACGAGACCGCCATCGAGTCGGCAGGGGGCGACGACGACATCAAGGCCAAGGCCTTCGTCCTCGCTTCGAGCGGGATCGCCAAGACATGGTACACCAAGCTACCGGCGAACAGCATCTACTCATGGGAGCAGCTTCGGGACCAGCTCCAGATCCACTTCCAAGGCAATTACGCCGCGAAGGTCACGGCGGCAGACCTTCAGGCGTGCAAGCAGAAGGACGGCGAGTCACTGCAAGACTACACCCGGCGCTTCATCCACCTCAAGTGCCAGGTGGAGGGAGTACCAGACTCGATCATCATCGAAGCCGTCACCAAGGGCATGAGCCTGTGCCCGGCAAGGTCCGAGATCCGAAGGACTGAGCCGAAGACCTGCACCCACCTGCTGCAAATCCTGGAAGCACATGCACGCGCCGACGAAGACTTCCGGCGCGAGAAGGAGGCGCGAGCAAGCCAAAAGAAGAACGACCGGGGGAAGCGTCACAGCGACCGAAGCGACGACCCCCCGGATGATCGCCGAGGCCACCGCTCCCAGCGCTGAGAGGTCAACAACATCGACAACTCCCAAAGCCGGAGCCCGCAGAGGACGGACAATCGCTCCGGTGGCTCGCGAAACAACTCGCGGCACTCCGACAACGGTCGCCGATACAACAATCGAAGCTCTCGCGACCCATACTGCGAGGTGCATGGCGTCAATCAGGGCCACACGTCGAAGCAGTGCCCCCAAATCGCCGCCTTGCGTGAGGCGAGGGAGCGCCGCGACGCCGACGCCGCGCGAGGAGTCAACGTCATACATGGGGCTTCCGGAGCGGGCGAGGCCTTGCCCCCGCCTCCGGACCACACCCCAACCAGTCACAACGTCATCCTGGCCATCACTGGGGGCTCCAGTCAGCCATACGCCTCGAAGAGGCAGCGTCGCGACTACGTGCGAAGGGTCAACCACGTGGCCGCCCATCCGCCATTGGCCCAATGCCGCTCGTCGCACGTACCGATCACCTTCACTCAGGCCGACCTTCGCCCGATGGAGTACCCGCACAAGGACGCCTTCGTGATCAACGCCAACATGCGCGGGACGGAGGTCCGTCGCGTGCTTATTGATGGCGGCAGCTCCGCTGATGTCATCTTTATCGACGCCTTCAACCAACTGGGCATCCCCCGATCTGAGCTACGGGCCTCCGACAGCCCCCTCGTCGGCTTCGGGGGAGAGCCAATTCACGCCCTCGGGAGCGTGAAGATCGCAGTTTCCTTCTCCGGGCCCGCGGGACACCGCACCGAGCTGATCCCCTTCGACGTCGTCGACATGCCCTACGCCTATAACGCCATCTTCGGCAGGGGGCTCATCAACGCCTTCAACGCAGTCACCCACCACGGCTACCTCTGCATGAAGCTTCCGGCTCCGAACGGCGTCATCACTGTTTACGGTGATCAACTCGCCGCCCGTCGCATCGAGCATGGCCAAACGCCTGGCCAGAAGCAAGTGCACCCGCTCCGACGCGAGCCGAAACCCGAGACGGTCGAAGCGGCCACACCGACACCTCCGGCCGGAACTCCGAAGGCGCGCGTCGACGGCGAGGTCAAGAGCGTGGTCTTATCTCCAGACCGCCCCGACCAAGCCGTCCTCATCGGCGAGGGGCTCCCGCCGGAACTGGAAGCAAGCATCATCGACCTCCTCCGGAACAACAAAGACGTCTTCGCGTGGTCAACCAGCGAGCTCTCCGGAGTAGACCGCAGCATCATCGAGCACACGCTCGACATCGACCCGAAGGTGACTCCGATCAAGCAAAGGAAGCGGGAGTGGTCGGAAGAAAAGAAAGTGGCGCTCCGGGCGGAGATCCAGAAGCTCAAGGATGCTCAAGTAATCCGAGAGGTGAACAAGTCCACCTGGCTCGCGAACCCGGTCCTCGTCAAGAAACACAACGGCCAGTGGAGGATGTGTATCGACTACACCACCCTCAATAAGGCATGCCCGAAGGACGACTTCCCCTTGGCTCGCATCGACGAGTTGGTCGATTCCACGGCCGGGTGCGAGCTCATGAGCTTCCTCGACGCTTACTCCGGGTACCACCAAATATGGATGGCCCCCGAAGACGAAGAAAAGACGGCGTTCAAGACCGACGATGGGACCTACTGCTACGTCCGCATGCCCTTCGGCCTAAAGAACGCCGGAGCAACCTTCTCCAGGGCAATACAGAAGACCCTCGGGGACCAGCTCAACCGAAACGCCGCCGCCTACATCGACGACGTCGTCATCAAGAGCACCTCCGACACCGGCCACCTCGGCGACTTGGCCGAAACCTTCGCCAACCTGCGCAAGGTGGGCTTCAAGCTGAACCCGGCGAAATGCACCTTCGGCGTGCGCGCCGGCAAACTCCTCGGCTTCCTCGTCTCGAAGCGAGGCATCGACCCGAACCCGGAGAAGATCAAAGCCATCACTGACATGGAGCCGCCCAAGACCACCAAGGAGCTACAACGCTTCACCGGCAGACTCGCAGCTCTCGGGAGGTTCATTTCCCGCGCCGCAGAGAAGTGCCTCCCCTTCTACCAATGCCTTCGAGGCTCCGGCCCGATGCGCTGGGGGGACGAGCAAGATAAAGCATTCGAAGAGATCAAGTCCTACCTGGTCAAGGCGACCACGCTTCGCCCTCCGCCTCCGAAGGCGCCACTTCTTGTACGTGTCGGCCGCTCCGGCAGCAATCAGCGCGGTCCTCGTGCATGAAGTCCTCGTCGGCGACAAGCTGGTGCAGCAGCCCATATACTACGTGTCGGAAGCCCTCTCCGGAGCCCGCCTCAACTACAACGTCGTCACCAAGCTGGCGCTCGCCGTGCTGATGGCATCACGGAAGCTGCGCCGGTACTTCGAAGGCCACGAGATCACGGTGCCCACCTCGTTCCCACTGAAGGACGTCCTCGGCAACAGGAACGCGTCCGACACCATGGCCAAGTGGGCCATCGAGCTAGCGGCCTTCGACATCAAGTTCGTGGCTCGTAAAGCCATCAAGTCCGGTATCATTGCCGACTTCATCGCCGAGTGGACACCCGCGCCGATCCCGGAGACGATGCCTCAAGAGCCGCTCTGGACAGTACATGTTGATGGGGCTTGGGGCTCCTCCGGGGCAGGATGTGCTGCCGTCATCACTTCACCAAGCAACCAGAAGCTTCGGTACTCGGCTTCGCTCGCGTTTCCAACGACAAATAACGCAGCGGAATACGAGGGTGTCCTCCTCGGGCTCCGGCAGCTTCGAGCCCTCGGAGCCCGGAGGGTCATCGTCTACACCGACTCCCAGCTCATCGCCGAGCAAGTCTCGAAGGAGTACATGGCCCGAGACCCGGAGATGGCAAGCTACCTCAAGATCGTCCGGAACATGGAGAAGCACTTCTCCGGTTTCGACGTGAAGAGCATCTCGAGGGTACACAATCAGGAGGCCGATGCCCTTGCAAAGGCAGCAGCAAATCAGCTCCCGGTGCCCCCCGACGCCTTCCACGAGGTGTTATCAGAAGCATCCTTCGCTCCGAAGAAGCCGGGGTCGGTCATGATCCTGAGTGGCGAAGACTGGCGCGCCCCGATCCGAGCACAGCTCGAAGGGCGCTACTGTGCCGATGATCCGGTCGAAGAGAAAAGGGTCAAGCTGCGCACCCGAAGCTACATTATCTTCAACAACATCCTGTACAAGAAAGGTGTTTCGGAGCCACTCCTGCGCTGCCTTTCGTTCGACGAAGGCAAAGCGCTCCTCCGCGACATCCACGAAGGCCTGTGCTCATCGCACCTCGCACCTCGGGCCCTCGTCGCCAAGGCGTTCCGGCAAGGTTTCTACTGGCCCACTGCAGCCCGCGACGCCGAAGAACTCGTCCGCACCTGTCCCAGCTGCCAGTGGATGGGAAGGCAATCTCATCGCCCAGCCACCCCGCTCCAGCCAATCCCTCCGGTCTGGCCCCTCGCCCGATGGGGCATCGACATCGTCGGCCCCCTTCCCACCGCTCCCGGCAACCTTAAATGGGCGGTGGTGGCCTATGAGTACTTCTCCAAGTGGATCGAAGCCGAGCCCCTCGCCAAGATCACGGCGCGGTCCGTCCGCAAGTTCTTCTGGAAGAACATCGTCTGCCGCTTCGGTGTGCCGATGCGCATCACCGTCGACAATGGCTCCCAATTCGAGTCCCACCTCTTCAAAGAGTACTGCCTCTCCATCGGCGTTCGGGAGTGCTTCGTCTCCGTCATCCACCCTCGAGCCAACGGAGCGGTGGAGAAAGCCAACGGCACCGTCTTCGATGGCATCAAAAAATGCCTCCTCGGCCTGCCGAAGGGCAAGTGGGCCGAACAACTGCCCAATGTGCTGTGGTCGCTGCGCACGACTAAGTCAAGGCCGACGGGCTTCTCGCCATTCCGCCTCCTCTTCGGCGCCGAGGCGGTCACCCCGGAGGAGGTGCAAAACGGCTCACTTCGCACCACTTCGCCGCCGGCCGACGACGAGGACGTGTCCAAGGACCTCCTCGAAGAAACAAGACTCCAAGCAGTCGCCAATCTGAAGCGATACATGGCTTCGGTGGAGAACTCGTACAACCAAAGGGTCAACCCCCGACACTTCATTCCGGGCGACCTCGTCTTGAAGCAAAACATCCACCCGACGTCTGTCGGCAAGCTTAACAGCAAGTGGGAAGGGCCCTTCATCATCTACAACTCAATTCGCCCGGGGGCATTTCACCTGATGGAGCTCGACGGGACACCGGTTCCGAGGACATGGAACGCCGATGCCCTTCGCCGATACTATGTCTAAGGACTTAGCATCCGCCGGCCTTCGAAGCCGCGTAGCCTGCGCGCTACAAGATACCTGTACCCTGTTTCGGTGTGTTCTTCTTCCTTTCGGCAGTAGGGCGACGATGATCCCCTTAGCTGCATTCCCCGAGGGGCCATGTAACCGGTACCATTGAATGAAATGAGAAATACTCTTTCGGTGCCCAATTACAAAGAAATCCAGCCGGGAGCCGGAGACAAAAACGCCGGAACAGGCTGAAGCTAGGCACACATAAGTCCTAGATTCCGAACCCTAAGGGGAAATCGATGCCGACACGATAAACCGAAACTCCCATCGGTAACAGTCGAAGGTGGGGCATTCGTTAAAGACCCTGCAAAACGTGCACGAAACTAAACTAAGTCAATGGGGGGACGCCTCCGACTTAACAAACCGTCGTCCACTCCCGACGAGCAAAGGGGGGGACGACGCTCGACACGAGCTCACTTCCTCGCCGAAAGTAGAGCGACGGAATACCTTCGAGGCTATCCTCGACTTCGACGAATTTTCGTTCCACTCCCGACGAGCAAAGGGGGGACGACGCTCGAAACGAGCTCACTTCCTCGCCGAAAGTAGAGCGACGGAATACCTTCGAGGCTATCCTCGACTTCGACGAATTTTCGTTCCACTCCCGACGAGCAAAGGGGGGGACGACGCTCGAAACGAGCTCACTTCCTCGCCGAAAGTAGAGCGACGGAATACCTTCGAGGCTATCCTCGACTTCGACGAATTTTCGTTCCACTCCCGACGAGCAAAGGGGGGGACGACGCTCGAAACGAGCTCACTTCCTCGCCGAAAGTAGAGCGACGGAATACCTTCGAGGCTATCCTCGACTTCGACGAATTTTCGTTCCACTCCCGACGAGTAAAGGGGGGACGACGCTCGAAACGAGCTCACTTCCTCGCCGAAAGTAGAGCGACAGAGTACTTCGAGGCTATCCTCGACCAACAAATCTTCGTCCACTCCCGACGAGCAAAAGGGGGGGACGACGCTCGAAACGAGCTCACTTCCTCGCCGAAAGTGGTGCGACGGAGTACCTCCGAGGGTACCCTCGACGAACAAATTTTCGTTCCACAAAGAAGGGACGACGCCGACAATATCATCACACGCTCGAAAGAGCTTACATTTCAACATACGTCGAGCTAAACAGCTCGACATGAATTACAATACCGCTCAAGTCGGCACCTCGACACGGGGCCCGAAGGCCCCCCTTACAGCCCACTACCGGAGCGCATCCCTAATGACGCTTCGGCCCTAGCTATCTCCTCCCGGGCTCGCGCCAGTGTGCGCCGAAGCGAAGCGAAGTCTGCCGGAGTCGATGCAGAGGCAACATCGGCCTGCAATTGCTCCAAGTCCACTTCGGCGGCAGCATCTTCGTCATCGCTCGACACATCAACCACCTCTACCTTCGGAGCAACAAGAAGAGGAGGGTTCAGCGCTAAGTCCAAACAATGCGCTTCGCGACGAACTCGCCTCTGAAGCAAAGCTTCGGAAGAGACCTTCGGTACCTGCGCCATCAACCGTGCGTTTCACAGGCGCAAATCCCGAAAGAAGTCCCCGAAGGACCCGCCCGGGTTACGCCGAAACCAACGACGCCACTGCGTGCCCTTTACATAGTAAGGGCGACCCTCCGGTGCTGGAATCAGAATGCTCTCCGGAACGACGTCAAGGCACATTAAGGTGCGATTGCCTCCGGCCTCGCTCGAAACCTATAAATCGCAGTAGAAACGCATAAACATCCTGAAGACCAAGTTCATTGCAAAGCCCGAAGGGCACCTAGTACAATCTATGTACACCAAAAAGCATGGCTCGAAGCCAGCGAAGAACTCACACCTGGGGGGGAGGCTGGGCCGATGAGTCAACCTCCGTGACATTGCCCCGGGCCGCCACCGAGCCTCCACCCCCGCTACCCACTAAGGTGCTAGCGCTCCCGGCCCCGGCTGGGATCTCGCCCGATGGAGGCGTCAGCACAGAGGAAGCGGCAGCCGGAGCCGGAGCGGGAACAGAGGCACTGCTTCCAGGCTTCGACTTCCGGGATGCCGCAGCAGCAAGAGCAGACTGGCGGGCCAGTCTCTCACCCACCGGCAACCAGAAGTGCTGGCCGAGCCGGTTCCCGAAGTCCCGCACCTTCGAGGCCAGCTCCCGAAACCGGCTCCCATCACCCGCTGCCACCGCCAGCTGTCGCGAAGCAGAAGCAGCAGCTGGAAGATGAGTGCAGCCCACTTGCTCGAGGGAGCCGAAGGCCGCAGTCCATGCGGTCTCGGCGCAGAAGGTGCCGAAGGCCTTCATGGCGCGGGAGGCCAGCTTCACGGAACGCACAAGGCGCCCGATGCTCCCCCCGAGGTCGTCGGCGGCATGCTTGACCGGCTGCACTTCGACGCCCAGCCCTTCGAGCAGGCTGTTGAAATCGCCAAGTGCCTGCCATGCCGAAGCAGCCTCCTCCTCCCTCTGCTTCCTGGCCGCGTTCAGCAGCGCCTGAGTGTCGGACAGCTCCTTATCGGTGGCCTCCTTCGCGCGCGCCAAGGCATTGTAGGAGGTCTTCAGCTCCTCCAGCTCCTTCCAGGCCTTCTTGGAGACATTCTTCGCAGACGTCAAGGCATCGGAGGACTCCTTGACCGCCGCCAAGGCCTTCTCCAGCTCCGACGCAAGAGCGTCGCGTCCCTGCTCCGCCGCCTTCAGGTTCTCTTTGGCGGTCTCGGCAGCCGCCTCCGCGACTTCGGCACGCGCCCGGAGCCGCGCAATGTCGAAGCCCTCGAGCGACCCTTGCAAAATCGTGCAAGCACCGCGGCCTGTCCAAGCAAAGCACGTAAGCTACAAGAACCTAAGTCGAGCCAAAGCACAAGGAGCACAAACCTTCATCGCCAGCCCAGAGAGGGCCGCGGCAGCGTCCTCCGGAGCAACTCCCTCCATGGCCCCCTCCAGCTCATCGAGCCCGTTGAAGTCGTAGATCCCTCGAAGGACCTCGGCGGCCTCCGGACGATCTACGAAGTCGCGCCAGCCGAGGCGACCCTCCGACTCCTTCGGCTCTCCCGCCTCCTCGATGGGCGACTTCCCGAAGTAGCCCTTTCCCCGGCCATGACTGGGCATCGGGTCGGTCCTCCCCACCTCTCCTCCAGAAGGCTCCTCGGAAGTCTCTTCGGCGCAGCGGCCTTCCGCTAGAGCAACGGAGTTAGTGGGACTTCCACAACCAGCAAAGCAAGAGTGATGGGAAGAGAAAATGATACCGGGAGACCGAGGGACCGGCTCCATCGTTTCCTCGACGTCTGCCGCGAAGGATGGCATCCCGAAGAAGCCGACGTCTTCATCGTCGGACTCCAGATTCACCACCTTCTCGGCAGCGCGCGGAGCCGTTGCCGCGGCAATCCCTACGCGAGCAGCGTCGTCGGTCAACTCCTCCGGATCGGTGCCATAACCCAAGTCCGCAACGACACTCGACGCCCGGCTCGGGAAGTAGATCCCTCGACGCGCGTCGCGGCGGGCCGAGACCTCTTCGGCGCCGGCCTGCTGGTATCTCCGGCAGCACGTTTCGAGCCAGCCGGGACACTGCTCACCGGAGCCAAGGGAGCTTCGCTCTCGGCCTCCTCATCCTCGCCACCCCCGCCGCCGGCCGGGACAGCGACGAGCACCTCTCGCTCCGGCAGCTGGAGCTCCGGGTACTTGATGGCGAGCACCCGATTGATGCGGGGACCCTCAACAAGCTTCGCCCGCCGCGCAGCCTCGTCCGCAAGGAAGGGGCCGAGAATCTCAGCGGCGCCGTCTTCCACCTCCTTCAACGTCCTAACTGCAAGAACCACGTCAAGCTACGGCGAACAACCGAAGCAAAGTATCCAACGGAGGAAACGTACCTGGAAGGCTCTCAGGCCTCAAGTGGACCTCCGGGTCTCCGCCCGGAATTTCAACCACGAACTTTTGCTCCCAGTTTCGAAGCAAAGGCCACACCCCCGCCGCGACAAACTCCTCGCAGAGATCGCGCATCGACAGCTTCCGCGCCACCGTCGCCAACAGCTGCACCCGGGACTCGCCGGTCCCGTCCAACTCCACCGTCGGGTACCGATGGAACAGCACCTCCGACATCGTCGATCGGAGAGGGTAGTCTTCCTCCATGCGGTAGTAAAACCACCCGGTTGTCCAACGCCCCCAATGCAATTTGTACGCCTTCGCCGGAACAACAGCTTTGGGGCGGGGGACGAAGGAGATGACTCCCATGGAGCCGACGACGTCCTTCCCGTCCAGCTTCAAGATCTTTTTCACGGCGTGCGCGTAATGCGTCGCCGCGAAGGCCCCAGCGTGCGGCCGAGACCCTTCGAGCCAGAACGCCCACTCGAAGACGCTCAGCCGCACAAGGGCGTTGACTGTGAGCTGCTGGATCTCGAGGCCGAAGAGATCCAACACCTCGGCCACGAAGGGGGAGCAGGGCATCCGAAACCCGGCCTCGAAGAACCGCCGTTACAGAACGATGTACCCGTCCTTCGGACTAGGGGTCGTCTCCCCCTTCCTTGGCGCCTCGGCCCGGCTCCATTCCAGGAGCCCATCGGCGGCCATCTCGTCCAGCACCTTCGCGTCGATAGTGCTCCGGTCAACGAACGGCGACGCCGGGTAGCGGTCGTCGATGCGAACGCGCTGCGAAGCGCCGGTCTTCCCCTTCCGAGCCATCTCCGAAGCCAGGGCGACTACTTGGAAGCAGCGAAACACGCGGAGGCAAAAAGAACGCCGAAGCAAGCTAACTGAGCGGCTGCGGCGCGGCGTGAGGAATGACTGGCGGGGTGAAAACCTGGGGCGCCCGGGCGGTAAATATATAGCCCCCGGTGAATCGGTCTGACCGACCGATGAAGGATCAACGGCCGCAAATCCGGCCACGCAATCAGACGTGTCCCATCTTGCGAAACGGCGTCGCATCGCCATCCGCGCCGAATCAGTCCCAGTAAATGAGACGGCGTCGCTCCGCAATTCGCGCCGAGCATTAAAGACACCTTTAACAGGTAGCAGGCAGCTACCTTCGCGCCATCAGCGCCACCTTCGGCGACCGTGACTTTCGGCCATCGCGGTGAGATAGCCGGCAGCTATCTCCGCGCCATCAGCGAACAACCTTCGGCGAACGCGCCCTTCGGCAAACACGGCGCCATCGCCTGAATCAACCGTCGGGCCATCTGCGACAGTCTTCGTCGACCTCCGTACCTTCGTCGACCGGACCTTCGGTGTCGGGACCTTCGGCGACCGGCCCTTCGGTGTCGGGACCTTCGGAAGCGAGACCTTCGGTATCGGGACCTTCGGAAGGCGACCTTCGGAAGCGGGACCTTCGGAGGCACGTAGAAAGCTTCCCTTCTGAAACCGACGCAGACCAGACCTTCGGAGCGCCGAAAGAGGGGACGACGGGCGGACCTCCGGATGGACACAGTTTCGGCCCTACCGAAGGTGGATCTCGACTGTGTGGGGCTAGCTGTTGGGGGAGGCCCACTGTGTCCCCTCCCCCTGGCCCAAAGGCCTGGCCTGCTACGAAGCCCATCAAGGCCCAAGATGATATATATTATAGGATAGGCCCATGTATGATGGCCTCTGGCCCACTAGGGTTAGGGAATCTCACCTTGTAATAAGGAAATGACCATAATGCCCTGGAGGAAGGGCAATATGGTACTTGTAATTCTAGGGTTGTAGGGGTGTATCAGCCTATAAATACCCCCCTACCACCCTCAAGGCAAGGCATTCAATACAAGCTCTTAATTACCTACCTCTCTTGGCTCTTGTTTGGTCCCTTCCTAGTCCTTCCAGGGGTCCCTCACTTGTGGTAGACCCTTGGAGGATCCCCCTTCTACTATTGTGGGCTTGTAACCACAACACCGGCCCGGGCCCGAAATTGATCGGGCCGTGCCGTGCTCATGCCGGGCTAAAATTTGCGTGCTTCGTGCCCGCCCGTTAGGCCCGGCCCATTTGGCCATCACTAATCACCAGTTCACGAGCTTTGTTCATGAAGGACGCCTGTCAAATGGGGATGCACATGATCTCAAAAAAAAAAAGGGATGCACATAGATTAGCTAGAGGCTCTTTATATGATAGTGTAGGCAGAAATTTGTGGCTGCTGAGTCCGCCTGATGACGTGTATAACTCATACGATGTTGCTGAGTAATAAAGTATGAGTCCCTAAAAAAAAAACCCAGTTCACCACCTGCCACCAATCAACAGAATTCAGTGGATCTCAATGTTACCCTGTCCTCCCAACTGAAAATGCCTGTGTTTCTAATCTAGTAGAAATCAGTTGTAAAGTAAAATGTATACATCCCCTGTGAGCAGAAATAGATGATTAGCAACGTGATTACTCCTATAGTGAGTGTGCGCTGCAACTGCAAGAACCCTACAATTATCATGCCCAAGAAAAAGCAATGTAGCAACGAGATACACCTCACATAGCATATCTGATAAACTTGCCTCGACCCAGACGGCCGGATCATCACAGCAGCGTGCTAGTCTATTAAATCATCATAACATGAAAAGAGATGAATGTTTAGCCATTGATCAGAGAGGCTGAAGTACCTATTTCATTTTACTGAAGAATGCCTATTCTGCTTCTGAAGTGCTGGAATGGGCTGACATGTGAACAGAAATTTGCATCTTTTTCTTGGCTGTAAAGATTTGGGTGTGCGTTCCTCTTCGAATTCTGATAGTAGCCCTTTCACCTAGCTCAAACCACTTGGCAACTATATAATTCGAACAACAGAGCATTCTGGCATTGAGACATCTTGACAAACTATCAAATCGTAAAATTATATGAACACAGCAAAATGGCCATGCCTGTAAACTGGTGCTGCAGGGCACTGAATTGTCATGAGCTGAGAGAAAATAGAAACTCGGGCATGGGGATGCCACATCACAGTGAACATGAACTCTCAGCTACATTTCACTATTACTGAAGCTTAAGCACAAGATTTTGCGAACTTGAGGAGCACAGAATATTAAAACTGGTGAAAAAGAATCATAATGCTGTCATGATTGGTGAAACATATTGGAATGGCAAGCTAGATTCAAATTTTGCCTCACATCCATGCAGGAGTACCTAAGTTTTCTTAGTTTCTGTTTCAATATTTTCTGCAAGTGCCATGAATGTGAGAACTGAAGAAGAAATCCCGTACCTGGCGGATGGAAAATCGAGCGATAAGACCAAGCCTCCGATTGTCGACGGTCCCAAGCCCCCAAGCCTCACAAAACTTCACCAGCGGCCAGCCGGGCCACGGACGCCGGCGCCTGCCGCGCTCGTCCTTCGAAATCGGCACAACGGGCCCGTTTGGCTTGTGCCCTCGCCTGAGCACCGCTGGCCAGGCAGCGATCGTGGCCTCAGGCGTCCAGGATCGGACGCCTGAGCACGGCGCCTGACTCAGGCAGGTTTCACAGGGCACGAAGCAAACTAAACGGAACGCGTGCTACAGGTATTAGGAGCATCTCCAGTCCCGAGTCCTCCGCGGAGGGGGGGGGGGGGGGGGGGGGGGGGGGGGGGAACGTTGAATAAAGGGAAGGGCGTATCTGAAGATATCGGTTTATTTCCTGCCTCTCCACCCGTTCATCAGATCCATCCAACGACTGCCGGTGCGCTGTGATCTGAACTTTCTTTAAAATAGCCCCCGGGTTAGATCGCGACTATTAATCGCGATCCAATATTTTACAGATAGACCCCTGTTTTGGATCACAAGTATTAATCGCGATCCATTATTTTACATATGGCCCCCTGTTTTGGATCGCAATTAATGATCGCGATCCAGATTTTACACATTGCCCCCTGATCTAGATAAATAGTTTGCAAATTAGCCCCCCGTAGGCCGTAGCTCGGCGGACGGTTGGCCTCGCCCGCTCCTCCGCGGCCACCCCTCGTCCGTTCGCCGGCCGTCCTCCGGGGCATCGGGCAGGCTCTCTGACCTGGTCATAAAGCGGTGAAGGAGGAATTTTCCGAAGATTTTCCCTCCACCCTGCATTGGCTGCGTTGGCTGATGGCTTCTTTCCTCCCGGCGGCCGCCCGTCGGCAATCCCACCGGCGAAGACCAGCGATGGCGATGAGGAGTAAGAGACGACGGCGGCATCTGTCAACTGGGGTGTGGCGCTGGCTGTTCCTTGGACTGGGCAGTTGATTCCCCGTTGCGACGATGCTGAGACAGAGTCGAGGCCCATGCGCTGGCGCTGCTTGCCTGTGCCCGGGACCTGTTCGACGGAATTCCGCGCCGTTACGATGCCATTCCATTGGCTGTTTCGCTCAGGTGCGTGCTTACTGGCATCAAAACTTTCCGGCTTCCACCATTTCGTCAGGCTGAGCCTGCTGTCTACTTTTCTGTTTTCTTCTACTCATCTCTGGTCACACCATGCTGTAACCCTGAAATGAACTGATCACTCGTTCATTGCCTCAAATACGAAATAGTACTTACCCTTCACCGCCTACAATTTTTTTAGTGCTTGTATTCTTGACTGTTTATGCTCACTGAACATGATCTGAAACTTCTCATCCTATCACAGACAAAAGTATATAAAAAAAAAATCATTATGTTCATCGCACAAGTACACGGCCCTGCGAATTAGAAAAAATACAATGTTCTAAACTGTAGAGAGGCTGTTAAAGTTAAAAACTGCAGTATACGCATATCCCTTTTTATTAGAATCCACTGGTTAGCATACGCCTAATTAAGCTCAGTGAGTGCACAGGAAGAACCTTAAAAATAAGTGAAACGAGGCACTGTGGCCTCAAGCCACCACCTGAAATGTTTATCTAACTCTTGTTCGCTAACTCCATGATTAATCTGGTTCCATTTGGATGACCTGGTCATCAGAAGAACATATTAGTCCGTAGCTAGAACATAGCAGTAAATTCAGTCATTGAACACTTGAATAGGCAAGCAGAAGTACCTATTTCATTTTGGTGAAGAATGCCATGTCGCTGTTCGAAGGTGCATTCCTCCAACTGCTGGTAGCCTTGGTCCCAGATAAGCTAGTGGTATGGAGTGGCTTTGCCATAAACTTTTCAATCTCTGCCTGTAGCCCTTTTACATGATGATCCAAACAGCCTGCAGTTGTTCAGCAACTTTGTTGTTCTCCTGCTTCATGTTAGATACCTCTCTCTGGAGCTTTGCAGCCTGATATGAAATGAATCTGGCTCCGTCCTCAGTGTCACCCATCTCCATGGCTCCTTCAATTTCCTCAGTGTCACCCATCTCCATGGCTCCTTCAATTTCTGTTTGTATGCTGCAAAGGGAATCAAACCTGCACTGAAGTTACCCTCTGAGTATTGCATTCTCTTCCAACCATACACGCACTTCAATCTTGAGTTCCCTTAGCCTCTTTTCTGTAGCTTCTCTTTCAGATCTTTATGGGTTATCATTTGCCTGATCATTCCTTGTCTTTAGCTTTTGCTCATTTGTTAGCATACCGATATCGGGTTTTTGTTATTTTTGCACATTGCCCCCTGATCTAGATAAATGGTTTGCTCATTTGTTAGCATACCGAAATCATTCAATGACCATTGTGCGATACATTTTTGTAAGGGTTCAAGAGCTGACGAAATGAACGAATCTCCGCGTCCTTCATTGCGTCAGTACTCCGCAGTTCACTTATCATTGCTGTCATCTCATTGAAGTGTTCCTGGTTCTTTGTCTCCACTTCTTTAAGTTTTCTCCTTGCATTCTTATAGTTTTGTAGGGTGGAAGTGTACTCAGGTAATTGTACGCTTTCCTTATCTTAGAGTTCATTAAGAACATGTCGCAGCTTAATCATGATATCCTCTTGGTCTCCGGCATCTGCAACTCTAGCACTACTAGGAGTAGGACTTCTTGTCATATTTGAGTTTTTTCTTTATTCATCTTCATTGTTGGTTTCATTGTTGTCCTCAAAAATGCTGTTCCTACCACCGAGTAATCTTGCTTACTGTCCTCTTGTTTCACATTTTCTCCTGGGCCACTGGGGGTAATGAGACGCATCTGCAACAATAAACCTCCCTCATGGAAATGTCCAATATATGGTTGTACGCTGCTTTTGGTGCTAGTGGTAATTTCATGAACACATTCTGGTTTTCATTGTTATTATCATTAGATGAATTATTATCTGTATTTTCTTTTGTTGTCACATTCATTGATGCTAGTGCACAGCTAGACTTCTATTGAAGCTTCCAACCGCACAAATTCTCCGTTTTTCCTCGATAGCAAAATGCTTTTCTGCATTCATGTAACGGTTAACACTAGATGTCTGACTGTCATTGGGAAGGATTGCTGTCTCCGGTATATCGGAATGATTAGGATATCCATCCACTTTTGGATTCCTTCCAGGCTTGCAGCTTCATCCATTTCAAGTTCTTCTGATGGATTTTTTTCTGCTGGTTCAGGGCCGATGGATGGTGTTGCTTCATCAGTCAAACAACATCTTGGTGCTCAATGAGAGGTAACTGCGGCATATTTCAAATATCACAAAAGCAGTTTATAGTTTCGGTGAAATTGGAGTAGAATATTCTTTCCTCTGCTTGGTAGGATCTCTCAACGTCTTCCACTCAAATAAAATAAGCTCCTCTTCTGCTTCCTTGAGCTTGTCAGTTAATTCATCTGCGTCCACAACTTTACTGACTAGTTCAATCACTTACACACCATGGTGCATAGTCCTTTTGCAAAACTCGTATTGTTTGCAAAAATCAGCATATATCTCGTGTGCACGAGGGGACATTAGATCATCTCACTGTTTTTCTTGACTAACAGAGTGTTGTCATACCTAATATACAGTTTCCAATTATGCCCTTTTCCAATCAATGGCTTGATTTTATTAGGAGCAAGCACCACTTAGTACCTTGCAAACACCGTAAAACTACTCGAAGATTAGAATTGGTGCATAGGAATGGAAAGTGCTTCACATATGACTTATTCGGACGACCGCATCATACAAAATGTGATCTAATGGTTTAAAGATCAAGTGAACCACTACTCAAGTGATTCAAACCATCGTATTTCTGGCCGTACAACGTGGTTGTATAAATGAGCCGCATGTAACGATTGGCCAAATATCACGGACGGTTCCAACTTGAACCAGATAGCATGCAAACATGTCACACATTGGTTTGTTTCTGAAACTTATGCTACCCTTTTTCTTGGGTGGACTCAATTCATCATATGCACAGCCATAAGACTGTAATAACTTTGTTCAAATGATAATATTATATCTTATTGGAAAGTTCCTGCTGTTGTAAATCATTTGGGCACTCCTATTGCGCAGCATCACCACATATATATAGTATCGGTAGATGGTTATCCGATAACTTATTAATTAGCAGACCGTCTTGTCACTTGCATTACAAGTACCAATATAGACGAAAGATGAACACGATCATCCCGCCGCTAAATGTATTGCAAGTCCATTCCCAAGACCTTAATTATTGAAGCCCACGCATGACTTTAGTATCATCAACCAAGAGGAGCACATCACTTCCACTTGTTGAACTTGCCGTGGTGGCCGCCATAGCCATGGCCGTACTGGTCGCCGTGACCATGTTTGAACTTGCCGTGGTGGCCACTATAGCCATGCCCGTAGTTGTGGCTTTGACCATGATTGAACTTGCCATGGTGGCCGCCATAGCCATGACCGTACTGGTGGCCGCCATACCCATGGCCATGAGAAAGCTTATGAGCTCCATAAGCAGTGACTGCACCTGTTGCACCCCCAGCTAGCAACGACCCCATGTGTCCCCCACCATGGCTGACATAACCTGAAACCACAAGGTCCCATGAGCATGAAATGATTTTGACTGTTTGGGTGGCTGACACAAAAAAGAAGTATGCCTACGTTATGAGACCAACACTTTGCTAGAACCTAATCAAATGATTGAAGAGTATAATACATACTGCTAGGGTAGCCTGCTGGAGAATAACCCCCGTGCGATGAGTAGCCGCCTGGCTGAGGGTACCCATATTGCGTTTGCTGGTAGCCTTGAGGAGGGTATCCCTGATGCTGGTACCCATGACCACCACCATAACCATGCATCATGTTGGAGTAGAGCCCCCTGTCACTCTGATCATGCCCTTCCATTGTCTCCCGAAGATTCAAATAGAGAGAGAGTAACAAACAGTTAGGGAGTACAAGTTGAAACATGAATGTTCTTATTCTAGTGATGAAGGGTAAATTAGAGCGAAACATGACTGTGCTGAAAATATTTGGCATCCCAACAAAATCCAAGCATTAATACTATTGGGGACATGGGATACAGGAACAAAATTGTGGTGCCGCCCAATGTGGTAGATCACATAAGAAAATATAACCTATAGTAGTAGCTTATGAAATGTAAATAAGCCTAGCAAAAATCTAGCAAACTACCACTATTCTTTCGCTGCTACTAATATGAAAAGGCAGCCAGGGTTCCAAAAAGAAAAACGAAGCAAACATAAGATCAACTATAATCACGTTGGAAAACTACTTTACTAAGAAATAAGCCTAGCTCACGAACTGTGGTATGTGAACTCCTGTTTACCCAAATCTACTCTAAGAGATAAATATTTTAGCATACCAAACGAGAAGAACCCTAAGCAGCAGAAGTAGCCGATCTCGCTGCTGCTGTGTGTGGGCGACGAGTGATGCTTGGCAGTTACCCTTGGGCCGGTTATATATAGCAACATACTAGCATGGAGAGGGCGCGACACCAAAATTAGGCAAGAAAAGTACTGTATCAGGATTCGGAAGCACGACAAATTTTTAATTCACACATGTGGGCTTGGATCGAACTTTATTCGCGCAATGGACTGGAATAACATCTCACTGAATGCGCGGTTGCGTGAAATCAACGACGTGCCGCCCCGTGTGGTGGAGGCAGAACGAATCGATCTGTTCGCGGCCCAGTTGGCTGGTCGACCCGGTTAGATTTTCCTGGTTGGCCCGTTTGACCATTTGGGTCTTAGCTGAGCTGAGTGATGGGCCTAGTCTGACTCGGGCTCCTCGTGTTCTTCTGCTTCGTGGTGCGCCTCGAGACGGTGCCTTCGCGTGTTGCATTCTCCATGAGTTGAGTTGAGAATATGCTGCTGTCTTGTGTTTTCTACTAGTTAGAACTCGTCGTCGCTGAGACACGCTCGAATGGTGACTGCAGGCAGCCCTTTCGCACAGCGTAATTTCCGTCCTAATGAACTCATCTGCATTGCATTTGCTGAAGCTTAACCACAAGATGTTGCCAGCTTGAGCGCAGGAGATCAAAGCTAATGAAAAATGCTGTTGTAGGCTATAATGTTATGATTGGTCAAACATACTAGAAGTTCTAATTTGGATTGGATACAAACACATCACATATATATCCGCTTGTTTCTGAAAAGCATGCAAATATTTTAGCAGAGTGATTATATGCACACCACCGTAAGAATGTATTATCTTTCTTTTTTGCATGACCAAAAGAATGCAATTTACTCAAAAGTAACACTTGTGATTTTTAAGCCGAGTTGCTATGCCAAATCGATTGGGTGCAATTTATTCAAAAGTACCACTAGGCCAACTAGGCGCATCTAACCGGGTTGAGTGGGTCCTTGGGCCGCGCACCAATCGATTCTATCTGTCCCCACGTGTCGGTCCCTCGTTGATTTCACGCATCGGCGCATTCTGTGAATTTTTTGTTTCCGTTCGTGGCGCGAATAATTAAGTTCGATCCCAGCCCACATGTGTGAATTAAAAATTTGGCTCCGGTACCTTTCTTTGCCTTGTTTTGCGGTCGCATTCTCTGTCTGTATATAAGCTGGGCGAGGCAACGGCCAAGCGTCACTCGTCGCCCACTCAACATCAGCAGCACGATCGGCTACTGCTGCTGCTGAGGCTTATCGTCACTTGGTATGCCAAAGCTACCGGCCTTTTCAGTTCAAAATAATAAAATCTCCCGGCCTTTCCTCCTCAGCCTTCACGTTCTGTTGTTACTAGCTTGTCCTAATGACAAGAGTCGAAGATAGACGGTAGTGAGATGCTACTCCCAATGGAAATCTTATTTTCACTAATTAGGGTGACGTGTCATTATTTTTTACTACCTCCGTCCCAGAATATAAGCATTCCTAGATTTGTTGAAAGTGAATAAGGTTCAACTTTGACTAGCAATAGCTATAAAAATAAAATATTTTAATTATGAAGAGTTGCATATTAGGATAGTTGATTTCACGATGAATCTAACAACATCAACTATATATAATAGAGTGCTATAAATATTTTGCTATTGATGGTCAAAGTTAAAGAAGCTTGACTTTGACCAAAACCTAGAATGCTTATATTCTGGGACGGAGGGAGTATGATGCAACGAGGAATTGAGAATGAATTTTCGCTGGGTGCCTTTTCATAGTACTACTACTAGAAACAAATTTTCGCTCCCTGGTCACTGTTGTTTCTGAATCCTTTGACAAGTTTCCGATGCCAAATTTGTTCTCGGTGCAGGAACAGTAATGGCTTCTCTAGGGGAGGGAGCATCCATGTACAGAGGAGTGACAAGGTGCTGTACGCTGCTCGCCCATATTTGCACCCCACCTGCGCTAATAAAGTTATCAAATGAGGTGCCGTTCGGTTCAGGCCTCTGAAGTGCCCTCTAAATTTTACCCTTCTAAAGTAAAAAGAATCTTACTATTTAGGGATACTAAATAAAATTTAATTGCAAAACCTTTCTGCAGACGGGCGTTATTTTTCGAGACGAATCTAACGAGCCTAATTAGTCAATGTTTTGACACAGTGATGCTACAGTAACCATCGTCTAATCGCCGCTTAATTACCCTCATTACGTTCGTCTCGCGAAATAGAGGGGAGGTCCTGGACTTAGTTTTGTAATTTGACTTTGTTTAGTACACATAAATCGTGCCGGCATTATTGATGTGACCGCTACAGTACTTTATAGCCCTCTAAAGTTGCATCCGAACGCAGCCTGAATCGTAATTACAATTGAAATGGTTGAGAAAGAGCCCTTTTCCAACACCCCAAAGCTTCTGAACCACTGAATCTCTGATCTCACTCAGGAGCAAGCACGCACGAGCGCGCACACGCACGCATCGACCTGCTCTTGTGTAATCTTTCTTGGCCATCTTGCTTTCCCTGTGCGCGCAGGCATCACCAGCACGGGAAATGGCAGGCCAGGATTGGGCACGTGGCGGGGAACAAGGACCTGTATCTTGGCACAGGTGGTGTTCGGTTCACTTTAGAGGAGTATAAAGAGGTCACATCAAAGATGCCGACAGTATTTATGTGTACTAAACAAAGTCAAATTACAAAACTAAGTTCAGGACCCCCCATCTATTTCACGAGACGAACGTAATGAGGGTAATTAAGCGGCGATTAGACGATGGTTACTGTAGCATTACTGTGTCAAAACATTGATTAATTAGGCTCATTAGATTCGTCTCGAAAAATAAGCCCGTCTGCAGAAAGGTTTTGTAATTAAATTTTATTTAGTACCCCTAAATAGTAAGATTCTCTTTTATTTTAGAGGGGTATAAAGTTTAGAGAGGTTTTAGAGGGGGAACCGAACGCGCCCTCAGTAAGTTTCTGTCACTTGTGGAATGCATATTTCTCCAAACCTAATCATGATAATACCTACAACTCTTGCTGATCAGCTGTATTAGTACGAGTACAAATTTTGTTTGGGTTTGTTGCTGCTGTTCATCCAACTAACTACCTGTCCACCTGCCGCAGGCACGCAGGAGGAGGCGGCAGAGGCTTACGACATCGCCGCGATCAAGGTCCGGGGCCTGAACGCCGTGACAAACTTCGACATCAGCAAGTACGACGTCAAGCGCATCTGCGCCAGCACGGACCTCATCGGCGGCGACGCCGCGTGCAGCCGGTCCCCCACGCGCCCACTGCCCGACGCCGGGGAAGGCAGCGGCCACAACAACAATGAGCCACTGTACCGGCAGGTCAAAAATTACGCTTGTGAAGCAATAAATAAATGTTTGTAGAGGCGGGCTAAAATAACCGCCGCTAGTAACGGCTTTTGTATCGCCGCTATGCTTGTGAAGCTACAAATAAACGTTTGTAAAGGTAAAAATAACCGTTGCTAGAAACAGCTTTGTAGTGACGGGTGATAATGTCACCTGCCTCTACAAAGCTATTTGTTTCGTAATGTTAACCGCCTCTATACATCCTTTAGCGATCATCCGTCGCTATCTTTTTAACAGAAAAAGAAGAAAGTAAAAATACACAAAAATCACAGCTTGAGCGCAAAATATCAAAGCTATTATAGGCTATAGTGTTATGATTGGTCAAACATACTAGAAGTCCTAATTTGGATTGGATACAAAGACATCACATATCCGTTTACTTCCATTCTCACATTCGAGCAGAGGATGAAAGATCGACTTGTAAGGCTCCAACTATGGCTCATCACCATCCACCGCAAAAAAAAACTATGGCTCACCACCGACCCAACTCTCACCGAACTTGACCGGCGGTAACCCAGCGGCCAGCCGGGCCACGGGCATAGACACCTGCTGCTCTCGTCGCAATGGATCGCCTTCTAACGGTATTTCATTCCAGAAGCATCCCCTCGAGGAATGGGGAGCGGTGGAAGTGGAAAGGGCGTGTCTGAAAATACCGGTTTACTGCATGCCCTTCCATCTGTCAATCTGCCCGATTCAATGGCTCTCAAAGCGCAGCGATAAATTTTTCTAAAAGTCACGCGACAATTAATCGCAATCCAAACTTTTACATTTAGCCCTTTATTTTAAACTGCGATCCAAACTTCTACATTTAGCCTTCTATTTTGGATCGTGATTAATCGCTATTATTTTGCTCCTTATTTTGAATCGCTATTAATCGCGATCCAACATTTTGCACAATACCCCTTGATTTGGGTCAATAGTTTGCAGATTAGCCCCCCCACGGACGTTTGCCTCCCTCGCTCCTCCGCGGCCGCAGCTTGTCCGTTCGCCGGACGTCCTCCGGCGGCGCTCGTCGGGATGCCTTTCGGACCTGGACGTCACGTGGCGCAGGAGGATATTTTGCTGGTTTGCGTTCCCTCCTGCATTAGCTGATGGCTTGTTTCCTCCTGCCGTCCGCCCGTCCGCAATCCCGCCGGCGAAGACCGAATCAACTCGCACTGGCGATTCGGAGTAAGATAGACGACGGCGAGATCTGTCAAACTAAAACCTTCACAGAGGTTTTCCCGGGCCCTTGGCAGGTGTTTGCCCGGATCTCCGTTTACGAGGAGTGGACGCCGACTTGCAGGCGTTGCTAGCTTGTTCGTGCCCATGACTAGTTAGACGGAATGCCGCACCGACAGGATGTCTCTCGTCTCTTTCTCTCAGTCTCAGGTGAGGTGCGTGCTTACTGCTACTTAAACTTTTCCTGCTTCCGCCATTTCGTCAGGCTGAGCATGCTACCTATATGTTTTTTATTTCTTGTAGTCATCCATGCTGTAACCCTGAAATGAACTGCTCACTCATTCATTGCTGCATACGAACCAGTACCTTCTCGTCACTACGAACAATTTATAGCGCTTGTGTTCTGAACTCTTTATGCTCAATGAACATAAGCTGAAATTTCTCATGCTATTATTACAGCCAATAATATAAAAATAATCATTCTGTTCATCGCAGAAGTACACTGCCCTGCAAAATTTGAAATCACTAGTATGCTCTAAACTGTTGAGAAGCTACTAATGTTCATAAAGACTAAAACATATGCATATCCCTTTGAATAGAATCGACTGGTTAGCATGCACCTAATTAAGCTCAGTGAGTGCACCGCAAAAAACTGAAATTAGTGGAATGAGGCATTCTGGCCTCAAGCCACCACCTGACATGTCAATTCTATCTCTTGTTTCCTAGCTCCATGAAGAATTTGGTTCCATTAGAATGACCTGAACATCAGAACAACATTTTAGTCCATAGCTAGAATGTTACGGCAAATTTAGTCATTGAACAGGCAAACAAGAGTACCTATTTCATTTTAGTGAAGAATGCCATGTCACTGTTCTGCTTCTGAAATGCTGGATTTACACATGCAAATAGCGATGGTTTCTTTTTCTTTGCTGGAAAGAGGAACATCCGGAGTGGCACTCTTGATTTAGAGGGTGCGTTCCTCCAAGTGCTGGTAGGCTTGGGTCCAGATAAGCTAGTGCTCTTGAGTATCTTTGCCATAACCTTTTCAATCTCTGCTTGGAGGCCTTTCACATGATCGAAACCAGCCTGCAGTTCATCAGAAACTTTGTTGTTCTCCTGCTTCATGATTGATACCTCCCCCTGGAACTTTGCAGCCTGATATGAGGTGAATCTGGCTCCATCCTCAGTATCACCCATCTCCATGGCTCCTTCAATGTCTTCTTGTATGCTGCGTAGGGAATCAAGCCTACAGTGAAGTTCCCCTTTGAACATTGCATTCTGTTCGAACCATACTTGCAATTCAATCTTGAGTTCCCTTAGCCTCTTTTCTGTAGCTTCTGTTTCAGATCTTGCTGGGTGGTCATTTGCCTGATCCTTGTTTGCCTTCAGCTTTTCCTCATTTATTAGCTTACCTATTTCAGGTTTCAGTTGTTCATACTTGGTCTGAAATCCATGTATCTGTTGAAATGACATGCTGAATTTCATCAAGAACGCTAGGTTCTCCTCCATAAGTGCATCAATCTCTCTTCTGAACTTTTCTTCAAGAGGAGAAGCTTTCTCCATCTCAACATCATTTGTCGATTTGACATCCTCCAGAATGATAATTTCTGGACTGGTAACAACATCATGTGACACATCAGCTTTCTCAGGAGATTTGATGCTTAGGTTAGTTTTCAGGCTAGAACTATTTTTTGTTATCCTGGAAATAGAGGAAGCGCTTTGTGCCCTTTGATGAACGGGCAGAAAAAAGCTTGGAGTTCGTCGGTGCCCCCTAACCATCCCATCCTTCTCACTTAGGGACATGGTTGAAGTCATTCGATGACCATTATACGAAGCATTTTTGTAAGAGTTCAGAAGCTCACGAAGTGAACGAATCTCTGCGTCCTTCACTGCATTGGTACTCTGTAGTTCACTTATCATGGCTGTCATATCGTTCTCGTATTCCTGGTTCTTTATCTCCACTTCTGTAAGCTTTCTCTTTGCATTCTTATAATTTCGTAGGATGGAAGTGTACTCAGCTAATAGTACCTTTTCCTTATCTTGGAGCCCATTCATAAGCAAATGCTGCAGCTTAATCATGCTATCCTCTTGATCTCCGACGTCTGCAACTTTAACACTACTATGAGTAGGACTTCTGGTCATGTATGAGTCTTCTTTATTCATCTTTGTTGCTGCTTCATTGTTGTCCTCAGAAATGCTATTGCATGGTGTTGAGTACTCTTGGTTATTGTCCCCTTGTTTCACATCTCCTGGGCCACCAGGGGAAATGAGATGCATATGTCCTATTGAACCTCCCTCGTTAGAGTGTACAATATATGGGTGTACGCTGCCTTTGGTGCTAGTTGTAATTTCAGGAACATGTTCTGTTTCTTCATTTTTATTATCATCAGATGAATTATTATCTGTATTTTCTTTTGTTCCCACATTCATTGAAACTGCACAGCTAGACTTATCTTCAAGCTTCAAACAACTCAAATCCTCTGTTTTCTCTAGATGGCAATACTTTTCTGCATTCATGTCATAGTTAACACTAGATGACTGACTGTCATTGGGAAGGATAGCTGTCTTGGGTATATCGGAGGGATCAGGAGATCCATCTACTTGTGGATTCCTTGCTTCGTCATCCATCTTAGGATCTTCTGATGGGTTTGTTTTGTCATGCTCGCCTGATGGTTCGGTGCCAGTGGATGGTGTTGCTTCATCAATATGTATGCATCTAGAAAAATGTTGGTGATCAGGAGATGCATCCACTTGCAGATTCCTTGCAGCTTCATCCATCTCAGGATCTTCTGATGGGTTTGTTTTGCCATGCTCACCTGATGGTTCGGTGCCAATGAATGGTACTGCTTCATCTGTTAACATGAACCTAGAAACATCTTGGTGCTCAATATGAGGTAAGTGCAGCATATTTGAAATATCACAGAAACTATATATTGTTTCGGTGAAATTGGAGTAGAATATTCTTTCCTCAGCATGGTAGGATCTCTCAACGTTCTCCACTCTAATAAGCTCCTCTTCAGCTTCCTTGAGCTTATCAGTTAATTCACCTGGGACACTGGTTAATTCTATCTTCTCTTCCTCCAGTTTTTGCAGCGACTTCTCAAGCTCGTTGTTTTCCAGACACAGCCTATTTATCTGTGCAGTCTGTGCTGAAATCATGAGCTCCAAATCCACAACTTTGTTGACTAGTTCATCAATTTTCTCTGCTATCTCTTCCACATAAAGATCAGAGTTCATCTGAAAGTACTCCTTGATCTTATCTACTGTTTCTTGCAGTTCAATTTTTTCCTGCTTCATGGAATACAATTCATGTATCTTAATGCTGACATCAGTTTTAACATTCTCATGTGGAGAATTTCCTGAACATGATGGGGATTTACCATGTCCTCTCATGATACTCTCCAGCTTCTCCCTTGCAACCTTGACTCTGTCAGACTCGATGATTGCTTGGCTGAAAAATGTCTTCTGCTGCTCCTGCAATTTAATAATGGCGTCCTCACAGGATTTAAGAGCAGTTGCTGTCATCAAAGCCCGGGCCTCGTCATCCTCAATCGCTGCATTTTCATTGAACTCCTCTTGGAAGTAGCAAACTTCTTCCTGCATGTCATTGATTTGCTTTTCAAGATCCCAGTACTTTGCAATTCCACTCTCATAAGAGCTTTTGATGAACTCTTTCTCAGTCTGCAGGACTAATATCTCTTTCTGTAGCCTGCCGATCTCTGCATGTACATTCTCCTTGCTGATGGGAGTTGTAGATTTCTTTCCTCCAATTTTCAGTTCTGATTTCCCTCCTTGCTTCTTCTTCATGAGTCCCTCAACCGTTGGCTTGTGGATTTTACGAGAATCAACTGTGGTGAATGCCTTGGGGAGATTGTCGTAATCTTCATCTAGCAGTGCATACTGGACCTGGTCAGGGAAGGCAGTTGCAATGGTATGGTTTGCTTTGTGTAGCTCCCCTGATATATGGTCATAGCGTTCAGCAAGGGCCCTGTATGCCCTGTATGCCTCTTCCACAGAATCAATCACCTCTGGCCGCCGCTTGTAGTACATTTCTGCCCTTTTCGCAAAAGAATCGGCTTCCTCTCCAAGGAGAAAGAGAATGCACTTGACTCTGTCATCCATGTCTGCACATCCACCACAATCTCTTAATTGATGAAATGCAATAATGTTGAACAGATACAAAATCAAATCATAATTCCACCCTATTTTAAAGAAACTCTGTTCAGGGAAAAAATAATGCTCAAAATCATTATCCCGTTGTATTGGCTGGATTGTAGAGGTATATGTTGGCGAATGTAATCTGTATGAAAATGTATTATATCTTAAAATAACTTGTAACTAGCATTGTCAGTTGTCGCTGTAGTTTCAGTTTGTTTTATTGGGTACAGAATGACATGCTAATTCTTATTCTGAAGAACCGTATTATACATCTCACTACTAGGCCAACACCATGAACTAGCATGAAAAGCCAGAGGGAACCAGCATCTGTTATATGTTTTACTTCGTCAAGTGACAAATATGTACCTATGTCATGTATCAGTTTAATAATAGCTGGCAATAGCTAAGAAGTGTGTAGTGTATTTACAAAAATCAGATATCCTCTGTAAAATTCTGGCACAAATGACACAGAGAAGTATATTTTTAACATATTTTGTGATGGACAATCATGACCAATGATGCAACTGATGGTGCTAATGCCAGTTTATTTGACTTATTTTTTCGGGAAATTATGTATATTTTGAGAAAGAAAAGCAGTTCCTGCATATAAATAATTTTTCCCTGGTTGTCGAATCATGACAAGATGGAGATGAAGTAGCACATAAATGACGGCATTTTGCTTAGATAGACAAGCCAATTGGACCAGGGTCTTATGTTCTCATGTACAGTACATAGGTAGATTGTGTGCTCAAGAAAGCCGAACCTTTGAGGTTGTTGTCGAGCCATTTGGACTGCTTGGTGCGGACATGGCTCGCCCACCACCATGAATATGCATTGCTCGCCGCCCGCTGCAGCATCCTGTCGCGGCCTCGATTCAGCAGAGTTCTTCAGCAAGGTAACCCTTCTGTGTACTTTCACCTTCTCTTAAATTCATCTCACTAAGGTTTTTCTGAAGTGCGGTCAGAACTGATCAATCTGAATGCTTTTCTGATCTTGCGGGCGTTGCTCGATAGCTCATTCTATAAAGGATAAGAAACTGATGAGGATATCTGAACTTTAGGAAGATATTTGAGAAAGAAGAAAAAAATGGCACGAATGCACAATGTCCAGTACCTATATTTGCGTTGCGCCATCTCCAAGCAAGGAAGAAGAATGTTTATGCTTCGTTGTCAACGCAAGAGAGTAATTAGGTGTGGTAGTGGAGACGAAGTGGCGGGTCTGAAATAGTCTCAGACTGGTGGGACCCTTGGCTGTGCGAGGTCCTGGTCTTGTGTTGCTCGGCACGTTGGCAGGTACGCGTTGTGGCCTTTTTTTTTCTTTTTTTCTTTTTTTTTAGAAAGCTCTATAGGCTGCGGTTCCGTCCAAAAAAAAATAAAAAAAAACTCTATGAGCAGCGGTAATGTAAAGTTTCTTATATCAGTGGTAATGTAAATAAAGAACATGATACCGGTAGGCAATTAAGCTTTGCACTTTGAAATGGAGCTCATAATTATATGTATGTGTGAAAGGGGTCTTAGCCTAGTGGTTAAGGCATCCGAGTAACACCTCTCAGGTCCTGGGTTCGACTTCCCGTGGGAGTGAATTTTCAAGGATTTAACGGCATTTGTGCTTTCAGTGGTAGGCGACGCTCCCGTCGACAGCGAGGCGCCAGTGGTGACTTCGTATCTCTGGATTTGCCGGCTCAGTCTTCGAAGATGCTCATAGGGGTAGGGTTTGCGTACGTGTGTTCATAGGGGTGAGTGTGCGTGCGTTGTGAGTGTCTGAGTTGTACTGTGTAATCTCAAAAAAAAAATTATATGTATGTGAGAAAGATTCATAGAGACCAAAGATGGCACATTGGCGGGCTAGTTCTTTTCTGGAATGCATGCAGAAAACAGCGAAAGCTTTGTCACAAAAAAAAAACCATGGAAAAAGTAGTTTATAGCCACTCTGAATCACGGAATAGTAGTTCATAGAAAGATAGAGAGTAACGTTACATTGAAGCAACTGTCAAAGATTTGGCTTCTAACTGTACTCTACAATTTTTTTACTGAACGAACCCTGTAGGGACAGTGCCAATTTGATTTACTTTTAAAGAAGAGGTAACTGTATGCTACAAGGAACACGGGCTCTAGTTGATTCTGAGTTGCTGGCCTACCTAGGTGATACTGTCAAGGCAGGTATTTGAACACTGGTACGTATGCATGTACTGCACACTGAGTACAAGATAAAACCCAAATGAGCTGCATATTTCTCAATTCTCACTTTGTGTCTAAAGAATTCATACGTCCATTCCAAGCAGAAAATAGAGGTATACTACACCGATTGCTAAGTTGTAGAGCAGAGTAAATGGTTTCCAAGAGACCAACGAGCGTGAGCACAGAGTAATTAGTCTTGCCATTCCGATGGGAGCTATTGGAGCTAGTACTGCTGGCTCACAACTTTGCTAAAATGTGCTGCAGTAAAACTCCTTGCTCGGGCATTTGTGGAACATATATGTAAGAATATAAGAAAATTCAGATTGAAAAGACAAAACACTCAGATAGTCAGATATACCAACAAGGAATTTTAAAATCAACCTCTTTGAAACTTCCTATTATTCTCCAAACTGAAACATGAACATATGTTATATAGTGGCCATATGAATACAAGAAGAACTAAAGGAAAATTGATCACAGAGACAACCATGCTGAATCAATCGTCGCCAAGCTGTTGAATACATGCTATTTCTGTTTCCAACAGAAAACAAGTGTGTGATTTCGCCATTTCCGCAATGCTACTACTATGAGTTCTTCAAGTCTGCTTTTGTCTTGTTACTTGCCGGCCGAACGCCACGAGATGCTTCTGGCCATACAAATGTAGGTAGGCACGGACGCGACGCCTCGCCTACACGAATCGGAGTGTGCGGCGCCCTGACTCCGATAGAATCAGGCTCCGCCGCCTGCCTTCTAGCGTGGGTGGGTGGGTGGCATGGCGCCCTGCTCTGTTCTGCAACTGTAATGAAAATCATACCGCATTTCTTCAGCATGGCGTTGGTAACATGCTTCGTTGTACGCGTCAAAGAAACACAGCATCTCGCAAGAATGCAGTAATCAAAACATATACTACTAAATTGTCTAAGTTTGCTCTCTCGGGAGGGCGACGGGCGGAACCCTAGCCACCGCCGCCGCCGCCGCCTGCTCCTAAGCCCTCTCCACCTCGCTGCCGCCGGAGCGGCCCGCCGGCCAAAGCCGCACGGCCGCAAGGAAGGCGGCAGCGGGGTCTCTCTTCCTCCATCGCGAGGATCCGACGACCCCCCTCCCCCCACCTTTCCTCCTTCTCCGGCTCATGGTGGTGCTCCCCGGCCTCCTCTCCACCGGATCCGGCGGCTCCATGCCCGGATCTACGCGGAGAGGGGCTGTACGGCCTGTTCCTTGCTCGCCGGGGGTGAACCTCGTCGCCGACGCCGCCCAGCCGCTCTCCGGCGATGGCGGCCTCTTCCACCTAGGCGCTGCGCGGGGCTGGTGCCAACGTTGGCGTGTGTGCCATGGACCTCCTGCCGGGGGTCCATTTTCTCTGGCGACCTCTTCTCCTCGGCGACGCGCGCGGCAGCGGCCCCCAATGGCGCG
Source organism: Eragrostis nindensis (assembly GCA_012490785.1). NCBI lineage: Eukaryota > Viridiplantae > Streptophyta > Magnoliopsida > Poales > Poaceae > Eragrostis > Eragrostis nindensis. Next base: position 309,869 of record JAAXCT010000514.1, on the reverse strand, counting down.
GGGCTGTGGCCCGTTCCTGGCAGCGCGTGCCATGGAGCGGTGACATCGGCTCTTGGCCGTGGTGGCCAGGCGTCGTGCCGTGCTCCCTGGAGTGGCGTCCCGAACCTGGCGGAGCCGTAGGTGTACACCATTGGAATTGCTCCTTCCGGTGCGCGGTTGGTTGGACATGGAGGCACCGGATGAAAGCTTTGCCAGCTCTGGGCCGGTGCCGGCAACGGTGACGCCTTCAGGCGCCACCATCCTACTTGTGGGTCGTTGCTGTGGTGTCTCCATGACCCCATTCTCGGGGTCCTCAGGTGAAAACCTAACTCTAGTTATTCAGAGGGACGGCCGACGATGTCTTCGGCGTCGTGCCCACCTTGGTGGCGTCATCTTTGAGGTCCTGAGGCTGTCCGGTGCCTTTGGCTCTGTCCATCTCTGTCTTCCTTCCTTGTTGTCGTTGCTTCTTGCTCCGCTTTAGCTGTTGTCGTCAGGATTCGGCGAGCTCTATTGCTAGGTTACAAGCTTCGGGTCCTCCTCAGTTTGCATGGTTCGCTTCGACCGCATTCTTCAGCGGCCATCCATCCTTTGGGGCTTCCTTTCCTCACAGGTGTCGGTGGACGTTGGACTTGCTGGCAACTTGAAGAACCAGCCCCTGTTCTGGTTTTGATGCGGGCAGTCGTTGTCAACAACAACTTAGTTGTTTGTAGACAGGAAGTTCTTGTGCCCGATTAGTGCTGACCTTTGTGTGTTTCTTCGCCTGTCTGAAGCCGGGTTAGCGAGGCCAGGGGGCTCGTTCTCTTTAGGTGTTCCTCCCTCCTTCAAGCTCCCCCCTCTCTTATCTTTGAGGTTGTTGGAGGACAACGACAAGAGTGGCGACTAGACGGCCAAGGTGTGTGGAGATGTCCTATGCCTTGGTTAGATGAAGATGGAAGTTGAAGCTCATAAACGGAAGGTGCAAGTTCCGCAAGCATGTTCCTTAGTGATAGTTCAAGCTGATGATAGGCGACATGTAATCAGTGGTGGTGTTTGGAGTTTCTCCGATTGTTGTATCTCCCTCTGTAATCTCTGCTCGGTATGCCGAGGCATCTTATGTTTGTTGCTCAAACGAGCAATGTGCATTGTAACAATGTACCTTTCGCGCTTCTCGCGCATTTCGAATGAAAAGTAGGTGGGGAATTCCCCCCCGAATCGCTCGAAAAAAAAAATTGTCTGAGTTTTAGGTGACAAGTTAAAAGAGGACCACACATTGGCATTATAAGCTGTTGATTCATTTCATGCCTATTAACAACGAACTATGATCTTTCCAGCTTTGAACACAAAGCGGTGGAGATTCTGAAAAGACAAACTGGATTCCCTTGGCAAGGCAACTGAAACGAATCTAAGGAACAGAAGAATCCACTTACGAGTCAATCATCAGCTGAGTATTTTTGCATCGAATGCAACGAAAACCAAGCTTAGTTCTACATCTGAAGAAGATCCTAAGACCTAGATGAGCTTAGGTTTTCCGGCTGCAGATGTTGCTCGTCCTCTTGCTGGAAAAATAATTTGCCAAACATCCTAGTGTCCCATGGTTTCATCTCCTCACCTTTTCATCTTGCTAACGACGAGCAAAACTAAAGGTCCTGTTAAAAGTGTGTCGAGAGCACCCGGCAATTGTTCCGGGAAGCCTTGCTGAATCTACACATCTGCGGCGATGGGTCACGCTGACAGACAGTGTCAAGCACCTCCAGCTTGATGGCTTTTGAAATATGAACGACGGGTGTTCCATTAAACACCTAGATGCCCTGCAAGAAGAGAACAAAACGTATCTACTCTGAATCTCGCTCTAAATTTTGCTGACTTTGTCTTGCTCCAATGCCTCAAACAAAAATCAACAGGCACAAGAGGTCGCTCCTGAAAGGCATCAGCACATAGAAGCAGAACACAGAAGGCGCATGAAATAGAATTGCAATTTCAAACAGCTGCCTCATATTCTGTCAATGTGTGTAGTACATATTTTCAGCTATCATGCTTTGCAATGGGCATACATGCTATTTCTGTGTCCGAGAGACAACAAGTACGATTTCGGCAATGTTACTGCTATGAGTACACTCTGCATGCCTGCCAGTACCGCTGTTCTCTCGAAGTGTGTCAGTGTTTGCTGAAGAATGGAACACTTCCGTACTTGCCAACGAACTTGGGAATCTCAGAAGAAATCAGATAGAAACAGATAATAAAGCAATCAAATACAAAAAAATGTGAGGTTATATTTTGAACCGTGCCACTCTGATATTGATCTTTACTAATTTGAAAAACATTAAAATAGGAGCACATATTCACAGTAGATGATGTTCATTCATTTCATTCTGTCGTAATCCTAAAATTCCAGATATTCCGAAGGCTAATTATGGAAGTCTCCGAAGACTTGTCTTGCACGTCAAGGCTAAGGAGATATGTTCCGATCTCTTTACTAATATGGGAGAGTTGAATTGTAATCACGCTAGGACACTATAGGCGGTTGCTTAGCCTATAAATATTCATGTACACCCCCGATGAGGAGGTAATCGACACTTTCCGCAACCCTAGCGTGAAGGCTGTCAACATAATCAAGATCCACACTGGACGTAGGGTTATTATCCTTCGGGAGGCCCGAACCAGTATAAACCTCTGCGTGTTCTTAGACCGATCTCTACTTCTCACGTTACTCCCACGATCCAAATATCTGCCGAACGCTCCGTTCATACGCGCGACGACACATTCCAATAACAACGAATTAGAAACTTTCCAGCTTACAACACAAGCAGTGGCGATTCTGAAATAAAAACTGGATTTACTTGGCATGGCAACTGAAACGCTAAGAAACAGAAGTATCCACCCACAAGCCAATAATCAGCTGAAATATTTTTGCGTCGAATGCATTGAAACCCAAACTATGATAGAGATGAGCTTCGGTTTTCCTTTGTGGCTGCAGATGTTGCTCATCGTCTTGCTGCAAAATAATTAACCAAACATCTTAGTGGCCTTTATTCATCTCCTCACCTTTTACTATTGCTAATGACAAGCAACACTAAATGGCCTGCTAGCAGTGGTGGTAAGAAATCCCTCTTTTGTTCCGGGAGGCCTTGCTGCATCTACACCTTGGTGCGGATGGGCCACTCTGACAGTGTCAAGCACCTCTAGCTTGATGTCTTTTGAAACACAAACGACGGGTGTTCCATTAAACACCTAGATGCCATGCAAGAAGAGAAGATAAATTATCCACTCTGAATGTGGCTCTAAAGTTTGCTGACTTTGGCTTGCTCCAACGTCTCAAACAGAACTCAACCAGGCACAAGAGGTTGCTCCTGAAAGGCATCAGCGCATAGAAGCAGAATCGAGGAGGTATATGAAATGGAATTGCGATTTCAAACAGCTGCTCATTTTCGATCTGTCAATGGGTGTGGTATATATTTTCAGATATAATGCTTGCAATGGGCATACATGCTATTTCTGTGCCCAACAGACAAGTATACTACTGCTTTGGGTTCTACTACATGCCTGCCAATGGAAATAGCATGTAGTAGTACTACATGCAAAAAACCGTTGCAGTTGCCCTACCAAAAAACCGTTTCCTACTCTCGAAGTGTATCAGTGTTTGCTGAACAATGGAGCACTTCGCTACTTGCCAACGAATATGGGAAACTAGGAAGAGATCAGATCGAAACAGATAATAAACCAATTAGATACAACGAATTGCAAACTTTCCAGCTTAGAACACAAACAGTGGGGGACTATGAAATACAAACTGGATTCACTTGGTAGGGCAACTGAAACGAGCCTAAGGAACTGATTTTTTTGTTTTGAAACGGGTATTTCCACTTCCATTTCAGAAAACGGGCATCAAAAGAGTTTTACACAGTTTGAGGTTTGAGAAAAAAGACGAAGCCGGGACATCGCCCGCCATGCCAAACATTAACTTATCAGCCTGCTCAAAGAAATAGCAAGTAGGTTCCTCATCCCAATTTCTTTTGATCATGTTATCTTTTTTATGATAGCATTATTTCCCAATTTCTTTTGATCAATTTCACCTGTTTCAACATCTGTATTGCCAATTTAACGAAGTTATGGATACGAGTGAACAGAGGAAAAAAGGGAGTCGATCCGGGAAGCAGCAGCAGTTGTATTTGCCACATATAGCGAAAAATGAATGGCACAAAGGCACTTTGTCGTAACACCAAGATAAGAAGCATGTGGTGGTGAAAGCTACCTTGACAGTTTGAAGGCGACGCTGCAATTGAAATGATAAAAAATTGAGTTAGTACACTGCTGAAGATGTTACCAACATTCTGGCCCTAGTTTTTTTTTTTGGAAAGAACAGGAGGGGCCCAGAAGCCCCTACTGATTATAATATATTAAATAAAAAGCGAATAAAAGTTCAGTACAGAGGAAATAAAAACAAAAGCAACAAAAATTAGAAAAACTATACAACTTGCGCGCCATTCTTTGATCCCTGGAAAATATTTCCTTTTCGCTCTGTGTAACAACAGAGAGAATTCATGGATGAATCTTGCCTTGCATCCTTGCACTGTTGGATCAACATCATTAAAAATCCAGTCATTCCTTGTCTTCCATAAGGCCCAAGCCATCAGGATTATAATTTCCATAAAAAATGGAACTGCAAGTCTTCTCTTCAAAATTTTTATCACTCTGAATGGATTTGTAGTAGCTGGAAGATCAATTCCAATGGATGCCCATGCAGCCTTTGCAAAATTACACTGAAGAAACAGGTGCTGTAATGTCTCTTCCAACTGTAATATACACATGTCACATGTGTAAGATTCTAATGCCATATTTTTCCTTTTTAGGAGACCTCTTGTGTTCAATCTATCCTTCAATAACAGCCAAAAGAAGACTTTGTGTTTCATTTGGCAAGAGGATTTCCACATCCATCCATACGCTGAGTGAATAGGAATATGACCCATAAGATTCTTATAACATTTTGAGGCAGAAAACATGGCTGAACCCCATATATATATCCAAACATCATTACTTTGTGAGAGCTGTAGATTTTGCAAAATAATCTGTAATTGCTGCAGCTGATCATATGCTTGTTGTGACAAAGGTAAATGGAATAAATCATTCTGGCCCTAGTCATTGGCCCAACAAGGTTCGATCCAAACAATGAATTAGAAGAGCTTTGCCAGAGAAAGAGGATGAAGGAAGAGGAATGGCCAACGACGGGAAGATGGCGAGGGAGACGAAGAGGGTAATGGATCTTGGTAGCATAGCCGGCCATGGAAGAAAATTATGCGTTTATGGAAAAGGCACGGGAGGAGCCACTTCCATGGAAGAAAATGATGATTGTGTCAAGCGCCTCTTGCTTCACGGCCTACGAAACACGAGTGACTGGCATTCCGTCAAACATCTAGATGCATGCCAAGGAAGAAGTGAAGACTATGTATCTGCACTGACTCTCGGTCTTAACTTTGCTTAATTTGGTTTGCTCCAACATTCAAAATAAATTTAACCCGGCACGAAAGATTGCTTCTAGGCGAAGAAGAAGACGGACGGATCTTCAGCGACAGGCACCGATCGATCTTGTGCGTGCTCAAGCGAAGCCAGAGACAACGCACGGCGTGTGCTCCGATCCAGGAAGCACGTTCGAAGGCGCCTGGATGGTCGATGCTGCCTGCAGAGTACTCACGACGCGGAGCGCCCACGCGTACAACTCCATCTATTCCCCAGTCGATCGAAGCGGACGGTCAAACGACGCCGACGTCTCGCCCCTCTAATCTGCATCTCTATTGTAGTACGTACTGACTTGAGATCCTGATCGCAAGTCGCTAGCTTCTAGCTGTGCGCTACAACCAGAACAGAAGGAAGGAGCGCTCGAGTTATAGCTCTCAGTTGCTGCCGGCGAGGTCGGTCTACGTATATCATGTAAAATAATAACCCCCAAAGATCAACCTACGTGTCACTTTATTATATCTGGATCAGGAGTACTAGCTAGCGATACAAACAACAAGCTGTATCGCCAATTAAAAAAAAAGTTTAGTAGTATAATCTAGCAATAATGCATCAGTATCTCACTTGTGTTTCCAGATTTACTGGCGGGAAAACCAATCAAGAAATTTCGGCATTCACAAATGAGAAACAAAACAGAAAACACGAATAATCATATGCAGTCTATGGTATATATATACAGAAAACACTAGTGAGATACTGATGCATTATTTCTTAACTATACTATGCCCGTACTTGCTCCTTTCTTTTGCATCTTTGGTAAAGATTGTATAACATATCAACCAGGTAGAGCTTTTCGGTGCCTGAAAATTTGGTGAGCTCCAATATCTCATATAGACAATTAATTATCGAACGAGACCAGCCTATACTCTAAAGGATGCATGCGTAATTTCATCGATCCCTAGCTAAAAATATAGAGAGAAAAGTTGTCCAATAGACGAAATGTGTACATTAATTTGCTTCTTCTCCTACTAATGCATATATACTGCTGCCCATCTCCTTCAATGGACATGGAAGCATCCCTTTTCCATTCCCATCATACAGGAAATGTGTGTTTTTCATTAAAATGACTCTCCCCGTTGTAAAGTGCATGTATATAATTCTACCAGTTGCTCATGAGCACCGTGCCTGCCGTCAAAATACAGCAACAAACAGTGGAGAGGCCAGAGGTGTAATTAAGCAGAGCCAGTTCATCAAGAAACACGCCGGCCTTGGGATCTTTGTACTTTTCTTTAGGCAGGCGGATGCCGCAGTGACGGTATCAGGCCTAGAGATCATGTGGGATTTCAAAGAAAAAACAAACTGTGGATTGTATTAGTAGTACTACATCTCTTGTCTTTAGATTCTTGTTGTCCAATGTACAATGAGTGCCGTATGCCTTGGTTCAAGTCTCGTCCCACTCTCCCAGCCCTTTACTGTTGCTTCGCGGATGGCGAGTGACCGAGGAACTTGTACCAGAGGAGGACTTGGACTGCGTCATTGAGAGCTTGCTGCTCGAGCAGAGATTGACCAGGTTCTCAGCTCCCCCACCATTGTACCAGAGAATGTGATGATGCCGATTCTCCAACATGTGCCAGTGACCTGTAAGATTTGTAGAACCCATGAAATTCAATTTTGTTAGTCAATTATATATTTCAGAAACAGCTAGAAACACTCGAAGAAAGTAACCACCTGAATGCCAATTTGGTTTACTCCAACATCTCAAACAAAATTAACTTGCAATTGAGTTATTTGAACATGGTGTCGAGGTTCCATTTTGAATAGTTGCCCCTCTCTTGTTCATGGGTTTATATATAGATCTTGTTGCTCTGTTCCAATTAACCATGCATCATACATGCTACTGTTTGAGGTTTTTTTTTTGAGGCGATACTGTTTGAGTTTTCGACGCAACAAGCGTGAACCTATCACTCTATTGGTGTGAATACCACTTCCTGGCAATTAAGTACGGTTTTTCTACTGTTTGAGTTTTTAACAAGAATAAATGGGAATGATTGTCGTTTTGGATATCTTGTAGGGTTGGTGATGATCTACAGAGGGCAAACACACTTGCTATTCTCATTTCCAACAGAGACAAGTAGTGTGATAAGCTCACACTGAAGCCATTGTTGCATGTGACAACCACTTGCTAAGATAATAAGGCTCGCATGCCAATCATATTTAGGGTAACTTACAAGTTACTACAAATATGAAACCAACAAACATCGTTCTGTTGTTGTTGTGCTTTTTTTTTTTTTTTTTTTTTTGGGAACCAATTGGTAGGACAATGCTACTCGCTGGGAGCATGAACTCGAGACTGCTCCTCACTGCGCGCCGGCGGACTGGACTCGAGACCGCGCTGCAGAGCTCCATGGCCGATCGAGTTGAAGGTGAACATGGGGCCGGTCACAACGTGCGTTAGCGGGAGTACGCGAGCTTGAGGCTGGCCTTTGATGGTTGATGCGCTGCACGCGCAGATCGAGCCCCGGCACCAAGTAGGACAACAAGTCGATGCAGTTGCCCTCTTAATTCGAGTTCGCGACGCCAGCGGGCTGGACGCGCGCACGGCGCACGTCACCGGTCGACCTGTAGAGCTCCATCGCCTAGTCGATGCTACATGTACTTTCGCTCCAACGTCATCAATGTCACACCGGACACCAACATTAGTATCTCCCTTTGATTAATCTCCTCTTACTCTTGCTGGTGACGGCGACCAAAATCTTTCTGGGAAGAGACTATTGTTTGCTCTTGCTGCCGACGACGACCAAAATTTATGGTCAAGAGAGAGTCTTGGCGGTACGGTGACAAGAAGACAACACCACTGAGCCACTGGTTCATGATGAAAGTGTCGCAACTCTAGCTTAACGGCCTGTGAAACACGAGCGACGGGCATTTTCTCAAGCATTTATGTGCCACAGAAGTAGTGAAGAAAGTGTATCTGCCTTGACTCTCTGCTATTAATTTCTTTCAATTTGGTTTACTCCAACATCTCACACAAACTTAACTCGGCACAAAAGATTGCTCCTAAATGGCATCAGTGTATAGCAATATAGAATAGAAAGAAAAGAGACATGTAATTGAGTTGCAATATATAGCTGTTTAATTATCTCCAGTGAACAGGTGTAGTATATATTTTCAGTTGCTATGTTTTTTTTTTAAAAAAAATCTTCAGTTGTTATGGTTTGCAATGTGCATACACGCCATTTGGGTTTCCAACAGACAACTAGTGTGAATATGGAAATGCTACTACTATGACTTCTTCATTACTGCTAGGAACTGTTATCAGGTCTAAATGCTTTTGCCAGGAAATGCAGGAGACTGAAAATGTGAGCCGTACGTGATCTTACGGCAGATCAACAGTGATAGGTATCAAATTCGGCAACTTACTAACTTAATCTTTCTCAAACTATACACTGTAGAGTATTTAATATCGAATGAACTCTTTTTGCATCATGCAAGTCAGATACACAAGCACGTCCTCTCTCGAAGAGAAAAAATGGAGCAAAGGGAGCCAGAAACATATCAAGAAGCAGAGGCAGGCAGGAGGCAGCAGTGCACATTGTAGGTATCCTTGGGTCCCAGCTACATCATCAAGAAGACAACAAGGCGCGGCTGCTCTTCCAGGTGAGAGAAAAAGATCATTGTCCTGGTGCTCCTGGAGTCACCGATGGTTAAAACCACACGTGCAGGACAGCAGGAGAAAGTCGCTTGCTTTGGTTGCAGATGATGGCCAAAACCACACGGTGACAAGAAGAAAACATGTTGTCGCCGCTGGTTCCCGACGATAGTGTCAAGCACCTCTAGCTTGATGGCATCCCAAACATGAGCAACGGGGATTCCGTCAAATATCTAGATGCCGCGGAAGTAGCGTAGAAAATGGGTCTGCCCTGACCCTGGCCCTTAATATTGTTGAATTTGGTTTGCTCCAACATCTCAAAAAATAAAACTCGGCACAAAAGATTGACCAATAAAGAGTATCAGCGTGTATATAGAGGTAGGAATATAAGAGAAGACACATGAAACGAGATTGCTATTTATAGCTGCTTGATCTCCTGGGAATGGGAGTAGTATATACTTTCAGTCGTTATAGTTTTGGCGTACATGCTATTTCCATTTCTAACAGACAACAAGCGTGAATTTGGGAATGCTGCTACTGTGACTCTTCATTCCTGCTACTCCCTTGCTAGTACCATAGCTCTGTAAAATAGTGTTACTGTTCGCTCGACAACTGAAAACTTGATGATTTGCTCATGATCATGATCTTTACAAAAATAAAAATAAAGTACCGGATAAATATTTCCTAATATAAAAATGTACAATGTTAAAAAAAATGTTAAAGAGACGACTACTGTCTTAAATGTTTGTGGCCAGACAAACAAGAAAACCAAAAACTACTGACTACTTCAATATTTAATACACTATGTTCATATTCATAAACATGTATTGGATAAGCAAGCGCCCTGTTTCACAGTCATAAAACACATCCATGAATTTGTTTTGCGGCAGTGATTATTCCAAAAGAAGAAAACACAGTGGTGCCTTGATGAGACCAGGCAATCTACAAATTATTACATCCACGAATTGTACTACTTCTAGGGACAAAGTCCCCCGAGTACCTCCCAGGGAGTACTGACTATATGAGCACGCCAACATCCACGAAGTGAGCCAGTGACTAGCAAGGTTTGTGAAACCTATGAGATATAGGTTATCAACCCTGTGGTCTGCGAAGCAAATTTTGTTAGTCAATTATAAATTTTAGAAACGGTTATTAACACTCAAATACAGTTGTAAAAATAACCACCTGAATGCCAATTTGGTTTACTCCAACCTCTCAAACAAAAATAACTTTGTAATCGAGTTATTAGGTGGGCTGCTGCTCCGGTGCCGTAGCTCTCCCCTGCTCATCTTCCATTCCGTTCAACAAAGCAAAGCGGGAGGGAAGAATCGAAGAAAATTAAGAAAAGGCAGAGAAAGAAAAAAAGGGAAAGAAAAAAAAAACAGGGCTTGGTTAGGCGAGCTAACAACGCAAGAAAGCTTGCTTCCGATTCCTTCCGTCGTCATCGCCACCCCGCCGAAAGGATGTACAGCTCAGGGCGGCAGGCAGCCATTCCAGCCACTGTTCTTCACATGGCCCGGAAGATGCTGTGAGAGATTTGGATGGGTTTTCGTCTCTGTGAGTTACCGCCCGCTCCGACAGAGCCAGGACGAGGCTGTCGCGCGCCGCGCCAGGGAAGGGACGGAGGGGGCCGCCGCGCCCGGGAAGGGGCGGAGGGGACGCCGCGCACCGGGGAAGGGGCGGAGGGGACCGCCGTGTGGCGCGCCGGGGAAGAGGTGGAGAGGAGGGCCGGGGCGCGTCGAGCACGGGGAGGAGGGAGCCGCCAGGGCGCGTCGAGAACTGGAAGGAGCAAGCTCTGCCGCAGCGCGAGCTCGGTGGCGGTGGCGTCGGTGGTTGCTCGAGGTTGACGACGACGAAGCAGTATGCGGACGGCTGGGTCGCGCCCTCTGCTGCTTCATTTGTGCGGCGCGACCTTCACTATCCCCAGAATGGGTGTGCCGTTTGGATCACCTGTTGGAGAGGGATTTTTACGATTTTAGACCCAATACAGGTATGAGTCTCCAAATAGGACATAGGTTGGAGTCAGTCTTACAACTTACTTGCCCTCGCAAAAAAAAAAACTTACAAGTTACTACAAATATGAAACCAAAAAACATCGTTCTGTTTTTTCTTTTTGGGAACCAATTGGTAGTGTCGTAACCCATATTTTCAGATATTTCCGAAGACTTAGTTTGGTATTTTCCGAAGACTTGTTTTGCACGAAAGGAAACTTGTAGATAGACTCCGAATTTGTTACTACAGATCGGAAGTCTTGTAGAACAAGGCAAGGACTCCTAGAGGCGGTAACAAGGACTATAAATATACATGTAACCCTCCGATGAGAGGACAATCGCATTGTAGATCATACACACCACCATATTCAACACGACATACACTGGACGTAGGGTTATTATCCTCCGGGAGGCCCGAACCAGTATAAAAACTCTCTGTGTGCCCTAGATCGATACCTCGATTGATCGTTGTTCCCCGAACCAAATATTTGCCGTTCTCTCGATTATTCGAGCGACGACAGAGGCGCGCCAGGTAGGGGGATAGCGCTGAGGATCCATCTAGAGATTTAGATGGCATTGGCGAACAAGATAAAGTTCCCGGCGGGCGCCGAATTCAAGTTCGGGTCTTTCACGTTCGTCGCGGACAAGGAAGGAAATCTCCAGGAAAAGACGTCGTCGGTGGCGCAGAAGGCGTCCCCGGCGGCCATGAAAGCTCCGTCCTCGTACGGATCTGCTGAAAAGAGCTCGTCGGCGGCGCCACGCGTGTCGCCGGCGGCCCCATGTACTACGTTCGGACTGCGAAATTCCACAGCCGAGTTCAAGATCGCTTCGCGGGTATCGGGCTCTCCGTTTGGAACCCGCCTAGAAGACGGATCCACCTTGGATCCGCCACCTAGCTCTGCCCTAGAAGCGAGAATGCAAAAGATCGCTCTCGACATCACCGAGGGGCGGTATTTTCCTGGATTCGGGCTCGGTAATCCCAATTACGAGTCTGACTTCAGTGACGATGACTGCCCTGAGATCGGAGATCCAAACCAGGGTCACAACCCGGCCAGAGAAGTCTTCATGGCGGGGCGTGACGATGAGGCATCCAGCAATTTGCGCACAATCGACTCGATCAGATCTCGATCGGTTGCGCCATCCAATGTGACGCCAAGAAATCTCAACCCCGACTTCGACGCCGTCCGGTTCCAAACCGCGCTGGATTCCCTCGCGCGTATGGCCCCTGACGGAACACCACTGGCTCCGATGGTACAACAAGTCGTGGAACTTGCCGGCCGCGTGATCCCACTGCAAGATCAGGAGGTTGCTGCGCCGGCCAGGACTCCAGTACACAGACGCCTGGGGACTACTCAGGATCAGAGGGCCGATTCATCCTCGCATGGATCATCTTCCGACCACCCTAATCGACGACGGCGTAATCTGGAGCCTTCGGATGCAAGACATCAGATAAACCGACGGAGGAACCAAACTGGCAATCCCCCAAGAGGGGAACCGGACCAACAAACCCCAGGCGCTCCAGCTCATAGAGGGACGCGCCCAGAGACGGCTCCTAAGCCGCCCCCGTATAGGGCTCTGGGTAGTTATCTCCGGACTGTTGAGTGGCCAGCTAAGTTCAAAGTGGGGTCTATCGACAAGTACGACGGCACTATCAACCCAGAAGAGTTCTTGTCGATATATTCCACGACGATAGATGCCGCAGGAGGAGATGAAAGGATCAAGTGCGCCTATCTACCCACCGCCCTGACCGGAGCAGCGCGGTCGTGGTTGCTAAACCTCTCGGCATATCACTTCGACTCCTGAGCAGAGCTGTGCGAGGTCTTCAAGGGAAATTTCCTTGGGTCATACAACCGCAACGCAACACCAGAGCAGCTCCGAGGTGTTAAACAGAAGGCTGATGAGAATCTTCGAGACTACATCAAGCGCTTATGCCTAATGAAGAACACAATCGCAGACATCTCCGATATAGAAGTAGTCCTCGCCTTCCAAGAAGGGTGTTTGGATGTGAAGATGGTGGAGACCATAGCGGAGAACGAGCCAAAGACTACTGCAGAGCTGTTCCGATTGGCAGAAATCTGTGCCAAGGCTGCTGATGCTCGTGCTCGCCTCTCCGATGGCCGGGGCAAGGCTCCGAAGAAGAAGTCAGAAGACAGGGAGGTGAATGCGGTCGATCGGTCGGGATCGGATCGTAATCACTTCCGTAAGAAGCGAGGTCGTCCCGAAGGCGTGGCCAAGTGGTGTCCGATTCATCGCTCCCCAAATCACGAACTAGAAGAGTGCTTCGATTACCTCAAGCTCGAAAGAAGCGTCTAGAAGAGCGCAAGACCTCACGGACGATCAGAGAAGAGGATCGGGGCCGCGAAAGTCAAGATCGAGAAAACCGAGATCGGGAGCATCGAGATCGGGAGAACCAGGATCGTGGGCGCCGAGATCGAGATTACCGAGATCGGGAGGCCAGGGAGCGCGATGACCGGGATGAACGCCCACGCTACAGAAGTCGCAGAGATCATGACGATGACGAGGAGGAGAGGTACCCAGAGATCAACATGATCTTCGGAGGAAGCTCCGCTCTGTCGTCCAAGAGCCAATACAAGAAGCTGCAGAGAGAGGTGGCTATGGCAGAACCCTGTTCTAGAAGACTGGAGTGGTCGGATACCCCGATCGCGTTCAATGCCGATGACCACCCGAAGACTCTGCTGAGCAACCCAGAGTTGCCCTTCGTCGCCAAAATCATTATCCACAGGAACAAGGTCGCGAAGACGTTGATTGACAACGGAAGCGGTCTCAACCTGTTGATGAAGAAGACGTACGATCAGATGGGCCTGCCGATCACCGCTCTCCGACCAGTTGGGGAATCATTCCATGGCATCTTGCCTGGGGTGTCTTCGCGTCCTCTTGGGAAGATAGAGTTAGCAGTGACAGTGGGCCCGAGAGAAAATAGAAGAACTGAAGTCCTGACGTTCGAGGTGGCTGACTTCGAATCTGCCTACAACTGCATCCTGGGAAGGCCGTTCCTGTTCAGGTTCATGGCGGCTGCGCACTTCGCCTACGCCATGCTCAAGATCCCAGGACCTGCGGGTATTATCACACTGTGCGCTGATCAAGACCAGGTCGTGAGATGCGACGTCAACGCGCTAATCATAGCTGGCCACTTCGATTCGAAAGATCAAGACTCGCAACGCCAGGCGAAAACCCGCGGGAGGATCAAAGGCAGATAGCGGCAGTTGCTGACACGAAGGCTTCAGATATGGCATCTCCGTCGACAGCGGTCGCCCAAGCGCCAGCAAAGACTGTCAACGAGCCAAGCACGAAGGAAGACGAGCCTGCTAAAAAGGGCAGCAAGCCAATCGGCCTCAGTTTCATCGACCCCGGCAAGAAGACCAACGTCGGGGACAACCTCGACCCTAAATAGGAAGACGCGCTCGTAGCCTTCCTCCGGGAGAATATCGATGTGTTTGCATGGCAACCATCCGATATGCCCGGGATCCCCAGGGAGGTGATCGAGCACAAATTGGGGATCGACCCGGCTTTCAAGCCGATCAAGCAAAAGCAGCGAAGGTACACGCCGGACAAACGCGACGCCATACATGAGGAGGTCACTAGGCTTCTCAAAGCCGGGTTCATCAGAACGGTAGACTATCCTGAATGGCTAGCAAATCCTGTACTAGTTCCTAAGCCAGACAAGTCCTGGCGCATGTGCGTCGATTACACTAGTTTGAATAAAGCTTGTCCTAAAGATGAGTACCCTCTTCCGAGGATAGATCAGATCGTAGACTCTACGTCTACTAGTGAGTTATTAAGTTTTCTTGATGCTTATTCTGGATATCACCAAATTAGCCTCAATGTCGATGATCAAGAAAGGACGGCTTTCATCACGCCGTTCGGAAGATTCTGTTACATTACGATGCCCTTCGGGCTGAAGAACGCGGGGTGTACTTATCAGAAGTGTGTCAACATAGTCTTCGAGGATCAGATCGGGAAGAACGTCGAAGCTTACATTGACGACATCGTTGTCAAGACCAAGAAGTCCGATGATCTCCTGGCCGACCTGAAGCAAACCTTCGACAATCTGAGAAAGTACAAGATGAAGCTCAACCCTGCCAAGTGTGTCTTCGGGGTGAAGTCTGGAAAGCTACTGGGATACATGATTTCCGAGCGAGGGATTGATGCCAACCCAGTAAAAGTTGCGGCTCTTGAAAAGCTGAAGCCTCCGAAGACCAGGCGAAAAGTCCAGAAGCTAGCAGGTATGATGGCGGCCCTGAACCGGTTCATCTCGAGATCGGGAGAACGAGGTATGCCATTCTACAAGTTATTACGCAATCAAGACGGTTCTCAGTGGGATGACCAGGCAGAAGAGGCATTCAAGGAGCTCAAAGCTTACCTCAAAAACATGCCCACCCTGAAACCCCCACAGCCCAATGAGGAACTGCTACTGTATGTTGCTGCCACATATTCAGTTGTCAGTGCTGCGCTGACAGTTGAACGGGAAACAGACACCGGGCCCAAACAGTTTGCTGTTTATTTCGTCAGCGAGATATTGAAAGATGCCCAGACGCGTTACCCGATGGTGCAGAAGCTATTGTACGCAGTGTTGATGACGTCCAGAAAGCTGAAGCATTACTTCCTAGCTCATCCAATCAAGGTGGTCTCGGATAGACCGCTCCAGACTGTTTTGCATTGCAAGGATGCCATCGGCAGAATTGCTCAATGGTCTGTAGAGCTTGGTCAATACCAGATCGAATATGTCCCTCGAACAGCCATCAAAGGACAAGCTCTGGCGGATTTTATAGCAGAGTGGACCGATGATGGTGATGATGACAAAAAAGATCCAGATCACTGGGTCATGTATTTTGATGGTTCCTTCACGTTGAAAGGTGCCGGTTCCGGAGTTGTCTTCATATCTCCGGCAGGAAAAATATTGAAGTACGCCATTCAGTTGCTCTTCCAAGCTACGAACAATGTTGCAGAATATGAGGGCCTCGTGACAGGTCTCCGCATTGCCAAATCTCTCGGTATCAGCCGACTGCTCGTGAAAAGGGATTCACAGTTAGTCGCCCGGCAGGTACAGAAAGAGTACCAATGCTCTGATCCGAAGATGGCCGATTATCTTGACGAAGTTCAGAAGTTGGAGAATGGGTTCGATGGTCTCGAAGTACGGTACGTACCACGACTGGACAATCGTGACGCTGATCATTTAGCTTGCATTGCTTCATCACGATCTCCAGTCCCAGATGATGTGTTCTTAGAGAAGCTCCACAAGCCATCGGCGGCTAGCACGCATGACGCAGTGGAAATGATGGTTATCGACACGGGAGAAGGTTCTGTCGAAGATTGGCGTATACCAATTCGCCTGTTTCTCGAAAACAGTCCTATCCCAGATGATGATGCGGCCACGGAGCGGCTAGCCCGCAAGTCCAAGCATTATGTGTTGATTGACGACGTGCTCTACAGAAGAGGTCTCAATGGGATTCTGCTGAGGTGTGTCTCTACGGAAGATGGTATTCGATTGCTACATGATATACACGGTGGGATCTGCGGTGCACATGCGGCTTATCGCACTCTCATCGGCAAAGCATTCAGGCACGGATTCTATTGGCCCACAGCGAAGCAGGACGCCATTCACCTCGTGCAGACATGTAAGTCCTGTCAATTCTTCAGTAGACAAAGTACAAGGCATGCTCAAGAGTTGCATACAATTCCTATCACCTGGCCTTTTGCTATCTGGGGGATCGATATATTGGGACCGTTTCCTAAAGCCAAAGGAGGGTACAAATTCTTATATGTCGCCATCGATACTTTCACCAAGTGGATCGAGGCAGAGGCGGTTGTGAACATCACTGAGGTCGCTTCTGTCAAGTTCATGAGGAGTATAGTTACAAGGTTTGGAGTTCCCAGAAAGCTGATATCAGACAATGGTCGACAGTTCATCGGTCGCCGGTTTGAGAAATTTTGTGCCGATCATGGTATACTTCACCCGACATCTTCGGTAGCTCATGCTCAAACCAATGGTGCTGTTGAGCGAGCCAACGGGATCCTTATGACGGGGATGCGTGCACGAGTCTACGAGAAGCTAGCAGCTAAAGGCAAGAATTGGATCGAAGAGTTACCGACCGTTCTGTGGTCAGCACGAACATCTACAAGTCGGGCTACAAAGGAAACTCCGTTCTTCCTAGTCTACGGCGCTGATGCAGTACTACCACCCGAGATTCACTTGGGGGCTCATCGGGTCACCAATTTCTATGAAGACGACCAGCAAATCTCTCGAGAGGTTGATCTACTGCTCCTCGAAGAAGAACGCAACACAGCACTCCATAATATGGAACATTATCAGGAGGTTCTGAAGAAGCAGTACAGTCGCAAAGTGGTCGGTCGACATTTAGATGTGGGAGATCTGGTGATCAAAAAGGATATCAAAACCAAGGATAAGCACAAGTTGTCTTCTCCATGGGAAGGACCATACATAGTAGTTGAGGATGCTGGCATGGGGGCTTATATCTTAGCCCACATTGATGGTGATATATTGCCCGGAACATGGAACACTGATCAGCTTAGAAAGTTTTATGTGTAATCCATTGTTTGATGAATAAAGTGTGTTCAGTTTCTCCAACTACTGTGTAAGGTTCCAAAGGCTGACCAAAGGTCGGTCTACAAGTTTGGCTGGTGTCTTAGCCACATGAGGGTTATAAGGCATCGGTACGAACAGCCTCTTCAGGCAAGATTGGTCATAAGGCTTAGCCACACTGTGGTTCATAAGTTAATTGACCCCCATGATGTTCTAGCGAGGGACCCTTAGCCCATGAGGTTAATAAGTGGCTCTCCCTAGGCCGGTTGCACGATCAACCACCCAACAGACTGCCAGTCTTATGCCATATGGTGCTACATGATAGCTTGGCCAATGGTTCATAAGTTTCGTAAGTCTCCCCGAGTGTCTGAAGTAAGAGCCTTAGCCATCGAGTTATAAGTGCCAACTTCAGACCACGTTGCAAGATCAACACACCCATTACTTAGCTTGAAACATAACTTGCCATGTGCAAAGTCCAATGTTATACAGCTATTATGCGTTCCAGATATGGAACAACTTCAGAAACTTAGTTCAAACATAGCTTGTCACAGGCAGAGCTAAGCGTCACTGAATTAATACGCCTTCTTCTATGTTATTTAGATCGTGCATACTAGTGATAATGCTTTCCTGTATACAGTTAAAACTGTATTCAAAAAAGCAGGGGGCTGGGCTGCTATGCATATCTAAATCAAATTAACAGGAGCCTGAGCTCCAATCTTGCATCAAAATATTGTCTGATTACAGGGCTTTACAAACAATTCAGGGCCTCTCCTCATCAGAAGGAGATACATCCAAGTTCAAGTCCATGATGAACTTGTCGGCTGATTCCATCAGACCATCAACAAGTGCATCACGTTCACCTATACTATAAGTAAAGCCTTGCTTTACAACCTTCACATCCAATTCAGGATGACGGTTCTTCAAAGCAGCCAAAGCAAAGGCACAGCCATTGACTAAACTATCAGCAACCTTGTCAGCAAGTTTGGCCTTCTCCGCAGACAGGATCTTGTTGGCCTCCTTCAGTTTCTTCGCCTCCGTCTGCAGAGTTTGGATCACTTGGTCTTGGCTGTGTTCTCGGTGCGTAGGGTTTCATTTTTGGAGCTCAAATCTACAACAGAAGATATTAGATTACTTCAGGGGTATGCAGAAGGCAAAGAGTAAACAGCATATGACAGGAAGAATTACCCTCCGCTGTTTTCGATAAAGCATCTCTTTCCACACGCAGATCCTTGAGGTACTCCTTATGTTCAGCCTTTAGATCTGTGATCTCCCTGGCATGAGCTTCCTTTGCTTCGTCATGGGTTTTGTTCAAAGCAATCAGAGCCGCTTCGAGTTCTCGAATCCTATCATCTTTCCCAGATGAAGCATAGGCAGCCTCAACATCAGAAAGTTTTTTCTGAAGAGTGGCAAGTTCTCCATCCTTCTGTTTGATCCTGTCAGTAAGGCGCTTGCAAGTTCGCAAATGCCACTGCCTGGCAGCAACAACCTCCTGGCTCAGCTTATCGAACACTAAGTTCTCCCCAACTGTCCCGGAGGCGGAAACAGAAACAGTTAGGGCCTGTTCGGGCGCTGATTGTACGATCGGGGCCGGAGGGCTGACAGCAGGAGCAGGTTCAGCAGAAGAAGATGGAACACTACAGCATGATCACATATCAGAAGATCGGATGAAAATGTTTCAAACAGCAAGGGAATTTAGCAAGAATACTCACGAAGTATACCTCTTGGTGCGGAAGCGTCTTCTCTTGGCAGCAGGGCTAGAAGCAGATGTCGCCTGGGAAGACAAGACTTGAGAGATTTTGGAAAATCCTTTAAAGAGACTGCCGAAAACTATTTCGATGGGTACCTGATCGCCGGTACGAGGATTGGCGACGCGAGTTGGAGGCAGTTCAGGAACATCAGAAGCGACAATTGCTGGAGTTGCAGGAGTTGCCGATCGGAAACGCTTGCGAGTCGTTGTCTTTGTCTTCGTCCCAGCTGGGGGCTTCGAAGACACGACGGCAGGTGGAGGAGGACTAGTGGCTTCGACACCCACCGGAGTGTTACCGGATGTGGGATCGGTAGCGGGTCCAGGCCTCTCGGCATCTCCTGGAGCCTCAGACTGCTCGACAGCAGCAACAGCAGCCACCTTTCGCTCAAGAGAGCTGGTGGCGTCATCGGCAACGGCAGTATCCTTCTCCCAATCACCGTTGTCTTCTTCATCACTGTCCCCGATGACTATATCAACATCAGGTTGGACATCGTCGGGGCCAGGTTCGTAAAGGTTCTACAGAACACAAGATCAGCATGGCAGAAAATATATCTTCAAGAAAATTGAGAAGATCTGCTATCAACATACCTCGGGAGGTGGATTTTCTGCACTATAAGGAAGAGGTACTATCGAAGGCTTAACCTTCGGTCCAGTACCCATGATATCATACACTCTCTGGAAGACATCGTCTTCGGAGAGTTCGACAGCTGTAAAGGAGAGAAAAAGATGACATGTTTATCAAACAGAAATCAGATATCAAGTATATACTGATATATTGATGAGTGATGAACATCTACCTCCAACTGGTAGCCAATTAGGTTCGCCAGGACCTGTATAATGCATAGCCAGAGGATCACGCTTTTGAAGAGGGAAGATGCGTCTTCGGATGAATTCTTCCACAACATGTTCTCCTCTCAAGCCCAATTTGATCAATTCATTGATCCTGGCTATCATCTTATTCAATCGAGGAACATAGGTCGGAAGACCCTTGTCCCACTTTTCATGGTTCGGCATTAAGCCGTCAAGCTTGATTGCATTATTCTTCTTCTCCATGTCCAAGATCAGATATTTGGTGACGTATCCGCTCCAGGAAGACTTATACTGATACGGGATGAACTCAGATTTGTTCCTCAGTACGAAGCCTACTGAAAACACCATCATCTGACCCTTGTAGTACCAGGGCTGGTGATAATGGCGCCACAGATTCAAGCAGGGGGCTACGCCCAACCAACATTCACACAAGATGGCAAACATGCTAAGCATCATCACAGCATTGGGTTTGAGTTGAACAAGCTCGATATGGTAAAATCTACAGATCTGCTCAAGAAACTTAGAAGGCGGAAGGTTGAAACCACACATGAGATGAGCCTCAAATACCGGGATTTCCGTGGTGTTGCAATGATGGTACTCCTCTTCGCCGGTGTTCCGACGAGTCAAGAAAGCCGAGATCATCCCCCTTTTCTCCAGTTCATCCAAATACTCCAGGGAAAGAGAGGATTTCTTCTAGTACTCCTGGAGATTCGGGATTTCTCCCTTCTTCATCTTCTGCTGCGCCTGGGTGAGAGAAATGTTGGAGTCGTGGGAGTCGGAGGATTGATTCTCGTTGGGATTGCCGGAGATTGTGGCGGACGAGGATGCGGCGGCCATGTGAAATGTTTAGGGTTTGAGGAAATGGAAAAGAGTGCAGACTAAAGGATGGAGGAAAAAGAATACGGCGTGAAGGGCTTAAGTAAAACCCGGCGTGACGGTTCGCCTCCCCATAAATGCGGGATTTCCCTTCCTTGGGTTACGTGCGGAATATACCGAGGTGATGCTCTTTTCTGTTATTAAAATAATGCGTTTGGATTTGCGCTCGGTTTTTGGAAGGATACCTACCTGGTTGTGAGGTAAGAAGTTGGAGTATTTTTCGGGATCAATTGCTCCGAATAATTAACAATGTACGATTAACAATCTGGATCGAAAAGAGCCTTCGGTGCGTAAAAAACGTGTTGAGTACTACTCCCGAAGAGTTCTCGACCAAGTGATCTGTTAATTGCTACGAAGACTCATTTCATCGAGACACATCGGAGAAGCTAAGCTCAGTTATTTCGAAGACTCATACAAGGTCCATTGTCAAGAGAAAAAGAGAAGCCAACATCACAGATACAATATCATTCAGAAACTATAATCTTGGATTGAAGGCAGCCCTTGATGTGTCTAAGGACGCGTCCCAGGACAACCTCAAGAAGGCCTACCGGGAGGTAGCCAGAAGATATTACAAGCAAGACATGCAGAAACTATCTAGGTTCTACTCTCCGGCCTGCTTGACAGAAGAATAAAACAGGAGAAGAAGAAAAAACAAGAAAACCTAGGCTACTGCAGAGAGGATGGCATGATAGCCATCCCCTTATCCCTAGTTCCGCCGATCATCGGCGTCCTCAGGGGCTGCGACAGCAGCATCAGCATCAACCTCGTCCTCCTCATATGTGATGAGGGGAGAGGTGGCTTCGGCAGCAGCAGCGGCAGAGCCTGCACCTACGCCGCCCTCACCATAAGTGATGAGCGGGAGGGGCACCTAGGTGGTGGAGAGGGTAGAACCCTCGTTCAATGCCATGACCGGGTTGATGACCCCGGTAGGAAGGAGAGGATTTTCTGCGGCAACGGGAATGGAGCCACCCGCCTGACTGGATCCGGCTTGAGCGCTCGTCCAGGGAGCCCAGCCAGGATTGTACAGGACCATGGCTTTCTTCTTGGCCGGCTCGTCGTCGTCGCTGTTGTCGTCGTTGTCGTCGCCGTCGTCGCTGTCGGAGTCGTCGAGGAGGATGGGTTTGGCGTCCGCCGGAATCCCGCGTGGCCCCATGTTCAGGGCGACGTGGAGGCGGCGCGCGAACTCTTCATCTCCCGCCGTGTCCGCCTCTAGGTCTACGACCTGAAATGGATCTAGAGGGGGACTCGGAGGAGGGAGCCCGTAATCTTCTGCGGAGAGCGGAGGAGGAGCAGCAGCAACCGGCGGTGGAGCGCCGGCGGGATGCGCGGAGGAGGATCCCGACCCGCCGGCGAGCTCGTCGTCGAACCACTTCATGAATTGTGGAGTGGTGGGTCTTTTCTTGCCCATGGTGGATGGTGGATGCGAAAGTGATACTTGGGGGCTCCGCCGTCCTAATCATTTATAGCCAAAAGGTGGCCTTTTGGAAACTGAAAGGTCAAGTGCAGATTGGATTTTTTATGTTTCTTCCTGGGAAACCGCGCGGCGACGCGGGGAGTCCAGGAGGAACCTTGGTGGGCCTGACTTGAAGAATAAAGACAAGAAGCTGAAGGGTCACGTCAAGGTCTTTTCATACTCTGAAGCAGAATCAATGCCATGGCTGGACCAAGAAAAAGGGATAAGGATGGGAATTGTTTACTATTTTCTCTGAACTCCCTGGATTGACGGTCCTCTTAAAGACCAGGTGTTGGCAAATTTATTTAAAGGAAAGGTTATTCCGATCACTCAATGTGGTTGCTGTGGTTCCGAAGACTCGGTTCTCTCAGTTGCCCCGAAGACTCGGTTCTCTCGGTCGCCCCGAAGACTCGGTTGAGTCAGTTGCCCCGAAGACCTGTGCGTTCAGTTATTCCGAAGACCAGGTTCGGTGAACTGTTCCGATAACTCAAGGTTTGAAGACAAGAATATCTGAAGTATGTGTGCTCAGTGAAGAACATATCCCTTGTCAGAAGTTCGCATGAAGACAGGATTTCTTCGTGTCAAAGACGAATCGGCCAAGGGACATGTTCGGGGGCTTATGTCGTAACCCATATTTTCAGATATTCCCGAAGACTTAGTTTGGTATTTTCCGAAGACTTGTTTTGCACGAAAGGAAACTTGTAGATAGACTCCGAATTTGTTACTACAGATCGGAAGTCTTGTAGAACAAGGCAAGGACTCCTAGAGGCGGTAACAAGGACTATAAATATACATGTAACCCTCCGATGAGAGGACAATCGCATTGTAGATCATACACACCACCATATTCAACACGACATACACTGGACGTAGGGTTATTATTCTCCGGGAGGCCCGAACCAGTATAAAAACTCTCTGTGTGCCCTAGATCGATACCTCGATTGATCGTTGTTCCCCGAACCAAATATTTGCCGTTCTCTCGATTATTCGAGCGACGACAGGTAGGATAATGCTACTCGCTGCGAGCGTGAACTCGAGACTGCTTCTCACTGCGCGCCGGCAGACTGGACTCGAGACCGCGCTGCAGAGGTCCATGGCCGATCGAGTTGAAGGGCCGAGCTGAAGGTGAACGTGCGTTAGCGGGAGTACGCGAGCTTGAGGCTGTCCTTTGATGGTTGATGCGCTGCACGAGCAGATCGAGCCCCGGCACCAAGTAGCTAGACCAAGGACAACAAGTCGATGCAGTGCGCCTCCTGATTCTTAGATCGGTGACGTTCGAGTTCGCGACGCCACCAGGCTGGACGCTTGCACGTCAAGCTGTAGTGCTCCATCGCCTAGTCGATGCTGAATGTACTTTCGCTCCAACGTCGTCGATGTCTCCGTCTCACCGGACACCAACACCCTGATCGAGGTCTGAAACTCTGCCCGAGCTATTCATCACTCTTCGACGAGCAGCCTCTGATTACCACTCTAATCTGCACGTAATGATTGCTGTATTTTGCGGCTATCCTCTTTGAAGCTAAGCTGACAGTTACTTGTGATGCCGATGCCTCTAGGTTGTTCTTATTAATTAGTTGCTGGCCGGGCAGATCCAGGTATTTGACCGCTGGCAATTACTTTTGTGATATGCACATCGTGTACAGGAAAATCTCCAGATCAGGAGGCATACCAGCAAAAATTAACAAGAAGCAAGCGCTTGTTCTACTCGATGCTCATGAACACTTAGTTGAGAAAAGTTCAGTTAAATCAGCAACTAATGCTAAGTGTTTGCGGTCAATAGATCAGCAACAAACGTCTACGTAAAAGATCACTGTCTTGTTGCGGTGACAAGAAGACAACACGCTGGCGCCCCTGGTTCACGATGATTGCGCGAAGCACCTCTAGCTTGACGGCATCCCAAACACGAGCAACGGGCATTCCGTCAAATCTCTAGATGCCGCGGAAGCAGCGAAAAAAATGGGTCTGCCCTGACCCTCGCTCGCAATATTGTTGAATTTGGTTTGCTCCAACATCTCAAAAAAGCTCAGCACAAAAGTTGGCCACAAAGAGTATCAGTGTATAGAGGTAGAATTATAAGAGAAGACCCATGAAATGGAATTACGTACTACAATTTATAGCTGCTTGGTCTCCTGCAAATGGGAGTAGTATATACTTTCAGTTGTTATGCTTTGGGCGTACGTGCTATTTCCGTTTCTAACAGACAACAAGCGTGAATTTGGGAATGCTACCACTATGACTTTTTCATTCCTGCTGCTTCCTTGCTAGTACCATAGTTCTGTAAAAGAGTGTTACTGTTTGCTGGACAACTGAAAACTTGATGATTTTCTCATGATCATGGTCTTTACAAAAACAAATCACTAAATACTGGATAAATGTTTCCTGATATATAATAAAAAATGTACAGTGTTCGAAAAATTGCTAAAAATGTCTACTGTCTTAAATGTTTGTGGCCAGACAAAGAAGAAAACCGAAACTATTGAATACTTCAATCTTTAAGACACTATGTTCATATTCATTCATAAACATGTCTAGGATAAGCAAGCGCCCTGTTTCAGTCATAAAACACATCTCTGAATTTGTTTTGCAGCCGTGATTATTCCAAAAGAAGAAAACACAGCGGTGCCTTTATGGCCAGGGAATCTACAAATTATTACATCCACGAATTGTAGTACTTCTAGCTAGGGAGGACAGAGTCCCCCGAGCACCTCCCAGGTACTGACGATATGAGCATGGCCACCTCTCAAGCAGCTTCTGCTGGAGTATTCATTTGAAGTTTGTCTCTTAAAATCTTAGCTTGATCATCCTCGTCCTCCCTCGTGGTTCCCCATCTCCCACCCTGCTGCTCGTACAATATAAGTACACAGCTAATCGTACGTGGTCCAATTAATTTACGATGAGTGTCGTATGCCATGTTTCAAGTTTTGTTCCACTCTCCCAACCCATTACTATTAGCAGATGGCAGGAATCTAGCCGCCTCACATACCATTACCGAAAGTATTGCCATCACCTTTTGATGGTAATTTCGTCACAGTATTCTGACAAAGGGTTGTACCAGAGAAGTATATGGACCGCGTCATGAAGAGCCTGCCGGCTAAGCAAAAGATTCACCAAGTCCTCCACCATTGATGTGTAGCTGTCCGTAAAAGTGAGAGGGACGGACGGACGAATGTGATGTCGCCGATTCTCGGACGTGCGCCAGTGTACTTGCAAGGTTTTTGAAACCTATGAGATAAAGGTTATCAACCCTCTAGTCTGCGAAGAAAATTTTTGTTAGTCAATTATATATTTCAGAAACAGTTAGAAACACCCGAATAAAGTTGTACAAATAACCACCTGAATGCAAATTTGGTGTACTCCAACATCTCAAACAAAAACAATTTGCAATTGAGATAGAGTTTGGTGCCGAGGTTTCCATTTTATATGGTCATAGTTGCCTCCCTCTTTGATGATGGGTTTATATATAGGCCTTGTTGTTCTGTTGCAACTAACCATATGCATATAGTAACATTTGAGTTTCCAATGCAGCAAGTGTGAACTTATCACTCAAATAATGTGAACGCCACTTGTTGGCAAGTACAATTCTTCTATTGAAACATGCTAACTTATTCATAAAATCTGAAATATTGCCATCATGTTTTTTTTTAAACAAATAGGAATAAGTGGGAGATTGGAATTTTGGTATCTTATTGGGTTGGGGGTGCTATATAGAGGGCATACAAACCTGCTATTCTACTAGTTTCTAACGGACAAGTAGTGTGATTAAAAAAAAAAAGACAGGCAAGCAGTGCTGTGTTGAGTTTATCACGCTGAAGCCATTTATTGTGACCACCTGGCCGTTTGACGCCACGGTGTGCAGAAGAGCACGGAGACAGTGAGTGAAACTTGGAACGGCAGACTCTGCCTCATCTCGCTCCATCGCATCGTCACAATGTGATGGTCGGACGGCCGTGCGTCACATGCCCGGACGAAATGAAATGCAGGGGATGCTCTGTAACTGACGTTGCAAATGTGAGCACTGAGCGGACGAAAGGCAGGGGAGGATAACCCGGGAGTTGCAAATGAGAGTGAGCTTTCGGCTGTGTTGAATTGTAATCTATAATATCTATAAAGGTCATACCCACTAAGCACCATCAATTCCTCTAAAGCTCTTACCACGTTGAGCCACGTCATCTAAAAATTTGAGTCCGTTTGATCTTCTCTGATGTCAGCGATCCTCACCGTCCAAGCAACAAGTATATTGGCCTCACCATCAATAAGCGATCCTCCTGTGATTTCTTACCCACTACCGCTTCAATGGTTAATTCATTTTCATTTGCTCTCGGCAGTTACTGACAACTTTAGCTGAGCCATTAAGATGGATTTTATTCCATTCATCCGTTGGTGTTCAGGTCTTTTATTCTTTTTATTTACTACAGGCTGAGCCATAGAGATGGCTTTATTCCATTCATGCGTTGATGTTCAGGTCTTTTATTCCCTTTACTACAGAAGAGCATTCTTGTGGGCTTCCTACCTTCTCCTTCCACCGGAAAAACAATTCGCCCACCCCTTCCATTCCTCCACTGCCACTGTTGTTTCAGCACATAACGTCCAACCGAACAGGATAGCTCGCGATACTTTGCGGCAGTGTCCCGTTGGCTTGCTGTCTAACATGCTTGGTGATTGGGGCATCCGTGATAGACCCGTTCACATGCTACAGCACAGAATACTGGGAGACGAGAGGTTCGTTTTTTATCTTATTTGATAAACTTTAATGCATTTTGGGTACAAATTATTAGTCAATCAGTAGCAATCCAATGCCAGCCGACCATTCCGTACGTTAGACAAGTCAAGAGTTACACGCAATCAAATATTATCATTCCTATTGACGGCATTACATGAACTGAAGGTGGTTTGCTTCCAAAGAAAGGATTGGTTCTCACACTAATCTGAAATATAATGCTGGGTAAGAAAATTTATGGATCTTTGTCATATGGGCAGATTGATTATTTAACACTAGATCACTGACTAATGGAGCATAAAGTAGTTCAGGATAGCATTACTACTACTCATTATATGTGAATAATTTTTAGTTAAGTTACCATTTTGATTTGTGTTATTTTCAGCAGACATAATAGGAAATTTTTGACAATTGACGCTATGACTGAATCTTCTCGCTCCATCATGCATAGTAGAACAGAACTGCAGGTGAGATAACCCAACATTCGGTTGCTACCTTTCCTGTTTTATAGAATGTTTATCTATCAGTTCTTTAGTTTCAATGTTTTAGCTGGAAAATGATGGTATTTTAAACCAGTATATTCTCTAGCCTTTCACTTTCTGCTTCCTCCTATGATATGGCTTAGAAAAATGGATTGTTTAGGTGTGCATGCTCATGAAGTTAGCAAAGGAATCTGACATCACGTTTTATGCCATATGAACAAAAGGGTTGTTTAGGTTTTCAAGCTGGCTAGAATTTCTTCTTTCTCTTCTGTGAAGTTATCCCACTTTGCTTCAAATTACCCAAGTCTGCACAGGCCCCTCTCTCTTTCTTCTCTTCAAACTGTTCAATTATATGCATATACATAGGTAGCGTTCGGATGAGGGCTCTAAAGAGCCCTCTAAAGTTCTACCCTCTAAAGTAAAAAGAATCTTCCTATTTAAGGGTACTAAATAAAATTTAATTGCAAAACCTTTCTGCAGACGGGCGTTATTTTTCGAGACGAATCTAACGAGCCTAATTAATCAATGTTTTGACACAGTGATGCTACAGTAACCATCGTCTAATCGCGGCTTAATTACCCTCATTGCGTTCGTCTCGCGAAATAGAGGGGGGTCCTGGACTTAGTTTTGTGATTTGACTTTGTTTAGTACACATAAATCGTGCCGGAAGTATTGATGTGACAAGCTACAGTGCATAATAGCCCTATTATTTGCATCCAAACGCTACCATAATTATCTTCTCTTCAAATTGTCCAAGTGTATGCACATACCAATTCCGCAGCAACGCGCGGGTACTCATCTAGTAATGTGGCGACCCACGACAGAGACCTGGGCGAATGTGCTGTAACTGACGTTGTTCATTTCGTTCGTTGAATGAAATGAGGGGAGACCTTTTCTCTAAAAAAAAAAAAATGCCCGGACGGACAACGTGGGCCATATTGAGGGCTTTGGATGCCGGAGCCAGTTTCCTCCGCTCAGTGCTTCTACGTACTCGTCCATTTCTACACTTCACATCATGCACATGCAGTGCTTCGTCGATTTCATTGGTGTCAATTCCCTCCCATCCAACCTGATCTCTTTTTTTCTTTTTCTGTTTGAGTCGAAAGGCCCAACAGTGTAGAAGCACTTGCCCATCATGTCGAATACAGTGGCGGAGCCAGCCGATGAGCCAAGGGGATGCTCATCTATTATTCTTCTTCCTCCAGGTCCCCCTTCCTCTTCATCATCTTTTTCTTCTCCCACCCTCTCCTCCCTTCATCTCCATGGAGATCCAGCAGGTGGGGGGCTGGATCTGCCCCTGGTTGAATTGCGTATCAAACTCTCAAAGGAAAAATAGCTTGTCAAACATGTGACATCATCTGATGGGAGGTGTCGGAGGTTTTTCTTGAATAAAAACACTATATATGTTCGTCAAGTTGTCCTGACCCCATGATTAGAGATAGAAAAAGCACCGTGCTAACCAATCACGGGGCTGCTTTTTTGCAATTTGGATGGGATCTATGGTTCCGTTGTTATTCTTTTGTACATGTTGTAGCTTACACCATTCTTTCCTTGGTGCCTGAACATGGCACTAGCTCGGTAGCAAGTGTAAAAGTGTCACTTTGGACGTGTTCCCTGTCTGTATATCTGAGTGTTTTTGGAGTTATGCAACACTCTGTTTTCAGATTTATATAGCACTAAGTTTTCGGACCTATATGCAGAGCTTGTCGCCCAAGCAAAATAGTCATCAGGTCCCCAGCTCCCCCACCATTGACGTGTAGCTGTCCGAAAAAGTGAGAGGAACGGATCGACGAATGTGATATCGCTGGTTCTCGAACATGCGCCACTGACTAGCAAGGTTTGTGAAACCTATGAGATACATGTTATCAACCCTGCGGTCTGCGAATAAAATTTTGTTAGTCGATTAAACATTTCAGAAACGGTTAGAAGCAGTCGAATAAAGATGTACAAATAACCACCTGAATGCCAATTTGGTTTACTCCAACATCTGAAACAAACAAAAAAAAAAGACTTTGTAATTGAAGAGTTATTAGGACACGGTGTGGAGGTTCCATTTTGAATAGTCGCCTCGAACTCTTTTGTTCATTGGTTTATATATAGACCCTTGTTGTTCTGTTCCAACTTACCAGATATGCATGCTACCGTTTGAGTTTCCAATGCAAATAGTGTGAATTTGTCACTCCCTTAGTGTGAATGTCACTTGCTCTTCCATTGAAATGTGCTAACTTATTCACAGAATCTGAAATATTGCGGTCATGTTAATTTTTGAAATAGGGAGAAATGGGAGATTGTAATTTTGGATATCTTGTTGGGTTGGTGGTGCTAGATAGAGGTCATACAAAGTTGGTTGCTATGCTAGTTTCAAACAGACAAGTAGTGTCACACCGAAGCCATTTGCTGTGACAGCGAATCGAACTTGGAACGGCAGGCTCTGCCTCGTCGCGGTCGAGCAGAGACGATGTGGTCCAAGCAGCGGCTGTGCGCACACCGGAGAGCACGCGGGAGGGGTTAAGCCAGGACGAGAAGCGCGGCCTGATCGACCTCGATGAAGAAGCATCAGGCACCGCGACATCTGACTCACTGCACGCTGCCAGGGCACGCATGGGGTGCTCTCAAGTCTCAATGCAAAGGAGATCGAGCACTCCGTACGGGATGCCGTGCGCCGGCTCCATCGTGGTTGTGGACGCACCAAACTAGGTGTACGTTGAGCCTGGAGGCAGAGCAGCGCTCCAGCGCCAAGTAGACGAGGAATGGCTGTCGTTCCAGCATCGATCACTGATGTCTAGCTTGCCGCGGGACGGTGGATTCATTTTGAAAGTGATCGATGCTGAAAATTCTCTTTTTTTTTTAAAAAAAACATGGTAGTGCCTTTATTACCAGCCATCTACAAATTACTACTTGCATGAACTGTACTATATTCTTGGGAGGACAAATTCCACCGATCCTACTTGCCATATATATGAGCACGTCAACCTCTGCAACAGCTTCTTCTGGAGTATTGATCTGAAGTCCGTCTCTTAAAATCTTCGCATCCCGTGGTTTCCCATCTCCCACCGTGCTGCTCATTGCTCAAACAATATCAGAGCGCAGCTCATTGTGGTCCAATTTATGATCATTGTCGTCGGCCTTGGGCATGTTACAAAGGTGGCAGAAGATGGCCACCAAAACGAACATGGTCACCATGACCTTGTTGAACTACATAATGAACAGCTCCAACCTTTGAATTTCACTCAGTTTGGTTTACTCCAACATCCCAAAACAAAATAAAATGTTACTGAGATATAAGATGGTGTCGAGGTTCCATTTTGACTAGCTGCCTCCCTCTTTTCCATAGGTCTATATATAGATCTTGTGTTCTGTTCCAACTAACCATGCATGCTATTATTTGAGTTTCCAATGCAGCGAGTGTGAACTTGTCACTCCATGAGTGTGAATGCCACTTCCTGGCAAGTAAAATTATTTTTTTGGATATCTTGTTGGTTAGAAGGCAGACACACTCGCTATTCTCATTTCCAACGGACAACTAGTGTGAGTTCCGTTTATCACACTAAGCCAAATATTGGAATAACCACTTGCTAAGCTAAAACTGCTCGTTGGCATGCAAATCATATAAAACAGATTCGAAAGAGAAAACTGTTAGTTTGTTTCACGTCGTGAACCAATTGGTAAAACGATAATTAATCAGTTTTAGGGTATGTAACAACAAATTTGAAAGAAAAAGATATTGGTTTTGTTTAATTTACAAAATTTCTCTGTTACACCATTTCCCCATTGAAACTATGAAGAGCTTTGTGCCACAAATTTTTCATCCTTTGGCCTAGCAAAAAATGTTGGAAAAATAAAGAGTTCTTGCTCCAACATTTTCTACTGTGCTCTAAATAGAAGAAGTTTGTGAAACAATGCTCTAAAGAGAATACGTAGGCACGTCGGCTGCGGTGGTCACACAGGTGTCTGCCGTCAGGCTGTTGCCCAGCCTCCGGTAAGCTGCCGTCGAACATCAGGAGACGCCGCGCGAGCAGCTAGCGGCGCATCGTATCCTCGAACTCGTTCTGCAGCACCGCCAGCTGGAACGGGTACTTGACGTCAGGACAGGTAATGGAACCAGATCCAGTAGCCAGGGATGAGGTCCCTGGTGATGAAGAACCCGAAGAACAAAGAGGAAGTATGCCGGAATGGCGACGACCACCGTGTGGCCCGGCATCACCTGCGGCACCACAGCGGAGAAGAACGTGACGAGGCCTCCCCCCGCCCAGAAGGTGACCAACACTAGCAGGGCGTCGACGCAGACGTTGAACCTTGTCGACATCGCCATTGTACACAAGCCGAACCTTTCCTGCTTTCCATTTGGTGTGTCGCCGAGGCGCCACAAGATGGTCTATAGGAATTAATGTGCCCGGCCGCATACTGAAGAGCTTCGACATCTCAATTTCGCTGTTGCAATATGTGTCGAATATTGTATACAAGGCAGGTTACGATTAGGACTTAGAGTTGTATTAGTGGTATAGAGTAGAGTTCTTATCCCGGCCTCCTCATAAATATGGGAGGAGGGCTGTTGTTGTAACCAGAGGAGGAGCCAAGAATTGATCATGAGGGGCGGGCCAAATGACAAAATCTAACTCATAAAGAGGCCAAATTCAGATTTTTTTTCTAATTTAGATGGTAATTACAAATTAAGCTTGAGTGCATGAGCTCCGCCCCTGGTTGTAACCATGACGACGTAAACGCAACGGTCTCTCGCGGGGGCGGTGGCAGCCCCGACAGCCGGTGTTGTAGCTAGCCATGCGTGGAGAGGAGCGCCTATAGACATGCCCGAAGATGTAGGCTTTTGCTGAACATCGTCAACAAAACATCGTGTTTCCGGTGTCGTCTGTGATTTTGCATTGTTCGTAGATCTAGCATCTCGCTGCAAGGGTCGATTACTCTATCATTCACTCAATATGTTTCACTCCAAAATCTCAAACCACCTACGTACAGATTGAGGACATGGGGGTTGAAGTTTCATTTTGCGTTGAATAGTTGCTCCCCCATTGTAGACGGGTGTATATATAGAGATCTTGCTGGTATGTTCCAATCATGCATGCTGCTATTTGAGTTTACAAAGTACTATGAGTTTGTCACTCCATTAGTGTGAATGCTACTTCTTTTTAGATAATAAGAAAATTGCATTGATTCTGGGGCTTTCTAAGAAGTTACAACCTCATTGGCACGTAAATGCTACTTGCTGCCAAGTATATATACAACTAGCGAGGTGGCCCGCGCAAATTGCGCGGCTCGACTTGCTATATGTTTCTTTTTCAAACTCTCGGTCTTGCTAACATTAAGAGAGGCGGAAAAAATCATCGGCCGACCTCCGATGGCCCATGGAGCATCGCGAGGTGGCAGCGACCATGGTGCCCTCACCGGCTGGCAGGATGGGTTGTACTTTAATTAGGTCCTAGTTTGTCTATGATTAGGTTTTCAAGCACCGCTGATGAGGCATTCGTCGGGTTGATGTGGAATAAATCCTCTCTAGCTTTTCCTTGCCTTGTTGGTGCTCTGCTGCGGTGTTGATGGCAAGCTTGTGTAGGTTGAACTCCATGGAGGCAGCTCCAGGAGTGGGTGATCGGTGTGTCATCATCGTAAACTGACGGTGATGATGCTGGCCATTTGCTTTAAGGATGGAGAGAAAGGCTATGGAACTCGCGGTAGGAAGGAAGATGGATGGAGCTCGAGCTTCCCTTAGTGGCAGTTGACATCGATGGCGAGCTCATATCCAAGGTCAGGGGAGCCTGGGTAATGTCACTGGCTGATGGTTATTGGTCATTTAGCAATGTCTTTATCTCGCCCCCACAGGCATGTGTCTTCTGTGGCTCAACTCAAATATAAGGTGCGACGGTTCTTCCCAATCTTAGTTCGGTGGCATCAGGAATGTGGTTGCTCCCAGCATGCTTTGGTTTGGATGTCGGGTCTCTGGCTAGCACGATAAGCCCAGAGGATAAGTACCATTTTTTGTTTTTTTGCTTTCTTTAGGGACTTTTGTGCAAGTTGGGTGAAAAAGTTGTCTATGTGGCCTTCTAATATGTTTTTACTATTGTACAAAATGCGTGAGATACGCGGTCCCTCTCTCTAACTCTCTCCAACTTGCTACAACTCTGAAAGGTGGAAAAGC
This sequence comes from Eragrostis nindensis, assembly GCA_012490785.1. Lineage (NCBI taxonomy): Eukaryota > Viridiplantae > Streptophyta > Magnoliopsida > Poales > Poaceae > Eragrostis > Eragrostis nindensis. The sequence continues at coordinate 276,028 of JAAXCT010000514.1, read as the reverse complement.
GAGTTGTACTCTCTGTCGACAGCGCTCGCGGTCTTCCTCGCCTCCTATGGCCGCCAGGCTAGCGGGAGGTGGGGAAAACCGTGGATCTGCTACCATCCGATTGGGTAGGTCCTAGTTCTTGTAGGTTTAGGTTTTCTAGGGTTACGTTTCCAGTCCAAAACGCCGAGGCGGTGGTGGTGGCGTGGTCGTGGAATAACTTCTCTAAAGCTCATCCTCGCCCCGGTTGGCATCATTGGCAAGCTTGTGGAGGTGGTGCTCGATGCATTCGCCCCTTGTACAGGAGTTTGGGGCTGATGTACTTCTTTGGGGAGACTGGTGGCTATGTTTTGTGAGCCTGTTCGCTTGCAGCTGGTCTGAGGGAGGGCAGATTTGACGTTCCTGCTCGCCGGTTGGTGAGAGGGCTGTATTTGCTTGGGGTGCGGCCCTGGCCGCTTGGTTGACAAAGGATTTCAGTAATTAATGGCTCTCCTCAAAGGTAGGTGACAGCGGCCTTTGATGTCCAGATGTACGTAGCAATGCCACTCTTCCTCGGTGATGGTGTTCATGGCAATGATGGCGTCGCGGTGGCTCCGGCGGGTATAGCGTGTATCTGTGCCTGTCTCTCAGCGTCGTTTGTTTTACGTACTATATATATATATATATATATATATATGAGGCTTTGTATTTCCAGTTGTATTTCCTTAACCTATGAATACAGTTATCATGTAATAAAAAATATATACATGTACGTTTTTATCTGTACAGTTGCGAATTATATATTTTAAAAAAAGTGTTGGCGTTATAATTTGCAACCGACCTCATCATCTGGAATGACCTAACTGGCCATGGGGTTCACGACAGCCTATTTAGTTTTTTCCTTGCGCAAAAAAATAATAAAAATAAATCCAAGGCCAGGACGTTAGGAACGGACTCTTCAGCTGCGGTAGGATCAGAGAGTTTTCGTGTCTAACTGTATCCACGGCTTTACCTTGTCGTATGCAAATCAAAAACTACTTTTTTCTATAGTTTTTAATTCTGATTTTTTTCAATTATGAATTATTTTGATATGAGTATGTTGTTTAATCTAGACCGTTAGATGTTTATAAAATCCAACGGCTCATAGCTTTTCTTTTTTTAGATTAACGTGGTAATTTCGTGGCCTTGAGAGCGAACGTGGTGGCTTCTTTGAACCTTCAAATATTAAGATAATAGATATCTAAGTTTAAAAAAAAAGGTGTGACTCGTATTTATTTCGATGTTATCTACTCAGTTTAGTTAGATTTACTGAGCTACAACAACATCACATCTAAATCGCTCGAGCTTGCAAAGGTGGTGATGGTGGGGAATCCAGCCGGTTTCGGTAGACATTGGTGGAGTGTGGTACTTGAGATGAAAATGCTATAACGTCAGACCCTAATATACAATTGGATTACGACCGTGAGCAGATGTAATCTTAGCTTGAAAGGGCCATGTTTTAGCAACATCGCGCGAGCTTATATATTCTAACGTACGTATTCTACGCATATGTGTACGAACCTGCATCCTGCTTAGCTCTCAAAAGTCAAAACACGAACAAAGGATTAAGCATGCAGATGCCGCAGTAGGACAAGACAGTATCATGATAACTCGAAACCATTTATGATGTGAGATTGGAAATATTATTTACTATATACAAAGAAGAAAACACTACTCTGATTGTATCATTACATTGCCATGACTCATCATCGCCTCTTGTTCTTGCTGCCTACGAGGAGGACGATGTAGAACAAGAACCTGAAGAAGAATCCCCACGCCACCGTAATAAGCAGGCACGTCCACTTTCCAATGTCCGTGACGGCCTGCTGCGCTAGGATGTCGGCGCCGGTGGCGACACAAGTCTCGGCGGTGATGTTGGTGCCCAGCACGGAGCTGATTGCGCCGAGCACCCTGAGCTTGACAGCCTCTGGCAAGCTTCCAATCGGGCTGCCGTCGAACATCTGCACGCCGCGGGAGAAGCATCGCGACGCGCCCCCGGCAAATTCGTTCTGCAGAACGGCCTGGTACGGGTACTTGACCAGGGACAGGTAGTGGAACCACGTCCAGTAACCGGGGATGCGGTCCCTAGTGATGAAGAACCCGGAGAAGAGGAGGAAGTAGGCGAGCATGGCGACGACCACCGTGTATCCCAGCATCACCTGCGGCACGACGGCGGAGAAGAAGGTGACGAACCCGCTCCCCGCCCAGAAGGAGGCGAGCACGATGGCGACGTAGAAGGCGAAGGAGGAGCCGCCGCCGGCGAGCCCCACGGCGAAGAATGTGGTGGCCGCGAAGGCCAGGGAGAGGAGCACGAGCGGCGGGAACGCGACCACGGCGTTGGCGACCACGTAGGATATCCTTCGATAAGCGTTGTGCGCCGTCTCGCGGAGGTAGATGTGCCGCTCCTGCACGAACACCGGCAGCGCGTCGGCGCAGACGTAAAACATGGTCGACATTGCCATTGCGAAGAAGCCGAGGCGTTCCTGCACGCCCTTGGGCGTGTCGTCGAGCCGCCAGAAGATGGTGGCAAAGATGAAACCCGTGACCATGATCGTGCCGAGACGCATCACGAAGAGCTCCGGCATGCGCCGCGTGTTGGTGAAGGAGCGTTTGATGAGCACCCACACCTCCGTACACGCGGGGTTCGCGAACGTCGGCACCGACGCACCGCTCACGGTGGCGCCGTCGCCGCTCCCGGCCACCAGCTTCCCCCGCGAAACGCTCTTCGGCGATGGCCATCTCAAGAGGCATTGTTGTTCGCATGATCATCTTGTTGTTGTTGCCCTTGTCGGCAAAAGCAATCTGCCAGTTGGTGTTGAAGTCGGCGAGGGCGGCGGCGCCGTCAACGTGCTGGCGCTCGAGCTCGCGGATGGTGTCGAGCGCGAACTCGGCGGGGTTCTCATTGTCGGGGATGGGCGCGCCGAACTCGGAGAAGAAGGGCTTCAGTCCGGCCGGCGCGCCGGCGTAGACGGTGCGGCCGCGGGAGAGGAGGAGGAGGCGGTCGAGGATGCCGAGGATCCTCGCGCTGGGCTGGTGGATGGTCATGATCACCACGCTGCCGCTCTGCGCGATGCGGCGGAGCACCTGCACCACCATGAACGCGCTCGCCGAGTCCAGCCCCGACGTCGGCTCGTCCAGGAACAGCAGGATCGGGTCGTGGATGATGTCCGTGCCGATCGACACGCGGCGGCGCTCGCCCCCCGACACGCCGCGGTGCGACTCGTCGCCGATGATGGTGTCGGCGGCGCGGGCAAGGCCGAGCTGGTCGACGAGCGCGTCCACGCGCGCGCGCTTCGTCACCGGCGACAGCGCGCGCGGGAGGCGGAACTCGGCGGCGAACAGCAGCGTCTCCCGCACGGTGAGCATGGGGTACAGCAGGTCGTCCTGCATCACGTACGCCGAGATGGCGCGCAGCCGCCGGCCGTGGAGCGGCTCGCCGTTGAGCGTGACGCCGCCGCGGAGGCTGTCACGCGCGATCCGGCCCGCCAGCGCGTCCAACAGCATGGACTTGCCCGACCCGCTGGCGCCCATGACGGCCAACAGCTCGCCCTCCCGAGCCTCGCCGGAGATGCCGGCGAGCAGCGTCTTCGTGTTCCCCGACGACGGCGGAGCTGCGTCCGTTTGCTGCCTGGACCCGCACGACGCTGAGGCCAGGCGGTTGCTAACACACAGCGGCAGACATCCCAGCGCGCCGCCCTTCCTGACGCTGTACGAGAGGTCATTGAAGTTGAGCACGTACGGCACCGGCGGCCCGAGCTGCTGCGTGGCCTTCTTGGCGCCGGGCTCGTCGGTGTCGATGTGATCACGGTGTGCTTTGAATTGGAGGTCGCCATGTATGTATGTAGTAGATGCAGATTGTTGCGAAGTCGACGTCGTTTGCGAGAGGTCGTTTGGCGAGTCGTTGTGCCGTGGCGTGTGGTCCTGTCATCAATCAATTTATAAAGAGGGGAGGGCACGAGGGGGGCAGTGCGAGCCCGAGTCGGGATCGGAGTCAGTCAGCTCCGATTTGTACTTTTATTTTGACTTGTTCTCGGCTTCAACTGTGAAAGAGTTCAGAGTTATTAGTTGCCAGTGCTGGACCCAGTTGGCCCACGGATTGTCATGGCCGGTGATAGCTTGTGGATTGTCATGGGCCATGGACAGCTGAATGTTGCCAACCGACGGACAAGGGCGACCTGGGGACAAGGGCGACCTGGGGATCAGTGACCTCGATCTATGTCCACAATGAGTGTTTGGTTCAGAATTAGTTCCTCGCCCGACTGCACCAAGATATGCACGGCCCCACTACCTCTCGTGCCGACCCGCGGAGCTACCGGCGGTGACCATCCCGGCGAGCCGGCGCCGCCGCGCCTAGCCCCACTCCGGCGTCCCTCCGACCAAGTCCTGCCACGGCCCACGTGACGCTGACGTGGCCACATTTGACACTGGTCACCAGGGCCCCACCACATAAACACACACAGCACTCCCTCTCACCTACACCTCCATGCACCCGGCTCAAATAAACCATAGACAAATGAGCCCTGTCGTCGCTCGAATAATCGAGAGAACGGCAAATATTTGGTTCGGGGAACAACGATCAATCGAGGTATCGATCTAGGGCACACAGAGAGTTTTTATACTGGTTCGGGCCTCCCGAAGGATAATAACCCTACGTCCAGTGTATGTCGTGTTGAATATGGTGGTGTGTATGATCTACAATGCAATGTCCTCTCATCGGAGGGTTACATGTATATTTATAGTCCTTGTTACCGCCTCTAGGAGTCCTTGCCTTGTTCTACAAGACTTCCGATCTGCAGTAACAGATTCGGAGTCTATCTACAAGTTCCCTTTCGTGCGATACAAGTCTTCGAAAAATACCAAACTAAGTCTTCGGGAATATCTGAAAATATGGGTTACGACATAAGCCCCCGAACATGTCACTTGGCTGATTCGTCTTTGATACGAAGAGATCTTCAACTTCATGCGAACTTCTGACAAGGGATATGTTCTTCACTGAGCACACCTACTTCAGATATTCTTGTCTTCAATCCTTGAGTCATCGGAATAGTTCGCAGAATCTAGTCTTCGGAACAACCATACGCACAGGTCTTCGGAGCAACTGGCTGAACCGAGCCTTCGGAATAACTGTCTGAACCAGGTCTTCGGAATAACTAGGCCGAGCGATCGGAATACCTTCCTCTAAGTAGCCTTGTCAACACCAGGTCTTTAAGAGAACCGTCAATCCAGAGAGCCTAGAAGAAATATTAATCAATTCCCATCCTTATCTCTTTCTCTTGGTCCAGCCATGGCATTGACTCCGCTTCAGAGTTGAAAAGACTTTGACACGACCCTTCAATTCTTGTCCTTATTCTCCAAACCAGGCCCACCAGGGTATCCTCTAGATTCACCGCGTCAGCACACGGTTCCCCATAAAGAAACATAAAAATCCACTTTGCACTTGACCTTTCGGTTTCCAAAGGGCCACCTTTTGGCTATAAATGATTAAGACGGCGGAGCCCCCAAGTATAACTTTCGCATCCACCATTCATCATGAGCAAGAAAAGAACCACCACCTCACGATTCATGAAGTGGTTCGACGACGAGCTCGCCGGCGGGTCGGGATCTTCCTCCGCGCATCCCGCTGGCGCTCCACCGCCGGTAACTGCTGTCCCTCCTCCGCTCTCCGCGGAAGATTACGGGCTTCCTCCTCCAAGTCCTCCTCCAGATCCATCTCAGGTCCTAGACCTAGAGGCGGACACGGCGGGAGATGAAGAGTTCGCGCGCCGCCTCCACATCGCCCTGAACAAGGGGCCACGCGGGATTCCGGCGAACGCCAAACCCATCCTCCTCAGCGACTCCGACGACGACGACGACGACGACGACGACGACAACAGCAACGACGACGAGCGCTCAAGCCAAATCCAGTCAGGCGGGTGGCTCCATTCCCGTCGCCGCAGAAGATCCTCTTCTTCCTACTGGGGTCATCAACCCGGTCATGGCATTGAACGAGGGTTCTACCCTCTCCACCACCGAGTCGCCCCTCCCGCTTATCACTCTGAGTGAGGGCGGCGTAGGTGCAGGCTCTGCTGCTGCTGCTGCCGAAGCCTCCTCTCCCCTCATCACATATGAGGAGGACGAGGTTGATGCTGATGCTGCTGTTGCAGCCCCTGAGGACGCCGATAATCGGCGGAACTAGGGATAAGGGGATGGCTATCATACCACTCTCCTTGTAGTAGCCTAGGTTTCCTTGTTTTTTTCTTCTTCTCCTGTTTTATTCTTCTGTCAAGCAGGTCGGAGAGTAGAACCTAGATAATTTTCTGCACGTCTTGCTTGTAATATCTTTTGACTACCTCCCGGTAGGCCTTCTTGAGGTCGTCCTGGGACGCGTCCTTGGACACATCAAGAGCTGCCTTCAATCCAAGATTATAATTTCTGAATGATATTGCATCTGTGATGTTGGCTCTTCTTTTTTCTCTTGACAATGTGTTTCACATGAGTCTTCGAGATATCTGAGCTTAGCTTCTCCGATGTGTCTTGATGAAATAAGTCTTCGTAACAACTAACAGATCACTTGGTCGAGAACTCTTCGGGAGTAGTACTCAACACGTTTTTCACGCACCGAAGGCTCTTTCCGATCCGGATCGTTAATCGAACATTGTTAATTATTCGGGACAATTGATCCCAAAAAATATTCCAACTTCTTACCTCACAACCAGGTAGTTATCCTTCCAAAAACCGAGCGCAAATCCAAACGCATTATTTTAATAACAGAAAAGAGCATCACCTCGGTATATTCCGCACGTAACCCAAGGAAGAGAAATCCCGCATTTACGGGGAGGCGAACCGTCACGCCGGGTTTTACTTAAGCCCTTCACGCCGTATTCTTTTTCCTCCATCCTTTAGTCTGCACTCTTTTCCATTTCCTCAAACCCTAAACATTTCACATGGCCGCCGCATCCTCGTCCGCCACAATCTCCGGCAATCCCAACGAGAATCAATCCTCCGACTCCCACGACTCCAACATTTCTCTTACCCAGGCGCAGCAGAAGATGAAGAAGGGAGAAATCCCGAATCTCCAGGAGTACTGGAAGAAATCCTCTCTTTCCCTGGAATATTTGGATGAACTGGAGAGAAGGGGGATGATCTCGCTTTCCTGACTCGACGAAACACCGGCGAAGAGGAGTACCATCATTGCAACACCACAGAACTCCCGGTATTTGAGGCTCATCTCATGTGTGGTTTCAATCTTCCGCCCTCCAAATTTCTTGAGCAGATCTGTAGATTTTACCACATCGAGCTTGTTCAACTCAAACCCAATGCTGTGATGATGCTTAGCATGTTTGCCATCTTATGTGAATGTTGGTTGGGCGTAGCCCCCTGTTTGAATTTGTGGCGCCATTATCACCAGCCCCGGTACTACAAGGGTCAGATGATGGTGTTTTCAGTAGGCTTCGTACTTAGGAACAAAGCTGAGTTCATCTCGTATCAGTACAAGTCTTCCTGGAGCGGATATGATGGGAGCATGAAGCCTTCGGATACAACCATCGAAGGTGAGTATAAGGTGAGTACGTTTCTAGAATTTAGTCCATACTTCGAAGGAGGAGGTAAGCTTGAGTCGAGGACGACTCAAATTCAAGAGGGGGAGGATGATGAGGACATCACTCCTTCGGATACAACCAACGCGCCACTGCTGGACATGCAAGGTCCAAACACTAGAGCTCATACGCGACAATTGAATTTACGGGTGAGCTCATTCCAAACAATGCCTTCTTTACATATTTTTGAGAATATATTGCTACCTAATGATTTAATTATTGTTAGGAACCATGGTGATGATGACGAGATAGCTGGAGAGGAGCTTGGAGGCGTGGAGGGACCAGCAAGGGCGTCCATGTCAAGTTCGAGGCCCAATCCAAGTCGACTTCGAGTCCGTTTCGGAGTCCAGGAGCAGTCTGCACTAAAACGGTCGCCCAGGTCGCATACGGGCTCGGTTTTGGACGTTCTTTATATGTACGGAAAGATAATTTGATCACCTTTCCAATGGCACCAGTCTCATGTCAAAATTCGTCCAGAGTCATCGGGAATCGTCGAAACAAGTTGACGTCCAGAATCTGTCTCGGTGCTGCGCCGCCGTAATTTGATAAGAACGGTGTGTTTATACAAAGCACCATGTGATGTGGACTAGGGTGCCCGATCTTCCGAAAGGTTCGGTGGTAAACGACGATTAGGTCGAAGATGTGACACACGTCGATCCGGCTTCCGAACAACACGTCCGAAACCCCGCAATCGCAGCACCACGTCTTCTCTGGTTATCAACCGGCGATGCACGGTTGACCTCGCCCAGAAGGCTTATCCCTGCAAGCGAATCGAAGAACACAAGCAAGAACAAAGAAGAATGCAACCAAATTGCAGATGACAACTTAATCTCACGAAGTTGGGGTCTCACAAACCGACGGCGGCGAAACTGTTCAATGACAGATTAATCTAAGCAAAACCCAACCCTAACTTGGGCGGCGGCTACTGATGATATAGGGTTTAGGGGCGTGCAACACCCCTGGACGCGCCCCTAATGGGCTCCAACACGATACAAAGCCCAAAGGCCAAATTACGGCGGCGCAGCACCGAGACAGATTCTGGACGTCAACTTGTTTCGACGATTCCCAATGACTCTGGATGAATTTTGACATGAGACTGGTGCCATTGGAAAGGTGATCAAATTATCTTTCCGTACATATAAATAACGTCCAAAACCGAGCCCGTATGCGACCTGGGCGACCGTTTTAGTGCAGACTGCTCCTGGACTCCGAAACGGACTCGAAGTTGACTTGGATTGGGCCTCCAACTTGACATGGACACCCTTGCTGGCCCTCCCACGCCTCCAGGCTCCTCTCTAGCTATCTCATCATCATCACCATGGTTCCTAACAATAATTAAATCATTAGGTAGCAATATATTCTCAAAAATATGTAAAGAAGGCATTGTTTGGAATGAGCTCACCCGTAAATTCAATTGTCGCGCATGAGCTCTAGTGTTTGGACCTTGCATGTCCAGCAGAGGCGCGTTGGTTGTATCCGAAGGAGTGATGTCCTCATCATCCTCCCCCTCTTGAATTTGAGTCGTCCTCGACTCAAGCTTACCTCCTCCTTCGAAGTATGGACTAAATTCTAGAAACGTACTCACCTTATACTCACCTTCGATGGTTGTATCCGAAGGCTTCATGCTCCCATCATACTCCCCTTCTTGACAGCAAACCGACCTCGGTTTGATCAAGTGCAAGTAAAAGTTTTTCATCTTTATGGAGGCACATGAAGCAATTATGGTATTATGTGGTGATAACCAACAATGCTCCCCTTCTTGTGACTCATTCTGTTTCTTAAAAACAAAACTAGGGGCACTTGACAAGACATGTTCAACGTTTGTGCAACCAACTAGTTGATTACATTTTTGCACAGCAAATGGTTCATTTAGATCTGAACAAATGTAAGCTCTATGAACCATAAAAACACCTCTATGATCATAGTTGCCTATAGCATGAAAATTGTTTCTAGACAACAAAGGCAATTCAGATTTGGAAAATAATATCCTCTCTACAGAACTTAGATCACAAAGAACATCAAATTCAATATAACCCAAAGTGTTTAGAGAAGACATCAATTTCAGCTCATCATTTTCACATGTAAAGGGCAACAAATGTTTAATTTCATCACAAGTAGGTAACTCAAAAACAGAAGTATTGTCCCCATTCACTAGTTGTGGCAAAGGTATAAGTGAAGCATCAACACACAACTCCTCTTTCTCACAAGGACCAGCAGGAAAATCAACTTGTGACAAAGGTAAATCAAGAGATGGTTCCACTATATGTTGCTCTAGAGTAGCATGATTAGTAGAAAAATTTAGCACATTAAGAGAGTTCTCACCATCTGTATGTGTAGCACCATGAGCTTTATCTTTGCTCTCAAGTTCAGCAGGAGTAATAGGTGCAATATCAAATGAATGTGAACCGTCACACGTGGTTGTGAGCACCTCATTTTCTTTTATGTCGTCCTCTTCTTTATGTTCATCCTGAAAGACGTTAGCTCCAACAAGAGGAAAGGAAAAATGTCCCTCTTGTAACAGTTCAGATCTAGATGAAAATGTTGCATCATATAAACCCAACCATTCTTTCCTCAAAGGTTCATTCTTTCGTCTCTCATCCCTTTGGAGATTTTCTTCTAAAATTTCAGCAGTAGACATAGATTTAAGAGTAAATTTGGTGCCATTGTATTTAAACGAGTATTTATTGGCAGTCTTATTTTGCACAACATTATTTGTATAATTCCAAGGTTTACCTAGCAACAAATGACATGCTTGCATAGGTACTATATCAAATTCTGCACTATCTTTGTAAGAACCAATAAAAAATTTGATGCGAGCAATTTCAGTTACCTTTATCTTCTCAGAAGAATTTACCCATCGAATGTAGTATGGATGTGGGTGTGGCTGTGTGGTCAAGCAAAGCTTCTCAACCATCTCAGAACTTGCAATGTTGCGGCTAGTCTCACAGTCAATGATGACACGAGCACGTCGATCCTTTACAACAAAGAAAGTTTGGAACAAATTGTTGACTTGATTTTGCTCCGTCTTCTCCATTTCAGAACTAAGCACTCGTTGTGCTAGAGTACTCATATGATCACCTGTCATTGTTAGTAGCAAACAAGAAAACACACAAAAGTATATTTTCCTACCACTACTATACGAATGTGGACACTCTCAATTAGCAAATGGAAGCATCTTACCAAGCTCTTACAAGGATCTTACTATCAAAGCATAGGATACCTGAAGAGCGTGATCCGGCGATTGCAAGGGTCAATACCGTGCTGTTCAGAAGGATATATGTGGAGCTTGGATAGCAATATTTGATAGCAAGGATTAGCAAAAGTTCAATTCAGAATTGCAAAACTGAAAAGTAGTCCCAAGCTAGTCTATGTCACCGGCCTAAACTTGTCTCGGACCTAGTTCAAGCGAGCAAGAAAGCAACACAGCAAGAGGACTCAAAGGATGCAAGCAATTCTGAACTTTTTTTTTTTTGCTCTTTCCCTTTTTCTTGTTCTTCTCTCTTTTTTTTTGGTGCGGCTTTTCTTCTTGTTTTTTTTTTTGACACCTTCTACCTTTTTCCTTGTTTTTTATACACAGAACTGCCGCAAGACAGATTAGTATTACATCTCAAAAACTCCTAATTTTTTTCTATACTACAAGTGCCGCAAAGCAAATGATTTCTGAACTAGAACTAGCGCAGCTGAAAGGACGCGTTCCTGGGTAAGCTTCCAACAGCAATGAATCAAGCAACTATATGCGGCTCAGCCAAAAGAAAATATCACGCAAGAAACCAAGACCTTTGAAAACGAGTTTGCGCACAGAAAGTTCTAGTAAGGATATGAAAAATGACTGCTGTCCAGACGTTATACAAAATTCCTGCATGCAATTCCAAGGAAACTTTATTTCTTGCTCTATGCGGTGCAGGATCAGAACAGGAAACTTAGATAAAGACACAACTATGAATATCCCTTTTTCCTATTCTATCGTGGATAAAATATTTCTTTCTGATAGCCACTCGCGCCCAACACGGCCAAAATAAAACTGATATCTTTTCTTCCCTCTAGCGCACAACTCAATATGTATCTGCAGAACACAAACGCTAGACACGACTCAATCTGGACAGATAAACAAGAACCAGACCAGCAACACAACGACTCAGGTAGGGACTAAAATTCAGAAAAGCAAACTAAACTGAAAATTGCAAGGCACAAAGGGTGATAGGACAGCGGAAGATGAACAAGCAAATATTTTTGTAGGGCAATTTTCTGGAGTCTAGGATGGAACGACTTAATCTAAATAAACAAGGATAAGGGTGAACCTAACGGGATACCTGAAGCTCTGATTACCAACTGATGTGAACTAGGGTGGCCCTCCCTTTTAAGGTGGCTTCCTCCTCCCAAGCTAAGCAAGGTGGGACTATTCAGAGGCTCACACGGTCGCCGCCCGACTACAACTAAGCCACTAGGGCTCTTTTTTTGTTGCGTCTTTGCCAGCGGGTAATAGTGGAGGATGTCCTCATCATTCTCACCCCCTTAAACAAGGGCCCACCTCTGATACCAAATGATGCGTCTGGCCCAGGTGGGTTTGGACGAAAGCCCGACACACCGATCCGGATTCCCCGAATCCCGCAATCTTAGCACCGACACTTGAAAGCCCGACACACCGATCCGGATCCGGATCCCCGAATCCTGCAATCTTAGCACCGTAACTCCAGTGCCCCCACTCGGGGAAAGGCCCAATCGCCCTAAAAGACTAGTCTGATAGGGGAAGGGTGGCCCTCCCTTTTAAGGTGGCTTCCTCCTCCCAAGCTAAGCAAGGTGGGACTATTCAGAGGCTCACACGGTCGCCGCCCGACTACAACTAAGCCACTAGGGCTCTTTTTTTGTTGCGTCTTTGCCAGCGGGTAATAGTGGAGGATGTCCTCATCAAGATATGACACCAATATCTGATATTGGACATAGGGAAAAAGAACACCGTGATCAAGCTGGACGGCTTAATGCCAAACCATGAGAAATGGGACAAGGGTCTTCCGACCTATGTTCCTCGATGAATAAGATGATAGCCAGGGTCAACGAGTTGATCAAGTTGGGCCTGAGAGGAGAACATGTTGTGGAAGAATTCATCCGAAGACGCATCTTCCCTCTTCAGAAGCGTGATCCACTGGCTATGTATTATACAAGTCCTGGCGAACCTAATTGGTTACCAGCTGGAGGTAGATGTCCATCACTCATCAACATACCAGTATATACTTGATATCTGATTTCTGTTTGATAAGCATGTCATCTTTTTCTCTCCTTTGCAGCTGTCGAACTCTCCGAAGACGATGTCTTCAAGAGAGTGTACGATATCATGGGTACTGGACCAAAGGTTAAGCCTTCGACAGTACCTCTTCCTTATAGTGCAGAAAATCCACCTCCCGAGGTATGTTGATTGTAGATCTCCTCGATTTTCTTGAAGACATATTTTCCGCCATACTAATCTTGTGTCCTGTAGAACCTTTACGAACCTGGCCCCAACGATGTCCAACCTGATGTTGATATAGTCATCGGGGACAGTGATGAAGAAGACAACGGTGATCGGGAGAAGGATACTGCCGTTGCCAATGACGCCACCAGCTCTCTTGAGCGAAAGGTGGCTGCTGTTGCTGTTGTTAAGCAATCTGAGGCACCAGGAGAAACCGAGAGGGCTGGACCGGCTACCGATCCCACGTCCGGTAATACTCCGGTGGGTGCCGAAGCCACTAGTCCTCCTCCACCTGCCGTCGAGTCTTCGAAGCCCCCAGCTGGGGCGAAGACAAAGACAACGACTCGCAAGCGCTTCCGAGCGGCAACTCCTGCAACTCCAGCAGCTCCAGCAGCTCCATCAGCTCCAGCAATTGTCGCTTCCGATGTCCCTGAACTGCCTCCGACTCGCGTCGCCAATCCTCGTACCGGCGATCAGGTACCCATCGAAATAGTTTTCGGCAGTCTCTTTAAAGGATTTTCCAAAATCTCTCAAGTCTTGTCTTCCCAGGCGACATCTGCTTCTAGCCCTGCTGCCAAGAGAAGACGCTTCCGCACCAAGAGGTATACTTCATGAGTATTCTTACTAAATTCCCTTGCTGCTTGAAATATTTTCATCCGATCTTCTGATATGTGATCATGCTGTAGTGTTCTATCTTCTTCTGCTGAACTTGCTCCTGCTGTCAACCCTCCGGCCCCGAACGTACAATCAGCGCCCGAACATGCCCTAATTGTTTCTACCTCCGCATCCGGGACAGTTGGGGAGAACTTAGTGTTTGACAAGCTGAGCCAGGAGGTCGTTGCTGCCAGGAAGTGGCATCTGCAAACTTGCAAGCGCCTTACTGACAGAGTCAAACAGAAGGATGGAGAACTTGTCGCTCTTCAGAAGAAACTTTCTGATGTTGAGGCTGCCTATGCTTCATCTGGGAAAGATGATAAAATTCGAGAACTCGAGGCGGCTCTCATTGCTTTGAACAAGACCCATGATGAAGCAAAAGAAGCTCATGCCAGGGAGATCACAGATCTAAAAGCTGAACATAAGGAGTACCTCAAGGATCTGCATGTGGAAAGAGAGGCTTTATCGAAAACAGCGGAGGGTAATTCTTCCTGTCATATGCTGTTTACTTTTTGCCTTCTGCATATCCCTGAAGTAATCTAATATCTTCTGTTGTAGATTTGAGCTCCAAAAATGAAGCCCTGAGCACTGAGAACATAGCCAAGACCCAAGTGATCCAAACTCTGCAGGCGGAGGTGAAGAAGCTGAAGGATGCCAACAAGATCCTGTCCGCAGAGAAGGCCAAACTTGCTGACAAGGTTGCTGATAGTTTAGTCAATGGCTGTGCCTTTGCTTTGGCTGCTTTGAAGAACCATCATCCTGAATTGGATGTGAAGGTTGTAGAGCAAGGCTTTACTTGTAGTGTGGGTGAACGTGATGCACTTGTTGATGGTCTGATGGAGTCAGCCGACAAGTTCATCATGGATTTAAACTTGGAAGCACCTCTTTCTGATGAGGAGAGGCCTTGAAATACTTGTTCAGCCCTGCAATAAAACAATATTCTGTTGTAATATTGGAGCTCAAGCTCCTGTTAATTTGACTTAGATATGCATAGTAGCCCAGCCCCCTGCTTTGGTGGATACAGTTTTGACTGTATGCAGGAAAGCATTATCACTAATATGCAATATCTAAATAACATAGAAGGATGCACATTAATTCATTGACGCGTAGCTTTGCCTTTGACAAGCGACGTTTGAACTAATGCTCTGAAGTTGCTCCATATCTGGAACTCATAATAGCTATATAACATTTGACTTTGCACATGGCAAGTTATGTTTCAAGCTAAGTAGTGGGGGTGTTGATCTTGCAACGTGGTCTGAAGTTGGCACTTATAACTCGATGGCTAAGGCTCTTACTTCAGGCACTCGGGGAGACTTACGAAACTTATGAACCATTGGCCAAGCTATCATGTAGCACCATATGGCATAAGACTTGCAGTCTGTTGGGTGGTTGATCGTGCAACCGGCCTAGGGAGAGCCACTTATTAACCTCATGGGCTAAGGGTCCCTCGCTAGAACATCATGGGGGTCAATTAACTTATGAACCACAGTGTGGCTAAGCCTTATGACCAATCTTGCCTGAAGAGGCTGTTCGTACCGATGCCTTATAACCCTCATGTGGCTAAGACACCAGCCAAACTAGTAGACCGACCTTTGGTCAGCCTTTGGATCCTTGCATAGTAGTTGGAGAAACTGAACACACTTTATTCATCAAACAATGGATTACACATAAAACTTTCTAAGCTGATCAGTGTTCCATGTTCCGGGCAATATATCACCGTCAATATGGGCTAAGATATAAGCCCCCATGCCAGCATCCTCAACTACTATGTATGGTCCTTCCCATGGAGAAGACAACTTGTGCTTATCCTTGGTTTTGATGTCCTTCTTGATCACCAGATCTCCCACATCTAAATGTCGACCGACCACTTTGCGATTGTACTGCTTCTTCAGAACCTCCTGATAATGTTCCACATTATGGAGTGCTGTGTTGCGTTCTTCTTCGAGGAGCAGTAGATCAACCTCTCGAGAGATTTGCTGGTCGTCTTCATAGAAATTGGTGACCCGATGAGCCCCCAAGTGAATCTCGGGTGGTAGTACTGCATCAGCGCCGTAGACTAGGAAGAACGGAGTTTCCTTTGTAGCCCGACTTGTAGATGTTCGTGCTGACCACAGAACGGTCGGTAGCTCTTCGATCCAATTCTTGCCTTTAGCTGCTAGCTTCTCGTAGACTCGTGCACGCATCCCCTTCATAAGGATCCCGTTGGCTCGCTCAACAGCACCATTGGTTTGAGCATGAGCCACCGAAGATGTCGGGTGAAGTATACCATGATCGGCACAAAATTTCTCAAACCGGCGACCGATGAACTGTCGACCATTGTCTGATATCAGCTTTCTGGGAACTCCAAACCTTGTGACTATACTCCTCATGAACTTGACAGAAGCAACCTCAGTGATGTTCACAACCGCCTCTGCCTCGATCCACTTGGTGAAAGTATCGATGGCGACGTATAAGAATTTGTACCCTCCTTTAGCTTTCGGAAACGGTCCCAATATGTCTACCCCCCAGATAGCAAAAGGCCATGTAATTGGAATTGTATGCAACTCTTGAGCATGCCTTGTACTTTGCCTACTGAAGAATTGACAGGACTTACATGTCTGCACGAGGTGAATAGCGTCTTGCTTTGCCGTGGGCCAGTAGAATCCGTGCCTGAAGGCTTTGCCGATGAGAGTGCGATAAGCTGCATGTGCACCGCAGATCCCACCGTGTATATCATGCAGTAATCGAATACCATCTTCCGTAGAAACACACCTCAGCAGAATCCCATTGAGACCTCTTTTGTAGAGTATGTCGTCAATCAATATGTAATGCTTGGACTTGCGGGCCAGCCGCTCCATGGCCGCATCATCATCTGGGATAGGACTGTTTTCGAGAAACAGGCGAATCGGTATGCGCCAGTCTTCGACAGAGGCTTCTCCCGAATCGATAACCATCATTTCCACTGCATCATGCGTGCTTGCCGCCGATGGCTTGTGGAGCTTTTCTAAGAACACATCATCTGGGACTGGAGATCGTGATGAAGCAATGCAGGCTAAATGATCAGCGTCACGATTGTCCAGCCGTGGTACGTACCGCACTTCGAGACCATCGAACCCTTTCTCCAGCTTCCGAACTTCTTCAAGATAATCGGCCATCTTCGGATCAGAGCATTGAAACTCTTTCTGTACCTGTCGGGCGACTAACTGTGAATCCCCTTTCACGAGCAGTCGGCTGATACCGAGAGATTTGGCAATGCGGAGACCTGTCACGAGGCCCTTATATTCTGCAACATTGTTCGTAGCTTGGAAGAGCAACTGGATGGCGTACTTCAATACTTTTCCTGCCGGAGATATGAAGACAACTCCGGAACCGGCACCTTTCAACGTGAAGGAACCATCAAAATACATGACCCAGTGATCTGGATCTTTCTTGTCATCATCACCATCATCGGTCCACTCTGCTATAAAATCCGCCAGAGCTTGTCCTTTGATGGCTGTTCGAGGGACATATTCAATCTGGTATTGACCAAGCTCTACAGACCATTGAGCAATTCTGCCGATGGCATCCTTGCAATGCAGAACAGTCTGGAGCGGTCTATCCGAGACCACCTTGATTGGATGAGCTAAGAAGTAATGCTTCAGCTTTCTGGATGTCATCAATACTGCGTACAAGAGCTTCTGCACCATCGGGTAACGTGTCTGGGCATCTTTCAATATCTCACTGACGAAATAAACAGCAAACTGTTTGGGCCCAGTGTCTGTTTCCCGTTCAACTGTCAGCGCAGCGCTAACAACTGAATCTGTGGCAGCAACATATAAGAGCAGTTCTTCATTGGGCTGTGGGGGTTTCAGGGTGGGCATATTTTTGAGATAAGCTTTGAGCTCCTTAAACGCCTCTTCTGCCTGGTCATCCCACTGAGAGCCATCTTGATTGCGTAATAACTTGTAGAATGGCATACCTCGTTCTCCCAATCTCGAGATGAACCGGTTCAGGGCCGCCATCATGCCTGCTAGCTTCTGGACTTCTCGCCTGGTCTTCGGAGGCTTCAACTTTTCTAGAGCCGCAACTTTTACTGGGTTGGCATCAATCCCTCCCTCGGAAATCATGTACCCCAGTAGTTTTCCAGACTTCACCCCGAAGACACACTTGGCAGGGTTGAGTTTCATCTTGTACTTTCTCAGATTGTCGAAGGTTTGCTTCAGGTCTGCCAGGAGATCATCGGACTTCTTGGTCTTGACAACAATGTCGTCAATGTAGGCTTCGACGTTCTTCCCGATCTGATCCTCGAAGACTATGCTGACACATTTCTGATAAGTACACCCCGCATTCTTCAGCCCGAAGGGCATCGTGATGTAACAGAATATTCCGAACGGCGTGATGAAGGCCGTCCTTTCTTGATCGTCGACATTGAGGCTAATTTGGTGATATCCAGAATAAGCATCAAGAAAACTTAATAACTCACTAGTGGACGTAGAGTCTACAATCTGATCTATCCTTGGAAGAGGGTACTCATCTTTAGGACAAGCTTTATTCAAACTAGTGTAATCGACGCACATGCGCCAGGACTTGTCTGGCTTAGGAACTAGTACAGGATTTGCTAGCCATTCAGGATAGTCTACCGTTCTAATGAACCCGGCTTTGAGAAGCCTAGTGACCTCCTCATGTATGGCGTCGCGTTTGTCCGGCGTGTACCTTCGCTGCTTTTGCTTGATCGGCTTGAAAGCCGGGTCGATCTCCAATTTGTGCTCGATCACCTCCCTGGGGATCCCGGGCATATCAGATGGCTGCCATGCAAACACATCGATATTCTCCCGGAGGAAGGCTACGAGCGCGTCTTCCTATTTAGGGTCGAGATTGTCCCCGACGTTGGTCTTTTTGCCGGGGTCGATGAAGCTGAGGCCAATCGGCTTGCTGCCCTTTTTAGCAGGCTCATCTCCTTTCGCGCTTGGCCCGTCGACAGTCTTTGCTGGCGCTTGGGCGACCGCTGTCGACGGAGATGCCGCATCTGAAGCCTTCGTGTCGGCAACTGCTGCTATCTGCCTTTGATCTTCTCGAGGAGTTTTTGGCTGGCGCTGCGAGTCAAGATATTTCGAGTCAAAGTGGCCAGCGATGATCAGCGCATTGACGTCGCATCTCACGGCCTGGTCTTGATCGGCGCACAGCGTGATAACACCCACAGGTCCTGGGATCTTGAGCATGGCGTAGGCGAAGTGCGCAGCCGCCATGAACCTGAACAGGAACGGTCTTCCCAGGATGCAGTTGTAGGCAGATTCGAAGTCAGCCACCTCGAACGTCAGGACTTCAGTTCTTCTATTTTCTCTCGGGCCCACTGTCACTGCTAACTCTATCTTCCCAAGAGGACGCGAAGACACCCCAGGCAAGATGCCATGGAATGATTCCTCAACTGGTCGGAGAGCGGTGATCGGCAGGCCCATCTGATCGTACGTCTTCTTCATCAATAGGTTGAGACCGCTTCCGTTGTCGATCAACGTCTTCGCGACCTTGTTCCTGTGGATAATGATTTTGGCGACGAAGGGCAACTCTGGGTTGCTCAGCAGAGTCTTCGGGTGGTCATCGGCATTGAACGCGATCGGGGTATCCGACCACTCTAGCCTTCTAGAACAGGGTTCTGCCATAGCCACCTCTCTCTGCAGCTTCTTGTATTGGCTCTTGGACGACAGAGCGGAGCTTCCTCCGAAGATCATGTTGATCTCTGGGTACCTCTCCTCCTCGTCATCGTCATGATCTCTGCGACTTCTGTAGCGTGGGCGTTCATCCCGGTCATCGCGCTCCCTGAGCTCCCGATCTCGGTACTCTCGATCACGGCGCCCACGATCCTGATTCTCCCGATCTCGGTGCTCCCGATCTCGGTGTTCTCGATCTTGGCTTTCGCGGCCCCGATCCTCTTCTCTGGTCGTCCGTGAGGTCTTACCCTCTTCTAGACGCTTCTTTTCGAGCTTGAGGTAATCGAAGCACTCTTCTAGTTCGTGGTTTGGGGAGCGATGAATCGGACACCACTTAGCCACGCCTTCGGGACGACCTCGCTTCTTACGGAAGTGATTACGATCCGATCCCGACCGATCGACCGCATTCACCTCCCTGTCTTCTGACTTCTTCTTCGGAGCCTTACCCCGGCCATCGGAGAGGCGAGCACGAGCATCAGCAGCCTTGGCACAGATTTCTGCCAATCGGAACAGCTCTGCAGTAGTCTTTGGCTCGTTCTCTGCTATGGTCTCCACCATCTTCACATCCAAACACCCTTCTTGGAAGGCGAGGACTACTTCTATATCGGAGATGTCTGCAATCGTGTTCTTCATTAGGCAGAAGCGCTTGATGTAGTCTCGAAGATTCTCATCAGCCTTCTGTTTAACACCTCGGAGCTGCTCTGGTGTTGCGTTGCGGTTGTACGATCCAAGGAAATTTCCCTTGAAGACCTCGCACAGTTCTGCCCAGGAGTCGAAGTGATATGCCGGGAGGTTTAGCAACCACGACCGCGCTGCTCCGGTCAGGGCGGTGGGTAGATAGGCGCACTTGATTCTTTCATCTCCTCCTGCAGCATCTATCGTCGTGGAGTATATCGACAAGAACTCTTCTGGGTTGATAGTGCCGTCGTACTTGTCGATAGACCCCACTTTGAACTTGGCTGGCCACTCAACAGTTCGGAGATAACTACCCAGAGCCCTATACGGGGGCGGCTTAGGAGCCGTCTCTGGGCGCGTCCCTCTACGAGCTGGAGCGCCTGGGGTTTGTTGGTCTGGTTCCCCCTTGGGGGATTGCCAGTTTGGTTCCTCTGCTGGTTTATCTGATGTCTTGCATCCGAAGGCTCCAGATTACGCCGATGTCGCCTGGGGTGATCGGAGGATGATCCATGTGAGGATGAATCGGCCCTCTGATCGTTGGTAGCCCCCAGGCGTCTGTGTACTGGAGTCCTAGCCGGTGCAGCAACCTCCTGATCTTGCAGTGGGATCACGCGGCCGGCAAGTTCCACGACTTGTTGTACCATCGGAGCCAGTGGTGTTCCGTCAGGGGCCATACGCGCGAGGGAATCCAACGCGGTTTGGAACCGGACGGCGTCGAAGTCGGTGTTGAGATTTCTTGGCGTCACATTGGATGGCGCAACCGATCGAGATCTGATCGAGTCGATGGTGCGCAAATCGCTGGATGCCTCGTCGTCACGTCCCGCCATGAAGACTTCTCTGGCCGGGTTGTGACCCTGGTTTGGATCTCCGATCTCAGGGCAGTCATCGTCGCTGAAGTCGGACTCGTAATTAGGATAACCGAGCCCGAACCCAGGAAAATACCGCCCCTCGGTGATGTCGAGAGCGATCTTTTGCATTCTCGCTTCTAGGGCAGAGCTAGGTGGCGGATCCAAGGTGGATCCGTCTTCTAGGCGGGTTCCAAACGGAGAGCCCGATACCCGCAAAGCGATCTGGAACTCGGCTGCGGAATTTCGCAGTCCGAACGTAGTACATAGGGCCGCCGGCGACATACGTGGCGCCGCCGACGAGCTTTTTTCAGCAGATCCGTACGAGGACGGAGCTTTCATGGCCGCCGGGGACGCCTCCTGCGCCACCGAGGACGTCTTTTCCTGGAGATTTCCTTCCTTGTTCGCGACGAACGTGAAAGACCCGAACTTGAATTCGGCGCCCGCCGGGAACTTCATCTTGTTCGCCAATGCCATCTGATACTCTAGGTGGATCCTCAGCGCTGCCCCCCTACCTGGCGCGCCTCTGTCGTCGCTCGAATAATCGAGAGAACGGCAAATATTTGGTTCGGGGAACAACGATCAATCGAGGTATCGATCTAGGGCACACAGAGAGTTTTTATACTGGTTCGGGCCTCCCGAAGGATAATAACTCTACGTCCAGTGTCTGTCGTGTTGAATATGGTGGTGTGTATGATCTACAATGCAATGTCCTCTCATCGGAGGGTTACATGTACATTTATAGTCCTTGTTACCGCCTCTAGGAGTCCTTGACTTGTTCTACAAGACTTCCGATCTGCAGTAACAGATTCGGAGTCTATCTACAAATTCCCTTTCGTGCGATACAAGTCTTCAAAAAATACCAAACTAAGTCTTCGGGAATATCTGAAAATATGGGTTACGACAAGCCCCTAGGCCACAATCTCATGCGTGCAGTCCACAACACATCCAGGAAAGCGCACACAGAATCCTATTCTAAGCCTTTCCTGTTCGAATAGAATTATGGAAAATTACCTAAAATTCATCCTCTTGCTCCACGACCTGTATTTGGTGATGTGTCAGTTTCCTCATGGATAACAAACCTTACGTTGGGATGCCCTTGTTTTTCTCAACTGCGCAGAGGGGCGTGAGATAGTAGAACTTCGACTGATAAACGACATGTGACCAAGCTTGGCATTCCGGACCAAGAAACAAAGTTAAATTTTGCTGATCAAGAGTCTAATTGGCCATGGAGTTAAAACGATAAGCTTTCACGTTCCTGGAAAAAAAAAGATAAGCTTTCACGTTACTCATTGACATGTGAAAGGGGTCTTGGCCTAATGGTTAAGACATCTGAGTAACACCTCTCAGGTCCTGGGTTCAACTCCTCGTAGGAGCGAATTTCTAAGGATTTAACGGCATTTGTGCTTTCAGTGGTAGGCGACGCTCCCGTCGACAGCGAGGCGCCAGCGGTGACTTCGTATCTCTAGATTTGCCGACTCAGTCTTCGAAGATGCTCATAGAGGTAGGGTTTGCGTACGTGTGTTCATAAGGGTGAGTGTGCGTGCGTTGTGAGTGTCTGAGTTGTACTGTGTAATCTTAAAAAAAAAAAGTTACTCATCGACATCACAGACTTGAATGCAAGGAATTGAAAGCGACTGAGTTCTTAACGAGCTATAGAACGGCCACACATGCAGCATCTTGTTTGAGATTTTCATCCTTGGCCAACCATATAGGTCGACCCACTGCATGTGTAAAAGCGACTTGAACTCACCTCAAATCCATTTCTGTGAAGCACATTATCCAGTCCAAACCAGATCTGTGAAACCCAATCAAAACCAAACCGCAGTTTCGCTTTTTTTTAAAAAAAAAGAATAAACAAGAGTATTTTGCAGGACAAATCGGCCCAAGCAGAGAGGAATTAAAAAGTAGCTAGTGCTATACACACGACGCAAGTGTCCGACTCTGTTTTCCGACTCCTTTGGCTGATACTACACGTGCTTCATGGCGTGAATGAGTAGCATCAGCGTATGGCCCAGCAACATGCGAAGGCATGACGCCGTGAGAGTCGCACGACACAGTCGTACAACAGCGTCGGACGTGAAGCAATTCCGGAACAGCGTCGGACGTGAAGCAATTCCGGAGAGGAAAATAGGTAGATTCGGCCAAAAGTTTTTCATCGGTGCCCAGAAAGACTCATTTTCTTTTCGTTTATTGCAGTACAAACATGAAACTGATGGGGACAGCCTCAATTAATTAGTCAACACAGCTAGGCCCCCCATAATAGAAGTAGCCATCTGATACAATGTTGGTTATGCCATAACATGGATTATCTACACGTAATGGCAGATCCGTGTTGACAGCATGGTCGTTACCATCTTCATCAATGAGCTTGAGACTGCTAAATGATGCAGCCTTGCCCTTGATCGGATCAATTCCACTTCCCATCGGAGGACTGGGTTGTGGTTTACGGTGGTAAACATAACCACCAAAAGTAATCTCCACTGGTTTATCTATCAATCCTGGAAGCAAGGACTTTGGGATGTAACCCACTGGTTTTGGAGCACCATTGAACCCATAATGGATGTGCCAATCGCCTGTTGATTTATCCTGAATAAATAAACAACAAAGCTTGGATTAACTAACTTTCGAAATAACATATAGCCTAGAGAAATATATCGTAAATGGAAAACTAAGCTTTCTAACTTTGCCGATTTTCCTATAGTATACTGTTTGGTTGATTAGAGATAGCGTATCAGAACAGCATACAGAAATTTCGGTCAACGTGGCACAAATTATTCCCTTATCCTTTCACAACCTCCTCGCAGCAGTGTCCATGTAAAATTTCGGTCAACGAGGCACAAATTTGTTGCAAGATGACACTGATGACCAAATAACAGGAGTGTTTGGTAACGTTATAGTATTTTGGAATTGGACATAAGCATGTCAAAATTGCAACAAACAATCTGCACTGCACCTTTTTTCTATCCTTTATTGACTATTTAATTTATCATCAGATCCAAATTTTCTGGCTAGCACCCTTTTATAACTTTACAAATTTGTACTTGAAAGAACAAATAGTGATATATATAAATTCTTGGAGAATGAAAAGAGAACAATGACTCAGGGAGTATCATATGCATCATATGTTCCAGTAGGAATTAAGCATATACCTTGAATAGTCTAAGAGTGATGGACTGTTTGTTGCCATTTATATCAGAAACTGGACTTATGACATCACCAGGAGTTATGCTCGTTGAGGTCTTCTGAAATCCTGGACAAAGCATGTTCTTGCAGTCATTATCAGGCCCGGCACTCTGCCATTGCAAAAATAAAGAGGATGCTCTATAAGTTAAGAAAATTTCAAATCATGCCATGAAGAGCTGCACAATTTTCTAGGACTGAGTTTTGAGAATAAGAACAAATATGTTGTTTCAGGATCCACAAGTTTCATAGGACTAATGAGCTAGGCTTTGAATAACATTGCCTACTCTCGTATCCAAGTACAAAAAGGTTGTGTCATATTTAAGTCAAGTTGTACAAATTATAAAACATCCACAATTGTGAACATGATATTATAAATTATGAACCCTCTCCTATCCTCAACCCTGAAATAAAATAGGAAAAAAAAAGGGAGAGTAAAACTTACAGTCCAGGATGTATAGAAATGGGTCTGAGAATCCTTGTAGAGGCTTGGCCAAATCTGTTAGAATATGCCAGTACTATTAGGCATAAAGTTAAACGCACAAGAATTATCCGAAGTAACTGAATAAAATCGTAGACTTTACTGCTGTTGCAACATTGCCTGCATGACATCAAGATATTTTACCACAAAGATTTAGTAAAAACCTTTTTGGACACCTTTTTACATACCATTTCTATTTGGTTTTCCTGAGATGTTTCTATAAAATTACGTATTTATACTGAACGGAAAATAATGGGGAAGATACCAAGGGCTCACATTATAAATGTTAAGAGTTAAAATAACTTTTGGGAGTTACGCAAAACAAGAAAAAAATAATGAGATTTTTGAAATTTATAAAAGTGAATTTTAATAACACATGTACATCTGACTTACATGCCATCCTGCCATAATCCCGTTAATCGAAGAAGGCTGTCCATCTCCTCTATTGATAATCCAGATGCCAGCTTCACTTACTTGGCTAGATTCTAAAGCAAAACCATAAACATCTAGTGTAGCTTCCATGCCATAATATTTGTTACCATCTCCAGGAAGCCATATATGAGTTGTTGTCTGTGAAACACGTAATCCCATTGTAAAAGTATAGGAAACTTTTAGATGACAAAGAAATGTCCAAGTAAACTAAGTAGGAAAAAATGTCACTCACATGAACAACATCTTGAGAATCTGAGTCAAGTTTTTCGCCTAAGGCATAGTATTTTCGATGAATATCAGAAGCCCAAGGTACCGTCCAGTTTCCCTATTTAAATAGTTTGAAAAGAGGAGTCATGATAATCAGACAAGTACAAAACATTCATGTTTTGTTAGTATTAATTCCTCCCATTGAGTAAAAGGATAAAGCAAATAATTACAATATATCTTAGCTATTACCTCTCCATCAGAAGGAAAACATCCACCTGTGAAAGTATTGGCCAGGAGTAGAACGCTAATCAAAGTAATTTGTTTGTGAGCTTTCTCCATTTGGAATCCAGATTGTACACAAGTAATGACGTCTTCACTGAAGGGTCTCTGTTTAAATAGTCTCGAGAAGGCAAACACAATGAAATAAATAAATGGGCAAAAATCCATGGAATATCTAAGTGAGATATTCATACTAATGATGCATATAAAAAAATTAATGAAGAATCTTGAAAGCAATCTGAGACTGGAGAAATTAATAAATTAGCAAAGTACATTAAAAACTAGAAGGTACATAGAGAATCATGAAATTAAAGAAGTAAATCAGTCCAGTGAAGACGAGTCTTCAAGACAAATAAAATATTTGAAATAAATAATTACTTATTTGTAAATATTCGTCTCTAAAGCATGTGTATACTAAGGTGGTTTTTGCAACAATAGGTTGCAGGTGGGTGGGTTTATGCAACAAAATATATTAGGGAGGGGGCGGGGTGAATGTCAAACTCCAAATGTCATGTGAGGTGGTTTTTGCAGTTTCCCTTCTTTAAATATGGATTACTTCAACATATAGAAGGATTATAGAGAAATAAATAATTAAGTACCAAACGGTAAATGCATATGTATTATCAAATATACACATTTAAATTAATGAAAAGATATTCAATGTGCTAAAATTATATAACTTGAGATAAAATAATCCTCGTATTCATCAAATAATTATAAGGTACATAGAGAAATATTCTAAGTGAGATATTCATACTATAATGAAGCAGATACAGAGATTAATGAATAATCTTGAAAGCAATATGAGAGTAGGGAAATTAATAAATTATTAGCAAAGCATTTTTAAAACTATAAGGTACATAGAGAAATATGAAAGAAGTAAATCAATCCAGTGAACAAGAATCTTCAAGCCGAATAAATAAAATATGAAAGGATATGCATGTCTTGTCATTCATCTAATTATAAATATTCATATCTAAGCATGTGTATACTGGGGTGATTTTTGCAACAATATCTTGTAGGTGGGTGGGTATATCTGCAACAAAATATATAATGGATTGAATGCCAAATTCCAAATGTAATGCAGGGTAGTTATTGTAATTTTCCCTTCTATTGATATGGAGTACTTCAACATGTAGAAGGGATATAAAAAGTACAGAAGGGTAAAGGCAAATGTGTTATCAGATATAAAAAATAATACTGATATGACAGTCAATGTGCTAAAATTAACTTGAGATAGTACTCAAAGCAAGCTTGGATCAGTGACCATTATCGAATCCTCCATTCTTGCTTCCCTAGAAATTTCTAAATTAAACAAGCATGGATCTCGAAATTAACCCCATCTTTCCATTTGCACTGCATTAAGCTCAGCTGCTGATAAGCCCGCTCCAAACAATTTTTTTCTCTTCTCTGCAGCCGGTAACTAAACAAGACTGGCCTATTTCACCTCCACGATAACCAACCGGTCCAAACCATTGTTAAATCGTGTTGTTCGATCTCCTTAGTTACTTGAAAATGTAAATCTTGCACGGTTCAAAAGTTACCGTCTTTAGTTTCAAATGATCGACACGTTGGATCATGCATTGGTGTCAATGAATTGAGTGTTGTTTCTGCACACATGCATAAGTATCAATGTCTTAGCCTGGTTGGCTGTTGTGTGTCAATGGGTAATTGGCTGCACAGAAATGTCACATTTATAATTAGCGTGCGTCCACAAGCCTGCATTATTTGCTGGCTATCAGTGTCATTTTCCCCATCTGGGATCTAAGATCATGCTCTCAATCGTTTTCTCCCTTCCTCAAGTGTCAAGTCTCCCGGCCTTCCACTACTTGCTTTCTCTATTTCTCCAAAAAGTATGTGCACTGCAAGCTATTCTCTCTACGACACTACCTTTTGAATTCCCCCCTTTGCTTCATCCTATTCTCGTTTTCACCTTTTCAGATGGTGGATCATTCATGCCTCCACGTAGGTAATGTGTTACATGCAACTTGCTCTTGGAATTCAGTGAACAGTTACGTACGAGCAACAGGCAGTTGGAACCACAAATTCGTGGTTAGCCCATGCATGCATGGGAGGAAACTCAGTGCACACCAACGCAAACGCTAGGGGTGATATAGTGACACTGGAATGACCTATTACTGCTTGCTACGGAACTATCACTATCACAGCCAGCCACCATTAATTAAACAAGCATGGATCTTGTTGAAACCCCATGTCCCCTTACTTTTCATTACATTGAGCTCAGCTGCCAGTTGTTACTACACGAAACTGGCCGTTTCACCTCCATTATAACCAACCGGCCAAAACCAGTGTTGAGATCATGCTCCCGTTTTCTCCCTTAATGGTGAATTCTCTTTATTGCAGGTCCGTTTTCAGGCTGCTCTACACTTAATTAGGTCACGGATTCATTCGCTCGCTGGCAATCACCAATTAGTTAGATTGTTTCTTGCCTCGTTCATTAGCTACTTTCGCTATAGTTTAGTTTAGGGAGAGGAAAGAAATTGACTGCACATGCATGCAGTGTCAACGAAAAACAGCCGAATCAAAGAACATGATTTTAGCAACAAACAAAGAACTCAATCATGGATCGATGGATAGACGCAGTCAAGCATGGATGGATAGATACACATACACTCAATCATGGACTAGAGATATATATATATAGGCGGTACTCCACTAGATAGTGATTCCTTTGCAGCGCGGAGGATGATCCGGGTCGTCGTCGACGGGCTGCCGGTTGGTCGATCATGGGGTCAATAGTATCCCCTGTACCGCGCTGGCGGCGGCGGCGCCCGGTTCGCCACCCACCTGTCCCAGGCGCGCGAAGCTCCCCAGCCGAAGCAGAAGGCCGCCATGGCGCTCACGGTCACCATGGCGGCGAACACACCGGGGCTCGCGATCGGCGGTGGGTAAGGCACCGGCGGGAACTGGCAAAGGCACAGGCAGCGCATCGCCGCATCGGCGGCGACAGCCGTCGCGTTGCCGACAGCCCATCCGCTCGCCATCTCTATCAATCGGGAGGAAGCTCGCTTGAGCACACGCTAGCTCTAGCTCTTGTGCTCTAATTAAAACTCTCGTGTGTGTTGTTCTTTGCCTGGTTGCGATCGAGGAACTGGTGATGAGCTCGGGGGAAGAGGCATGGCCTCCCTTATATAGAGGAGGGGAGGGTGCATGGCTTCTGGTAGCTAGCTAGGCTAGCTTCACCAACACGGATGATGACACGTCGTACTACGCTCATCGTGCTCAACTGCTGACTCGATCGACCGTCACACTCGCTCGATCCCTAGTCAAAAATCGCCTCATTTCCATCATTATTATCGTTTCCGAGTTCGCGATGCCAACTATATACTGGAAAGGTACTCTCGTAGCCCTTGATTCGAGGACGATACATGGCCGGTCGAGTTCAAGGTAATTAAGCGCCGTGGCTGAATCCTCAATTAGGAGAAAAGGGGTTGACGCTCTTGACGTTTCGTTTGGATGCAAAATCCTTGCTAGCTGGTTGCGCTGCAGAAATGTTGCGGACGGTTTACTAAAAATGCCATCGGAGAGTCACACACGCACAAAAAGTTTGCCTATACTACATTTGAATGCTTACGGAACAAGACAAAGACAGTGACACCTATCCCGGCCAGCTAATACTTCGTGTCTACTCCTTGCTACATCTATCCAAGAAATCTGTCATGGACGATGACACCGCTCCAGATCACATACAACTTACTACTACAAGAAGGTCAATTTTTAACCTTTTTTCTGTTACTGCCTTGAACGCAACTCCGTCATCCACAGTTTTTTCTTTTTCTTTTTCCTTGTCTGAAGTTATGTATTATGATGATCGCTTAGCTAGCTCACGTACCTACCAATTCTTCAATCTGATCCAAAGGTATATATCCGATCAAATCGTCAGGTGGGTTATACAGATATCGATGGATTCTCATACCTTTGAAAAAAAAATACAGTAGTAGTACGTACTGGATGACTAGATGTACGTACACAAGGTATATACGAGGCATGCACATATTGCAGGCCAAAACCAATGTTAGGTACGTCTCATATATTCCTCAACGCAATCATCCGTGTAGCCAATATTACATGGCTTATTAATTAGCTGTACCCAAATACTGGTCGCAGTCCTCATGCCTCTTACGGAAAGGTCATTAATTAGTGTGCCCAGTTATTTAGATCGCACATCACTTTCTGTCCCTGCAGATTTGAGTGCTAGTGGGTTTGCACTGGAAGTTGGTATAGTGACTGGGAACCGGTCCTAGTATTTCATTCGTTTCATTAATTGTGTTTCAATAATGACTTTTACACTACACGATGTTCATTGTTAATTTCCGTCCTTGGTCCTGATGTGCATTATGATGCCGGTTTGATCCATTATATTGGTATCATAGGTGGTATGGTGGTGACGTATCATATAGTAAGTATCATTGTACTAATTCAACTAGAGAGACTAACTACGGTCTCCTAGTAGAAGACTTTTACCGTCCATAATACTAGGGACAATACTAGCTAACTAGTAGGAGTATTCGTAGGGGTGGTCTAGGAATTGAAAATTTTATTGGCCAAATTTACTTTTGTCCCACAGAGTGTAGTTAGATCAATATTGTATCGGACCATCCCACTTGTTGACCGGATTCATACCGTGAGAGCCTGAGAGGTAACATTAATCATAGGTCAATAATGTGACCTTCTATACAAAAAAAATAATTACTAGTGTGACATCATTATGTTTCCAGTATACCATTATCTTGACAAAATACTAGCTGATGAGAATGAGCAGTCTCTCTCAAGACGTCAACGCCGGCCACAGGAAGAGATGAGATGTCATCGCAAAAAAAAAAAAAAAAAAAAAAAAAGAAGAAGAAGAAGAAGAAGAAGAGATGAGATGGGTGGCGAGACCACCGGCCGCATCTAGGAACGGGGCGAAAGGCAAGGAACGGGGAACAACTAGCATACAGGAAGTTCGCATGCATTATTCTCTCCTAGTTTACCTCACACAACTCGTTCCTCAGGGCATCCACAACGCTATTAAATATATATGCTGTCTATTTGATGCCATGTCAACACAATTATCTGATATGGAAGCGATTAAATGATATGAGATACAATTGCCGTCGTCTGGTGAGGCGACGGCCTGGGCTCGTGCTCCCAAGGAAACTGACCCATTGTACGCCTGACTCCCAGCCAAATACGTCTTTCACTAGTACAATGAACGCCTTAAGTGGCGGGCAAAAAGAGCCAGCGGTGGCGGGCAACCCGCCCGCCGCTCCGTCTCCGCCACTGGAACCTCAAAATAGCAGTGGCGGACGGGAGCGTCCGCCACTGGAACGGAATAAAAAAATTAAAAAAAAAGTGGGGCCGGGGGCGGGCCCACTGCCCTCCCTGCCCCCTGCCGGTGCCGCCAGCTCCGGCCAGTCGTCGCCGTCGCCTGACAACAGCTCCAGCCATGCCGCAACCCGCGTCGCTGTAGTGACGCAAAAGAGGGTGTCCGCCACTGCTAAAAAAAAGAGTTCGTCACTGCAGGCTCTTTTTGTACTAGTGTTTGCCAGATTTGCTGCGGAAGGAGTGCACGTCACCCATCTCCGCCGCCAAGCAAAGGCTGGAGCTCTTCCTCGCCAGCTCGCCGCAGTCGCGAGCACAAGCTCCTCCTCGCCAGCCAACCACAATCTGAGGTCGAGCTCCTTGCCGCACGCCCAGATCGAGCTCCATCTAGCTCGAGCTGCGGCGCAAGATCGAGCTCTGATCCCTCGACCGCCCGCACGGGCTCGAGCACAAGCTCGTCCTGCTCACCCACCCGCCGCACACCGTGAGCTGGAGTGTCACATCCCAAATCTTAATAACAGTTTAATGGAAATCACTTCTGAAAAATTGCTTAGAATTTTAGGATTCATTTAGAATTTTTGAAAATAAAAGTTCATAATTGCTAGCACAAGATATAGGAGAAATGGAAATTTATAAAATAAATTAGAATGGGAACGTGCCAACATGATTGCTGGTTCAAAGCTTTGATTTTACAAATTTTACTCGAATTTATTTGAGTTGATTTGGATTTCATTTGGAATTTATTTGAATTCTCCGAGTTTGGAAATGTTTAAACCATTTCTTTTCCCTCTCCTCTCTTGGGCCGACTTTTCCTGGCCCATTTTTCTTTTTCTTCCCCGCTGGGCCGCGCAACCCCTTTCTTCCTTTCCCTCCGGCCCGGCCGCGCCCAGCCCGGCCCGAGCCCGCATGGACGACGCGTCGTCGTCCACCTCGCACCACGCCGCCCGCCGCGTGTTGCCCGCCGCCCCCGCCGCCGAGCCGAAGCGTCGCGCCTCCCGCCAAGCTCTCCGCGCCGCGCCCGCGCCTGCGAAGTCCACAGGCGCCTGCGCGCCGCACTGCGAGCCTGCGCCCCGCACCGCCTCGCCGTCCCCGAGCCGCGCCGCGTCTCGCCGTGTGAACACCATGACCTCACCGCCAAGCCGCGTCTCCGCCGCTGCTTTGTCTCTCTGGGCGACGCGCTGCACCAAGTCAACGAGCGACAACCGAGGCCGCAAACCCGCTTCGAGTTCCCGAACGAGTATGCACGCTTGACCTCGCCGCCGTCGAGCGTTCCCATTGCTCCGGTTAGCTTCGACCTCCTTAACCCCTCACGAAGCTTCGCCTCAACTCATCGCACTCCCACAACCACTCCTCGGTGAACTTTCCTCTCCACCGCCGTCTAATTTCCACTTTTCCCTTTCTTCCCCAACTCCGGCCGCCGCCAAATTCGCCGCCGGTGAGCTTCTTCTCCCTCGCCCACCTAGCCCTAGTGTAGATCCAGACTTCCTATACCTTCCCCGGCACCAATACCAGCGAGTCCCGGCCCGTGGCTACACGGATGCCGAGCGCCATCGCGCCGCCGCCTGCGCTCATCGCCAGCCGCCGTCGCCGCGAGCCCGTCAACGACGTGCTGACGCCTGCACTCGCCACCCTCGCGCGCACCCTCCGCACTAGCAAGAGCATCACGAGCTGCCTTGTCTCGCGAGTGCACCGTTGCACCGCTGCCGCTCCAACTCCGGCGAACTCACCATCGCCGCTCCAGCCATCCTCGCACGCTACCTACTGCCGAGTTTCGCCTCGCCGAGACCTATCTCCATGGCCGCTCCGCCTCCTTCCCCGAGCACCAGAGCCGCCGCCGGCGAGCCCTCCGGCGAGCCACCGCCGCGCGCCACCGCACGCCGCCGCGCGCCTCGCCCAGCCAATCGCCGCGCGCCACGTCGCCCGCGCTACCCCAGCCTGTGTGCACCCGGTCCAGTGGACCGCACACACACGCGCCCTCGCGTGGGCCCGGTCCACCGTGCACCCTGGGCCCTCACCAGCACACGGAAACTACTAGAGTCACCCAGCTCACTGTACACAGAATCGTATTTCGAGCCTTTCCCAATTTAGGAAAAATCCCAAAAATACCAGAAAATAGGAAATAATTCATAGAACCCAATTCTACCTTTGGATTATCCAGAAACCCCTCTGATCTCTCTCTTTTATTTCGTTTGATTCTCATTTGGTTATTTGGTTTATTTTATTTATACGTTAGTATTTATTTCGCGTTGTTACGCGTAGATCCCGAGGAACACGAGGACGACCCCGAGAACGAGGGATACGAGGAGGAATCAGACCCAGACTTTGAAGGCAAGCTCTACATTCCTTGATCATGATTGATCTTAATGCTTTGCAATGCACCTATATGACCGTCTAATTAATTATTATGCATTACTTGTTATTTTACTACTTGAGTAGTTATTATCCTAATTGTTTAACTTTATTTATGCAAAGTAAATAGGCATAAATAATGGTCCTTGATCTACCCTTGAATACCTATCACCTTGTTAACCCCAGGATATGTCCATCATTTCTATGATGGCATAATTTACCTTGCTACTAGAAATGGCTTAAGATCCCACAATGTTTCTACATTGCTACACCATACCACTTCTATGCTTTACAAACGTGTTGAAATGAGTTTGGTGGTGTGAGTAATAATTGGGTTAGGAGTAGCAACAAGCTAGGGTGATGATGATGTTGGGATGATGAACAAGGGATGGGTTGGATCACGAGCAAGGCCACTAGCGAATTGTGATGGTGTAATAGACCCCTAGTGTGGGATCTGGTGCTTGCTCGGCCACATAAGGACCGGTTCTTGTGACCGTATACATGATGATTTCCGTACTACCATGGAACCTGTTATGGGCAGGACTTTTTCCTACCTTCTTGGTACTTCTGCAAGTAATCTTCACCGGGTGGCTGGTTGTAGCAACGGACTGGTTGGGAAAAATACATCGAGTATTGAATGCTCGTTGCCGGCTATATGGGAGTGAAATCCCCGCACATTATGACCCTTGTGTCGTGCTTAATCCTTGGCCCCTAATCCTCCGTGGTGAACTTGTGGGACTACTCGGAGAAGATGGATAAGGTGTTATGTTACTCTCCCGCGCAAGAGTGCATAGCCTGTGGGAAAAGATGTACAACCTCTACAGAGTGTAAAATTCAATCGATTGAACGTTGTCACGGCTTATGCACATTCATGTGCGTCACATTGATTAGCCACCCCCTTCTATTCCTTGGCGCGTGAGTGGGTGTATAGACGCTCGTGTTTTGGAAGTGATGGCAATAATGCAGGGTCGCTATGACTATTGAGGTCAGAAGGCCCAACTAAAACTTGGGATCGATACATTCTCCCCCAGGGCCAACCAACTAATTATGACAATCAAATTTCCCTGTTTTATCTATATATCCTTTATTTGCTGAACCACTGCATTAAACTCGCTTGCTGCAAGAAAGCCCTGTGGCCTACTTCTTTGCTAAGACCAAAAATGCATGTATACATATACCCTTGAGTAGCGTAGGGCTTGCTGAGTACCTTATGTACTCACTCTTGATGCTTTCATTCAGAGGAAGAAGAAGAAGTCGCAGGAGACGATAACGATGAATAGGGTCGGCGTCTGCTCAAGTTTGCCTGTGGTGTTTAGTTATACTTTCTTTAAGTTTGTAGTTTCCGGGCTAGTAAGCTAGCCTTTATCTGGTTTGTAACTTAAGACCATGATCTGAACCTTATGGGTTGTATTATGTACTCGTGTATGTGCAATGAAACACTTTGTTTGTGTGTACCAACAACTGGTCCAGGGATTGGTACGGTAAACACGTGGATTCCTAGATTAGGGTCCGACATGGAGCATCTCGCCGCCACCCACCGCAGACTCAAGCTTGAGGTCCCCGCCGCCTGCTCACCGTGCAGTAGCCACACAGGGCGAGAACGAGCTTGAGCTCCTCGCTAGCTGCCGGCTGCGCGACGCAAGATCGAGTACCCTGCCGCGCGGAGAGTGCGCATCGCAGGATTGAGCTTGGTAGCTTGAATCGATCAGTCGCCGCTCGTCGTAACACGAGATGAACTAGTATGGCTGTCCGCGCATTTGCGTGGCTAGAGTTACTATACTATTTAAAATATTTTTATATTGTTGTAAAAGTTTAACATAATAGATTGTTATTATTTATTTCATACTCTATATTTATAAAATAGTAGAAAATAGATTGGAGAATTCCTCACCCTCACTCAATTTGAGTGTGAGATGAGTCATCATTTATCTTAGATTGTATCTTATCTAAATAGGTCGGTTCAAATGTGCCATGCTAAACAACTAACATATGTCGTGGTAGGAAAAAAATGTGTCGTGTTACAAAAAAGTATTTTGTGGAAATGTGACATGCTAAAATTACGAAAATATGCCATGCTAGCTAGACATATCACGGTGTATTTTTATAATGATCTATTTAGAAATCGGAACTGAGTATATATTGGATATTTTTATTATTCCAAATTTAGCTATTTGGGCTCATTATGGTATGTTGGGTAAATTAAAAATTAGAATTAGGTTGGGCTCATAATGATATGGTGGGTAAATTAAAAATAAAAAGAGACAGTACTAAGGCCTTATATATAAACTTTTTTTAATTATCTCAAAAAAAATAAACTTTTTTAAAGAAGAAGATGATAATTATGAAAGCTTTATACATTCATATCTGCAGAACAATGCTCTAAAATAGAAACCTCAGGCCACGGAAGCACTTCCACTTGCCGATATCCGTGACGCTCTGCTTCTAATGGCATTGAGCACCTTCATCTTCACTGCAAGCTCACCACCAGCATGCCTTCGAACATCTGCACGCCGCAGGAGAAGCAGCGCGTCGCATTCACGAACTGTTCTGCAGAACTGCATGGTATGGGTACTTGACCAGCGAGACCAGCGACAGGTAGTGGAACCAGATCCAGTAGTCCGGGATGCGCTCGCGTGTTATGAAGAAGCTGGAGAAGATGGCCACCAAAATGAACATGGTCACCATGACCTTGTTTAACCACATAATGAAGAGCTCCAACCTGTCGATTTCACTCAGTTTGGTTTACTCCAACATCCCAAAACAGAATAAGTTGTAGTTGAGATATAACATGGTGTTAAGGTTCCATTTTGACTAGTTGCCTCCCTCTTTTCCATAGGTCTATATATAGATCTTGTTGTTCTGTTCCAACTAACCATGCATGCTACTATTTAAGTTTCCAATGCAGCAAGTGTGAATTTGTCACTCCATAAGTGTGAGTGCCACTTCCTGGCAAGTACAATTGTTCGATTGAAACATGGTGTAGTAGTTTCAAGAAAGTAAAATACCACCATCATGTTTTGTTGAATAGTAATAAATGGGGTTTATTGTACTTTATTTTGATATCTGTTAAGTAGAAGGCAGACAAACTTGCTATTCACATTTCCAACGGACAAGTAGTGTGAACTTATCACACTAGGAGCCTCCCAAAGGTAGAGTCATTGTTGACTCTCCACCACATCTAAGAGTCAACATAAGAACTTATCTTTCCTCTAACTAATGATCGGTCCCATATGTCAGCAGCTCATTAAATACTAGATATTGTTTGGAAGAGCGAGCTCATCTCTCTCCTCTTCTTCTCTTCTCCACATAGGACAAAATCCTATATGGACCGACTTTTAGCTCCCCTTTGGGGTCGCTCTAAGCTATTTATTGTGATATCACTTGGTAAGCTAAAACTGCTCGTTGGCAAATCATAATATAGTATAGAAAACATTGCTCTGTTAGTTTGTTTCACGTTTGTGAACCAATTGGGAAGACAATAGTTAATCATTTTGGGGCATGCAACAACAAATTTGAAAGAAAAAGACTTTGCTTTTGCCCCGTGAAACTATAATGATCTTTGTGCCACAAACATTCATCCTTGGCCTAGCAAAAAAAAAGTTAGAAAAATATAGAGACAGTAATAAGGCCTTATATAAACTTTTATTAAAAAAGGGATGATAATTATGACAGCTTTATATGTTAATATCTGTACTATTATCAGTTTAGTAATTAAGTTCCTCTTGTTTTCGCTCCCCACAAGCAAGATGACATGGAACAAAATGCTCTAAAGAAGAAGCCCCCCACGCAACGGTGACCAGCAAGCACTTCACTCGCCCGATGTCCATGACGCCCTGCTGCAGACATTGAACATTGTGGACATCGCTATTATACACAAGCCGAAGTCCCAGCTTTCCCTTTGGTGTGTCGCCGAGGAGTCACAAGATGGTCGATAGGCTGAAACCGTTCACCGTTAATGTGCTCAGCCGCATAATGAAGAGCTTCAACATCTAGATTTCACTCAATGAATTTGTTTTACTCCAAAATCTCAAACCAACATACCCCTACAGATTGTGGACATGGGGTTTAATTTCCATTTTGCATTGAATAGTTGCTTCCCCTTGTTTACGGGTTATATAGAGATCTTGCTGGTATATATGTTTCAACCATGCATGCTACTATTTGAGTTTACTTTTTTTTTTTTTTTGCGTGGATGCTACTTACACAGTTTTGTTAGATTTATTTCGATGTGTGAATCATATTTATTTCGAGGTTATTTACACAGTTTTGTTAGATTTACTGAGTTACAACAACATCACATCTAAATCGCTTGAGCTATGGCAAGGTGGTGATGGCAAGGGAGTGTGGTACTTGAGACGAAAATGCTGTGCATCCGACCCTAATACACGATTGGATTACGACCGTGAGCAGATGTAATCTTAGCTTAGCTTAGCTAATATACGATTCCATTCTAACATATGTGTAGTACCTGCATCCTACTTATTTTGAGAAACAAATAAGGGAAAAATGATCACAACAACCCCTCCACTAGGAATCATATCAAATAAAAACAAAGTCTCTTATCAGTACGAAATCAAATTTATGCGAGAAATAAAAATAAAGTGTGAGTTTGTCACTCCATTAGCGTGAACACTACTTGATGCCAAGCATACAATCTAAGTTATTGTTTTGTGAAACTCATATTTATTTCGATGTACAGTTTTGCTAGACTCACTGAGTTTACAACATCACATCTAAATCGTTCCTTCGAGCTATGGCAACTTTTTTTTTTTTTTTTGCGACTTCGAGCTATGGCAACTTGGTGATGCCAGGGATTCCAGTTTCCCTAGACATGTGAGTGTACTGGTACTTGAGACGAAAATGCTATGCATCCGACCCTAATACACGATTAGATTACGACCGTGAGCAGATGCATGTAATATTAGCTTAGCTTAGCTTGAAAGTGCCATGTTTTAGCAACATCGAGCTTCTATTCTAACGTAAGTACCACTACCTCCCATTCTGCTTAGCCCTCAAAAACACGAACAAGCAGGAGCATACCGGCTTTCGTCTCGCGTTATATAATCAGGCAGATTCCGCAGTAGGACAAGACAGTATCATGGTAACTCAAAACCATATGTGGTGTGAGATTAGAAAATATTATTTACTATACAAAGAAGAAAAACACTGCTCTAATTGTATCATTACATCATTATCTTTTTTTTTTGTATCATTACATTATCATCACTCATCAACGCCTCTTGTTCTTGCTCCCGAGGAGCAGCACGATGTAGAACAAGAACCTGCCGAAGAATCCCACGCCACCGTAATAAGCAGGCCCGTCCATTTTCCAGTGTCCATCACTGCCTGCTGCGCCAGGACGTCGGCGTCAGTGGCGACGCAAGTTTCAGCGTTGATGTTGGAGCCCAGCGCGGAGCATGACAGCAGAGAGCAATATGAAGGTCAGGAAGCGGCTTTCCAACCAGATGATGTCCAACACCAGCAGCGCGTCCAAGCCGGCGTAGAACATGGTCGACATTGCCATGGTGAACAAGCCCAAGTGCTAATGCATGCTCATGGGTGTGTCGTCGATGCGCCTTGGTCGGCAGGCCGAAACCTGTCACCATCGCCGGGCCCATTCGCATGATAAAGAGCTCCAGCATCTCAATTTCACTCTATTTGTTTTACTCCAAAATCTCAAACCAAAATAACGTGTACAGATTGAGATACAACATGGGGCTAAGGTTCCATTTTGCATTGAATGGTTGCTTCCCTCTTGTTTGCGGGTGTGTATATAGATATATAGAGAGAGATGATCATGTTGTTATGCTCCAACCATGCATCATGCATGCGTGCCACTTTTTCAGTTTCCAATTCAGCAAGTGTGAGTTTGTCACACCACTAGTGTGTGAATGCAACATGCTGCCAAATACAATCTCTAGAAAAGGAGAAATGGATTCCAGTTGCCGTACGTAGACATGAGTAGCAGGACATGAGGACGGCGGGCGTATCCCTCCCAGCCTCCGCCTCCTCTGCGAATGCTACCATGGTTGACTCGATCGAGCGCCTCCTCCGCTCGCGGCAGAGCTGAATTTGAAGTGTTGGACGGCCAAGTCTCGCGCACCATGATGACGATGGACC
The DNA here is from genome assembly GCA_012490785.1 of Eragrostis nindensis. NCBI lineage: Eukaryota > Viridiplantae > Streptophyta > Magnoliopsida > Poales > Poaceae > Eragrostis > Eragrostis nindensis. The sequence goes on along the minus strand of JAAXCT010000514.1, from coordinate 236,804 downwards.
TGCTGATCACTCAGGCACCGTGCCAGAGACCTTGCACGGGGTTGTTCTCAAAGCAGAGGCTTCTTTTGCGAAGGGCCTAGTTAATTGAGAATGCAGTGACTAAAAAAAAAGCGTTTTCTGCAGAAAGAGATGGAATGGAATGAGGTTTTCTGTGGTGTCAAGACTTTTAAGTTACTCGATCAAGCTTTTAAGGATTATACCATATGATTCAGGAAAATCGAGCTTGTATGCTATAGCACTTTCCTATTATTGAGAGTGCCAGAGAACTTTTTTTGCCATAATGTGCCGTTCCTATTATTACCAAGTATATGGTTCTAATCCTAGATGGAAAAATAAATAGAAAAAAATCTAAGAAGGCTGATCCTCCCTCTCCATCAAGAGTAATGAACTAGGTTCTGATACAGTATAAAAAAACCTAACTAAATTAACCAAACTTGCCTGATGTTGAGGCAATCAAGAAAGCTGCATAAGTGAATATATAACCCACGGAAAAGTGGGCTAATCCAACTAAATTTGCTTGCACAATGGAAAGAGCCACGGGCTTATCTCTCCAGCGAATTAAATTTGCAGCTCTCATCACATGGACAGAGGGACTGATGCGTGCTTCTCTCTGCGATGAGATTGATCTCAAAGTTTGTGTTGCACTCGCGTACGAATTTCTTGCCGAGATAAAAATCTTTATCATTGTTGATGTTGCACCATGCTAACTGTTAATTTGTCGCCCGGGAAGGATACTATCATTCTCGCCGATGAATTTCTTGCAGAGCCGAATATTGCTCGATTTACAAAGATCTTCCACATGTTTTAGAAGTTACCCACAATTATCATTATGAAAAAATAGCCTTTGCACTATTGTTATTACAAAAGTCAACTAGAAATAAATGGTGACATAAAAATACAACTATTCAAAGAATAAACAAATAGATCTATTTGTATTACATCTCTTGTTATCATTAACACCTCTTGTTCTTGCTGCCTACGAGCAGCATGATGTAGAACAAGAACCTGAAGAAGCAGCCGCATGCCACCGTAATAAGCAGACATGTCGGCAGTGATGTTCGACCCCAGCACGGAGCTGATTGCGCCGAGCACCCTGAGCTTATTTACGGCCTCCGGCATGCTGCCGATCGGGCTGCCTTCGAACATCTGCACGCCTCGCGAGAAGCAGCGTGACGCGCCCCCAGCAAACTCGTTCTGCAGAAAGGCTTGGTAATGGAACCTGCTGCGCCAGGACGTTGGTGCCGGCAGTAATGTCGGTGCCCATGGCGAAGCTCCATTACTGTATAATCCCTGACTCTCTTTCTTAATTTCGTTGAGTTTGGTTCACTCCAACATCTCAAACAACTGAACAAGCTTCACTCGGCACACAAGGTTGCTCCTAAAGAGCATCAGTGCACAGACATACAATAGAATAGAAGACACATGAAATGGAGTTGCAATTTATAGACGTTCTTCTCCCGCCAACGGGTGAAGTAATGAAGTATACATTTCCAGTTTTTATGCTTTGCAATGGGCGTACATAATGCTAGTTCTGTTTCCAACAGGCAACAAGTGTGAATGTGGATGCTTCTAGTATGACTTCTTCATTATTGCTACGTGCTTGATGATGCGCTTTTGTATTAGTACCTCAGATGCCGCAGTAGGACTAAGACTGTCAGATCTAGAGGTCATGTGATCCGAGATATTTGGAAAAAAAAATCGTATACAAAAAACAACACTGCCCCAATTGTATTACATCGTCATCATCAACGCCTCTTGTTCTTGCTGCCTACGAGCAGCACGATGTAGAACAATAACCTGAACAAGAAGCCCCATGCCCCCGTAACCAGCAGGCACGTCCATTTTCCAATGTCCATGACGGCCTGCTGCGCCAGCACGTCGGCGCCGGTGGCGATGCAAGTTTCGGCATTGATGTTCGAGCCCAGCACGGAGCTGATGGCGGCGAGCACCCTGAGTTTTACGGCCTCTGGCAAGCTGCCGATCGGACTGCCATCGAACATCTGCACGCCGCGGGAGAAGCAGCGCGACGCGCCCCCAGCAAACTCATTCTGGAGAACTGCCTGGTACGGGTACTTCAGGGATGCGATCCCTGGTGATGAAGAACCCTGAAAATAACAGGAAGTAGGCCAGCATGGCGACGACCACCGTGCAGCCCAGCATCACCTGCGGCACGACGGCGGAGAAGCAAGTTTGGTTTACTCCAACATCCCAAAACAAAATAAATTGTAACTGAGATATAACATGGTGTCGAGAGGTTCCATTTTGAATAGTTGCCTCCCTTTTTCCCATAGGTCTATATATAGATCTTCTTGTTCTGTTCCAACTAACCATGCATGCTCCTATTTGAGTTTCCAATGCAGCAAGCTAGTGTGAATTTGTCACTCCATGAGTGTGAATGCCTCTTGCTAGCTAGCAAAGTACATTTCTTCTATTGAAACGTGCTATAGTTATTTCTGAAAAGTGAAATACTATCATCATGTTTTTTTTCAAATAGGAATTAATGAGATTTATTGTAGTTTTGGATATCTTATTGGGTTGGTGGTGTCCAGAGGGCAGACAAACTTGCTATCTGGTTTCCAACAGACAAGTTGTGTGAATTTAACACAATCAGTGGCTATGATATAAGTGCTCGCTGACATTCCAATCATATTTTGAGTATGTTACAACAAATTCGAAAGAGAAAAATATTGCTACGTTTTACTTCTTTGTGAACCAATCAGAGTAAGATAATACTGCTCGCTGGCATGAGAAGACATATTTAGGTCATGTTACAAAAAATCTGAAAGAGAAGGACATTACTCTGTTTTTTTACAAAAATGTTCGGTTACTTCATTGCCTCACTGTAGATAGTTTTTGAACAAAACATTTCAGATCTGCCAGTTCGTGTAAGCCTTAATAGGTGATATTTCTTATCTACCATGTCCGAAGGCAGCTTATTTTATGGAGGGCCTGGTTGTGATGATTAATCGAGGACGCAACAGTACTGTCTATACTAAACGAGTGTTTCTCTGCACCAAAGAAAACTAAAGCCTGATCTTCTGCTGAATTTTGTAGTTATATATCGAGCAAGCATCATAGGTAGGTAATCAAGCTTGTTATGCTAACAACGTAATCTTCTCGAAAGATTATGCTAACTTAATCTGGCCACATGAATTGCAGCGTGCTAGTACCGCACGTGTCTATACCTGCATCCAGCTTAGCCCTCAAAAAAACGAACAAGGAGTGGCCTTGGTCTCGCGTTAAGCGTGCAGATGCCGCAGTAGGACAAGACAGTATCATGATATCTAGAAACCATATGTGATGTGAGATTAGAAAACATTGTTACTATACAAAGAAGAAAAGGCAATGCTCTGATATTATTACATTGTCATCACTCAAATCATCTTCTCTTGTTCTTGCTGCCTACGAGGAGTACAATGTAAAAGAAGAATCTAAACAAAATCCCCACGCCACCGTAATAAGCAGGCACGTCCATTTTCCAATGTCCGTGACAGCCTGCTGCGCCAGGATGTCGGCGCCGGTGGCGACGCAAGTCTCGGCGGTGATGTTGGAGCCGAGGACGGAGCTGATTGCGCCGAGCACTCTGAGCTGACAGCCTCAGGCAAGCTTCCGATCGGGCTGCCGTCGAACATCTGCACGCCGCGGGAGAAGCAGCGCGACGCGCCCCCGGCAAACTCGTTCTGCAGAACGGCCTGGTACGGGTACTTGACCAGGGACAGGTAGTGGAACCACGTCCAGTAGCTGGGGATGCGATCCCTGGTGATGAAGAACCCGGAGAAGAGAAGGAAGTAGGCGAGCATGGCGACGACCACCGTGTACCCCAGCATGACCTGCGGCACGACGGCGGAGAAGAAGGTGACGAACCCGCTCCCCGCCCAGAAGGAGGCGAGCACGATGGCGACGTAGAAGGCGAAGGAGGCGCCGCCGCCGGCGAGCCCAACGGCGAAGAATGTGGTGGCGGCGAAGGCGAGCGACAGGAGCACTAGCGGCGGGAACGCGACGACGGCGTTGGCGACCACGTAGGATATCCTTCGATAAGCGTTGTGCGCCGTCTCGCGCAGGTAGATGTGGCGCTCCTGCACGAACACCGGCAGCGCGTCGGCGCAGACGTAAAACATGGTGGACATGGCCATCGCGAAGAAGCCGAGGCGTTCCTGGACGCCCTTGGGCGTGTCGTCGAGGCGCCAGAATATCGTCGCGAAGATGAAGCCGGTGACCATGATGGTGCCGAGGCGCATGACGAAGAGCTCCGGCATGCGCCGCGTGTTGGTGAAGGAGCGCTTGATGAGCACCCACACCTCCGTCCACGCCGGGTTCGCGAACGTCGGCACCGTCACCGCGCCGCCTCCGTCGCCGCTCCCGGCGACCAGCTTTCCCCGCGAAACGCTCTCCGCGATGGCCAGCTCCAGAGGCATTGTTGTTCGCATTATCATGTTACCCTTGTCGGCAAAAGCAGTCTGCCAGTTGGTGTTGAAATCGGCGAGTGTGGCGGCGCCGTCGACGTTCTGGCGCTCGAGCTCGCGGATGGTGTCGAGAGCGAACTCGGCGGGGTTCTCGTTGTCGGGGATGGGCGCGCCGAACTCGGCGAAGAAGGGCTTCAGTCCGGCGGGTGCGCCGGCGTAGACAGTGCGTCCTCGCGAGAGGAGGAGGAGGCGGTCGAGGATGCCGAGGATCCTCGCGCTGGGCTGGTGGATGGTCATGATCACCACGCTCCCGCTCAGCGCGATGCGGCGGAGCACCTGCACCACCATGAACGCGCTCGCCGAGTCCAGCCCGGAGGTGGGCTCGTCCAGGAACAGAAGGATCGGGTCGTGGATGATGTCCGTCCCGATCGACACGCGGCGGCGCTCGCCCCCCGACACGCCGCGGTGCGACTCGTCGCCGATGATGGTGTCGGCGGCGCGGGCGAGGCCGAGCTGGTCGACGAGCGCGTCCACGCGCGCGCGCTTCGTCTCCGGCGACAGCGCGCGCGGGAGGCGGAACTCGGCCGCGAACAGCAGCGTCTCGCGCACGGTAAGCATTGGGTACAGGAGGTCGTCCTGCATCACGTACGCCGAGATGGCGCGGAGACGCCGGCCCTGGAGAGGCTCGCCGTTGAGCGTGACGCCGCCGCGGAGGCTCTCCCGCGCGATCCGCCCCGCCAGAGCGTCCAGCAGCGTGGACTTGCCCGACCCGCTGGCGCCCATGACGGCGAACAGCTCGCCCTCCCGAGCATCGCCGGAGATGCCGGCGAGCAGCGTCTTCGTGTACCCCGACGACGGCGGCGCGTCCGTGGATGGCGCCTGGAGGTTGCTAACACACAGCGGCAGACATCCCAGAGCGCCGCCCTTCCTCACGCTGTACGAGAGGTCGTTGAAGTTTAGCACGAACGGCACCGGCGGCGCGAGCTGCTGCGTGGCCTTGGTGGCGCCGGGCTCGTCGGCGTCGATGTCGATCACGGTGTGGCCGGAGGTCGCCATGCCTGTATGTATCTAGACTAGATGCAGATTACGAACTCGACTTTTGCGAGAGGTCGTTTGGCGAGTCGTTGTGGCGTGGTCGTGCCAACTTATAACGAGGGAACGAGGGGCAGTGCGAGCCCGAGTTGGGATAGGAGTCAGAGCTCCGATTCGTACTACTTTGACTTGTTTTGAAGCATTTTATTTTGACTCGTTTTCGGTCTCAACTGTGAGGAGTTTAGAGTTAGGCTCGGAACCTTCTTAAATCCTAATAAAATGCAAAATCAGGCGACTGAGGGCAGACCCTGATTTCTGTCAGATCTATCCTAGTCGTTGGATGCAAAATCAAAGCCTTCAGCGCGCGCTCTCTCTCTCTCTCATTTGAGTCATTTGAGTCCTGCATGCACCCAGCGTCTTCAATGGTTGTCTTTAATTAAGCTACCTTTTAGAATTGTTTATTAGAGAAAAAAAGAAGAGAGAAGGCAGCTAATTCTTCATCAAGAGGCAGCATCTAAGAAAAATGAGAGACTTAAACATGGGCCAAACTCCTCTTTAATTCTTTGCAAGAGCTAGCAGCTACCTCTCTACCATTAGGGACGCCCTTAGAGCTACGTATATGGGAAACTCAGTTTGTTTATGTGATGTGCAAGTAGACAAATTTCCTAAGATTCTTTGGCAGCAGATCAAGTCGTGGTAAGTTTGAAGTCCACGTAAAGCTCCTATGTAAGCTGAGGCATGTGTATGCTATTCTGTGTCTGGAGAACGTATATATGTTTGAGTTCGAAATTGTTGTGCAAATTAAACTGTGTACCGGGAAAGAGAGCGCAGGATGTTATGGTCCTTCTCTTAGGCAAGTCGCAGTAAAAGCTTAAAAAGAATCACCGTATCCTCGAGGACTGTCTTACATAAAGTCTCAGCTAAGACGTTGGGTCATAAATCAGACGTCGTCTTCTCATTCCGCTCATCGCTAAGCCATTGTGACCTCCAGTCATGTCCCATGCAGTCACCCTGAGTCACTACCATCAAACCTAGCTTAACCATTTCCGCACAAATCCATTCAGCCGGTATTGATCTCTACCGGCCACACCACTTCGAACCACTATCGAGAAGTTGTACTAGCATTCACTGGCACAAAATTGGATCGTGCATGGATTGATCCAGCCCAGTAGCTTTATATCGACGCTGCCATGTTCGTGGCAAGAAAGAGTCACTGTACGTAATAGCCAAAAATACCAGTACCAAACTACCAATGTTGTCGATAGCTTCTGGAGAGGCAAAGATGAACGACGAGTACTCCGACAAGACCATCACTGAAACAAGCCACCCGGCATCCGAGCACAAGAAGACACTCCAAGACTGCACCTCTAGCGAGGATACTGCTCATAGCTCCATCGCCGCCCATCCCGAAATCGGAATTGGGTTTTCACCCGGAGGAGTTCAGTGGACACAATGTGCAACGCCTCCATGATGACCATGCGACACCCAAGCCCACACTAGTACAATTGAGGCCTGCGGTGGCGGGCCTTTTGCCCTAGCAGTGGCGGTCGCAGCGTGCGCCACTACGCTTCCGCCACTGCTAGGTTTCGGGAGCGGTGGCGGTCGAATTCGCCCGCCACCGCAAAAGAGTATCGGTGGCGGACGGCAGCGTCATCCCGACCGCCACCGCTGGAGAAACAGCAGTGGCGCACAAGATGACGCCACCTCGACCGCCACCGTTAATAAGAGCAGCAGTGGCGGATGACCAGACGCAAAGCCGACCGCCACTGCTGTCGAGCCAGCGGTGGCGGGTTGTCATGACGTCATGTGTTCCCGCCACTGCTGCTTGTATCATCGATGACGTCACTGTGCCCGCCACTACTGTCTTATTTCAGATTTAATAATCATGCTTAATTTCGAATTTACCCAGGATTTAAAACGCAAAACCACATACATTTCAAATATCCATCACAAATCATCATCACAGATCATATATCCATCATAGAACAAATATACAACAATACAATTCGATAATAATCACAAAATACCATGATCCAACAAGATACAAGTGTTCATCCATGTAGCAAAATAATATATACAAAACCGCACAAGTGTTCATATGTCCACAACCTAAGGATCTACATTAACATCCTCATACGGCCAACTACAGTCAACTTTGTTCCTATGAGAGTCAATGTCATCCTTCCAGTTCTTCTCAATCAAAGTTTGTTGGTGACTTACAGCTGCCTGTCCAGTCCAGCAACATAGTTCCGGTTTTTGTGCCAACTCACCCTTTGGATTGAAATATAAGCCTTCAGGATGGATAAGATGATGCATGATGAAGCGCAATATCTTGGATGTGAAGCCATAAAGTTGTTCGTCGCTAAATCCACTTGTCCCTTTTTTCTGAGTGTCCTGCATACACAACGAAAGACACATTAAAATTGCGTAAATGAATACAATTATTGTAAATATATGCAACTAGTACTTACATGTTTTGTAGGATCTTCACGGGGCAAGCCAAGGAACTTGTTATGAACGCCCATGGACAGCCATTCCATGACGTGGTAGCCACAGTGCACGGTGCCCGGAGGCTGTTTTCGACACTGAGTAAGCAAATGCAAACGTTATTAGTGAATAGTTTACAAATGAGAGCATAAGCTATATGCACTGTACCGGGTAGTTCCACCTCCAACCCAATCTCTGTGTCCGCGCGGGATCGTGGGGGCCATTATTACGAACATAATACCTGTATCCTCTGTTACAGAAGTAAACGATGTATGAATGTAATGAATGATTATTGAGAATAGAACATCGATGAGTTCTTACTTCTCGATGATTTTGCAGAACATCTTGTATTTTTTCACGTCAACATCGAGGGAGTCAAATACCCAAGCCCTTCCGATCTTAGGATATATCAAGATACAGATCCAGTGGTTCCTAGATGAAGAATGATCCATGTTAGTGTCCAAGGTTAGCTATCAATTGTTAGGAGGAAAAATACGCGTGAGAGACTTACCCAAAGTTATAAGGGGCCATGATGCACTCTCTGTCTTGCCACTTGAGCATGCAATTTCCAATGTAGGTCGCGGTTGCCGTCCTCACATTATCGGTCATCAACTCAACTATATTCGCCCGCTCTTTACGAGACATGCCCGCATATTGAGGCGCCTTGTCGTCAATCTTGGGGGTTAGGTGTGTTTCGGATATCAGATGTGGGTGTAGGAACCCATATTGCTTTTGATCATAGTGGCAACAAATCCTAAAAAAAAAATGCATTAGTAATGCTTATTAATCATGTAGTTAGAGGATGCAAAGATTGAAATCACTTACATGCACCAAAGAATTATCATTGTCGCGTCGATCGCCTGGAGACGAAAGATGTGATGGATATCCTCAAAAGGCACGGTCATTTCGAAATCCATGGAGTTGAAAATCTTCTTCCCAGGGACCACACACGGGATGTTCTCAATGCCCTGCGCACACGCCTGAATGTACCACTCATGAAATCTCTGCATTACCCAGTCACACTGTGTAACGAGAAAGCTCCTTGGAACGAGTGGCATGCCATGCGAGTATTGAGGAAAATCATCTTGTTCGTAATCCCAAGACCCTTCTGGGACACCAGGCTTCATTGTTCGTACCACCTTAGGCTCCACCGTTGGTTTCTTCTTGCCAATGTTGCCCAGACTCGCATAGAAAGCTGCACAAGCAGCAGAATCAACTATTTGTTTAGGATCTGATCGTTCTCTTATCATCGTAGGGATAAGTGGGGAAAAAGGCTTGCCTTTGACGATCCCTTTAGCATCATAGGGCTCCTTCTCCTTAGTTCGCGATTTCAAGCCACCCTGAGCCTCCTTGTCCTTTGTCGGTGACGTAGGAGGCGTAGGAGCACGCGATGTCTTGGTACCCTCGGCCTCCTTGTCCTTTATCGGTGATGTAGGAGGCGTAGGAGCACCTGATGTCTTGGTACCCTCGGCCTCCTTGTCCTTTATCGGTGACGTAGGAGGCGTATGAGCACGGGATGTCTTGGTACCCTCGGCCTCCTTGTCCTTTATCGGTGACGTAGGAGGCGAACGAGCGCGAGTACCATCTTCATCATGGGCCGGAGGAGGTAGAGGCGACTGAGGGGAAGCTTCAATGTGTACATGTGCCCCAACCTCATCAAAATGAGCCGCTGAGTCTGCAGCCGGAGCCGGTGAGTCTTGAACCGGAGCCGCCGCTGTGTCTGCAGCTGGAGCCAAAGACACTGTGTGTATCACGATGTCCCTCTTGTGCCATGCAACGAAATTGCTCACGGCATCTTGGAGTGTCTCAATCCCCTCTTTCTCATCTGGGTAGTCAAGCTCCTCTTTGAGAAACTTGTCGTCTATCGCCCGGCTAACAAACACCCTGGCACACTCTTTCGGCATTTCAACGGCGTTCAATTCGCGGCCAGGGTATACGGTGCCGTCTGCAACCTTGAATTGGCGAGTCTTCCCTTTCCTCTCCATTGTCACCATCAGTGAGCACGGTGTAGCCTCCTTGATATCGTCCACAGGATACCTCTGAGTGTCGATCGGCGTCGAGCCAACGCTGCTAGGAGCTCTCGGTTGGGTCTGACTAACAGTCTGTTGCGGGCTTTCGGTACTCAGATTTATTTCTGGGACACGCATTGGTTGGGAGAACTGTGGGTTTTCCTTCATAAACCTGAAGAGGTTCCTTCGGAATTCCTCGAAAGACTGTTCTTCCACGGGGCGATTGTCATCGGGCTCAACAATACACCGCGCCGTCGAAGAGAAACCTCTTGTTCGGCCACGATGTTCCTTGGTCCCAAGGGCAACAGTAAGCTCTTGATCCTTCTCCTTTCCCTTCAGCTTCTTTGCCTTCTGCGCCGCAGCGAAGGCCTTGGCTCTATCCACCACGCCACTAACCAAGGAGTTTTTTGGGACCAACTGCCCGTTACCAAGTTTCTTCAGACGTGCAAAGAGCCAGTATCGAGTCCGTAAGGAGCACGAACTAAGCTGGCTTTCTCTCCCGGCTTGGCGGTCTTCTTCTTCTTGCTTCGTCCATATTGGGATCTTGGACTTGTAACCACCAGGGCCTAGATTATGGTGGTGCACGTTCTTTCTATTCAAAGCCGCATAAATTTTGCTTATTGATTTGAACTCATCTGAGCTCCTCTGCGCGACAAAGGTGTTCCAATCGTCTGGTATGATGAAACCAAATTGCTCGAACGGGGTTTCACCAGACTTTATGTACCACTTGTCCAGGTTGTACCTGAACGTACGAAGACACTTTGCCATGGTCTTCAGAGTAGCGGCCTTGCCAGCTTCGAGGCAGTCGGCTGGGAAAATGTATTTATCGCTGATGAACTTCCACAACCGCTCTTTCTCTTTGTCAGACACCTTCTTCCAGTTGTCCCAGGTGATCTTTCCTTTCTCCCTGACATAAACCCCACAATCATTGCGCCAATTCGCCAATATTCCCTTCGGCTCAATTGGCGACCCATCTTTGCTGATCTTCTCTACTCTATGGATGCCAGCGCTCAGCTTGTTCCGCTTCCTTTTTCCTTTTTTACGTTCCTTCATTTCAGAGGAAGACTCGGGAGCGGCAATCGGCACTATGACAGTCGATTCATCAGCGAACAACCGTCGTCGCTTACTTCGCTTACTTCGCCGTGGTGGAAGAATCTACGAAAAGGCACATCTTAAGTATATTGAACCAGACAATTAACTTATTTCATACTACATGTCGACTACCCGATACCTCATCATTCGGATTGTAGTTGGGGTCGACGGTCCCTCCGCGCGCTGCCTTTTAGCACACGGAGGATAAGGATCGGATGGTTCCTCATATTCGGGAGATGACGGTCGAGCATCTTCCGAGTCATCACTAGGAATCTCATCACCCAGTAACTGGCTCCTGACGGGCTCCTCTCTGTTCCCTTCTTCCATTACTGTGTTTTAACCACAAAAATTATTAGGTTTTCCATGCTTGACTATGTTTTAACCCACCCTCTAGCATAGATGTTCATGACTTAGCAAAAAAAATGTCGGCATCAGAATGAGGATAGCATTATCATTATGCAATGGGTAGACTTCCCAGAGTCGCGCGTCTTGTCAAGCCATTTCACTTGACACCAACACGACACGTCGACTCTGGGAAGTCTACCAATGGCTATCCTATTTCATCATTTGCCGAAAAGGAATGAAAAATTAGCTCTCAGTGCGGGTTGCCGAATTAACGGCCATCCAACGCTCTAAGTTCCTTGACTCGAGTGGCAACACGTATCCAATATCGTAGGATATGGTCCACGTTTCCACACTCGGTCTCGCTTAGTCCGCACTCATCATCGAGCAATGGCCTCAGCATATAAACCTCAAAAGAACTTCATCGCAGTAGTACAAAACTCTCAGCATAATAAGGTAAATAGACCATCACGGCAGTAGCACAAATATCGGTGACTGAGGAAAGAAAGGGGAAAAGAGGACAAGAATGCGAGCATGCAGTGGCGGGCAATGACAATGAGCCACATGTAAATCAGTCAAAGTGAAGTAATAGTACAAAAAGATAGGCTCTAGTGGCGGTTGTGTCACATCGATTTTGCTACTTCTCAGAAACAATAAGAATATAAGCTTCATCGACCCTTGTACTACTGCTCAGAACCAAGAAAACAAACTTCATCGAAGCAATAAAAAAAAGCATCATCGGCCATGTTCATTTATGCAACAAAAATGTGACACCAAAATCTGCAGCCAACTGAAGCAGCCAAGTAGAACTAACTGCAGGAGATAAATAGCAGCATTACTACTGCGGTATATACAGCAAGTAACTAAGTTCACACATGGGAAGTAATAACAGCAGCAAAGCATCACACATGTATAGAAAAACCCACTGTGCAGTTAGTGTTTACCTGACTCGCAAGCTGAGGCTAACCTTTTCGATTACATTACTAAGGAAAAACATAAGCTTTGACACAACAATGCTAAACTGCTGCATACATATGCAGTAAGGAGATAAAATTATAAGCGGAAAAAAGGACAGACTAACAATATTCAATCACGTATCTTCATATCATGGATGGCCTGGACTTCACTAGTCACTATCCAAGCTTGCATTGATCAAATGATCAGGCAACCCCAGCAATGCAAAATCCTGCACACACGTCTTTTTTTTTCTATTTGCAAGAGCATAAATATGATAACTAACTGTAGGCTAGCAATAATATCCTAACAGTTACAGATGATAGGCACTAATTAATTAGATTATATTCAGCTAGCAAAGGGACACAATCTACTGCAAGAAAATAGCAATCTGAAACCCAATTTACAAGTTTTGGAACAGTAGAAAGCCACAATGTCTGCGCCCTTTACATTCCTATAACAAAGATGGGCATTAGCTAGTTTAGTTGCCACATGGGTAATAAACTAGTAAAAGACCAGCCTAGCTAGCTTAGTTGCCACATGGGTAATAAACTAGTAGTAAAAGGCCAGTGCCTAGCTAGCTTAGCTACCACATAGATAATAAACTAGTAAAGGAATGTGCATGGCAAGAATTCGAGTAAAGAAAATTGCATTGTCCAGAGAGCTTGTACTAATCCAAACAGGACAGCTTGTACTAATCATCATATACAGATTAAACACAAACGACAGGAGACAACCAGAGCACTTATCTAACCATTGATCTCAGCTTGTACTAATCATCGTCAAGTTTTCTAATCCAGATCATGGTGCATAATCCAAACAGGACAGCAGCAGTTCAGCCAAAAAAAATGATATAAACTAACATCTCGCAGCAGTATCAATAGTAGCTGCTCGGCAACAATCCATTTCGACCAACAATCCATTTCATCTAACACTTTGTCCTTAACAGGGAGTAGCAACAATCCATATCGACCATCACATAGAAAAAAACAACAGCTGCTTCAGCTCAGCACGTTTGCATCAGAGGAACATCTCCAGCCACCCACTGAACATCTCCAGCCACGTGGACAGGAAGAGGGAGAGGGAGAGGGAGGGGGCGCGCACCTGCTGGAGAAGATGCTCACGAGCTCGAGGTTGTGGACAGCGCCACGAGGTCGAGGACGGTGGCGCAAGGTGAGGGGACAGGGGACGGCGAGGTCGACGACGGCGAGTTCGGGGACGGCGTGCTCGGGGACGGCGCTCGGGGACGAGATCCAGCGGCGACGTCGGGGACGGCGAGGTCGACGACGGCGAGGTCGGGGACGGCGACGTCGACGACGGCGAGTTCGGGGACGGCGTGCTCGGGGACGGCGCTCGGGGACGAGATCCAGCGGCGGCGAGGAGGGGGGCGGCGGCGAGGAGGAGGGGAGGGCGGGGAGGAGGGCAGGGGCGAGGAGGGCGGGGGGAGAGGGAGGAGGAGCGGGGAGAGGGTGGCGGAGAGGAGGAGGGGAGGAGGAGGGAGGGGAGAGGCAGGGGCGAGGGAAGGCGGCGGGGAGAGCGGGGAGGGCGACGAGGGGCGGCGGCGAGGAGAGGGCGGCGGCGATGGCGGCGGCGAGGTGGAGAGGGCGGCGGCGAGGTGGAGAGGGCGGCGGCGAGGAGAGATTTTGGCAGCCTCACGGCGTCGCGCGCGAAAATCCTCCGGGTTTAGGGTTTCGCGGCGGCGCCGGGCGCTTATATACGTTTGAGCGTACCAGTGGCGGGCGCAAGTGACGAGAAGGCGACCGCCACTAGAAACGAACTCAGTGGCGGTCGAGGATGACGTCATCCAACTCGGTGGCGGACGGAGTGACACCAGATCCGCCCGCCACTGATGTTTCTCTTCACTATTTCAAAAATCATACGCATTATTATCACTGAAGTCTCTTTGTTTCGGTTGGTAAGGCAGCCGGGTGGTGAGCTACAGGTGGCGGGTTCGATTCCTGCCCAAATTTTTTTAAAGAAAAAGGTTTTATTATTTTTCTTTTCACTTTCTTTATTATTTTAAATATATTTAATAATATTCGTCACATAAATGCTTATTTTTTCACTTCCTATATTATGACAAATATATTCGGTAATTTGCATTGAAAAAAATATTTTGACTATATATTAAGCGATTTGCATTTAAAAAAATATTTTCACTTCCTATATTATTATTACAAACATACTCAATAATTTTATGAAACAAAAAATGGTTATATTATGTTTATTATTTTTGTTTTGTTAATATGTAGCAATAATTTCAAATTCACTAATTGATTGAATGAAGATGATAATAAATACATAAATTCACTAATTTCAAATTTCAAATTCAATTCACTTTGCAATGATTGAATGAAGATGATGATAAATACATAAATTAAAGGGCGTCTCTCATAAGTAGCATATATATTACAACATTAATTGAAAATAAATTACATCCGAAACATTGACATCAATATTTAGCCTTGAACTACTTTTCCCTTGCAGTCGGTGCGGAGGTAGGGCACCACGGATGAATAGTCGAGATTTGTTTCGACTATATTTATCCGGGTTGTATCTGTAAAGAATGGCACCTCATCAAACTGATTGTATTCTTCTTCATCCGTCGCATTCTCGACTCCGATGATTCTTTGTTTTCCTGAGACAACAATCGACTTCTTTGTGGCAGGGTCAGAGGCATACCACACCTGTGCGACATTTTGAGGGAGTATCCAAGGTTCATCCTTGTGACCAAGAATGTTGAAGTCAACGATTGTCATACCGGTATCATCGACCTGTATCCCTTGTGGGTGCTTAACCCATATGCACTTGAATATAGGGATTTGTAAAGACATTCCATAGCTGAGTTCCCAAATCTCTTCAATGTATCCGTAATACATATTTTTGTTTCCCTCACTGTCTTCTGCACAGACTCTTACACCACTGTTCTGGCACTGGCTCTTATTGTCCTTTGCTTTGGTATAGAATGTGAACCCATTGATGTCAAAAGCTTGCCATGATGTAACAAGACTGAGTGGACCATCCGCCAGCAGATGCATTGTCTTTTCTTGTGGTGTTTCACCAATGGGTACGTCTTGGTCCTTCAACCATGCAGTAAAACTGCTCTTGTGCTCTTTCATGATCAAATCCTCAGACATGTCATGATTTTGCTTACGAAGTTGTAGCAAGTGTTTTTCAACGTATGGTGTGGCAACCTCTAACTGATGCAGGATGCTGTAATGTGCTTCTCGAACTCTTTCAAAACTTTGATCATTGAAGGTTTTCCTTCCTTTAGTTCCTTTACCAGTGAGCCTTCCCTCGTGCCGTGGCCGCGGAACACCTATTGGTTTCCCATCTTTCATGAAATCATTGTAGCACTCCAAAACCTCTTCCGTTGTGTACCCCTCTATCATGGACCCTTCAGGGCATTTTGGATTGCGCACATAGTTCTTCATAATGTACATGTAACGCTCAAACGGGTACATATAGTGAAGGTAAGATGGCCCAAGAACAAGTATCTGATCTGCAATGTGGATCATGTAGTGCTCCATCGTATCAAAAAAGGTTAGGGGGAAGCACATCTCGAGTTGGCACATAGTCTCTCTCATCTGTTTACGTACTTTCTCCAATTCATCAATGTCGATGACCTTCTTGGAAACAGCGTTGAAAAAGTGGCACATCCGTGTGATTACCATCCTCACATATGGATGTTTGATAGCTCTTGCAGCGATGGCGAGGAACAAAGAAAGCATCATATGGCAATCATGCGTGTTGTAGCCGCTTATCTTTAACTCAGACATTGATACGAGATTCTTTACGTTCGTTGAGAATCCAGTGGGTACCTTGATGCTCCGTAGGCACTTACAGAATGCTTTTTTCTCCTCGGGAGTCAGGTTAAAGCTGGCAGGGGAAGGTAAAACTTTCCATTTGGCCTTTCCTGAGGGGGTGAAGCTCTGTCTTTATGCCTTGCTTTTGCAAGTCTCTGCGTGCACTGAGCCCGTCCTTAGTCTTTCCTGGTGTGTCCATTAGGAGACCTGAGGTGCTATCGAAGACACCCTTTGCGACATGCATAAGGTCGATTGCATGACCAATTTCCAATTGTTTCCAATAGTTTAAATACCTATAGAAAATTGATTGCTTCTTAAATATGGCATCCTTTGGAATAAACTGATCGGATTTGTTCCGCTTTCTCCCCTTAACTGGCTTGCCAAAAACAACCTTGTAACCTTTCACCAGATCATAAACAAACTTGCCGTCGCGATGTATTGGTGCTGGATCATGCTCCTCTTTACCATCAAATTCTTTCGTCATTCGACGATATCTGTGATTTTTTGGTAAGAACCTTCGGTGACGCATGTATACCAGCTTACAGAAATTTGGAAGGTGCACTGACGATGTTTGGTCCACACAAACAACGCATGCCGACTTCCCTTTGACTTGTCCGGTTAGGGTCAGGCGAGCGGGGTTGTCATTGATGGTAACGAAAATAATAGCTCTGAGGTTGAAGTGCTCCTGTCGATAGGCATCCCACATGCGAACCCCCTCTTCCCACAGCTTCTGCATGTCTTCCATCAAAGGCTCCAAGAACACGTCTATATCAATGCCAGGTTGTTTTGGCCCCGATATAAGGGTACTCAGCATGAGGTACTTTCTTTTGTGACACAGCCATGAAGGAAGGTTGAACACGCATAGAATCACTGGCCACGTACTGTGTGGGTTCCTCATTTCACCAAAAGGATTCATTCCATCAGTACTCAAGCCAAATCTCACATTCCTCGGATCGTTTGAGAATGGAGGGTTGTCGACGTCAAACTTTTTCCACTGTCGGGCATCCGCGGGGTGACGAAGCTTCCCGTCCTTCTTGCGACCATCATCAGCGGCATGCCAAGTCATGAGTTTAGCATCTCTAGAGTTGGAGAACAGACGCTTCAGGCGATCGACTACCGGTAGGTACCACATCACCAGGGCCGGAATTTTTCTGTCATCATCCTCATCTTGTTCTCCATGACTTGTATTTTTCCCTCTGTTTCTCTTCCGTCCCTTATTCTTCCTGGTGGTCAAACTTTCATCGTCGTCGTCATCATTCTTTTTGTACCGACTGGCGTTACAAGTTGGGCATTTCACCTTATCTGCGTGTTCTTTACGGTACAGGATACAATGGTCCGGGCAAGCGTGTATTCTTTGTATGCCCAATGTCAATGGAGACAACAGTTTCTTTGCACGGTACGTGCTTGTGGGCATATGATTTGGTTTCGGCAACATATTGCCTAACAGTTGCAGCAAGTTGTTGAAGCTAACGTCTGACCACCCGTTGCTGGCCTTCAGTGTGAGGAGTCGAAGCACTGAATCCAATACCGTGCACTCCTTGTCACACCCATTCGACTCCTCATAAAGAAGCTCCCTCGACGCCTTATGCAACGTCTCCACGTTATCGAAGCCTTTATTTCTGTGATGGAGTAAATCCTCACGGTCCATGTTTCGCAACATCTCCTCTACATCTATGCCTCCACATTCGCGAGTTTCATGTACCATGTCATCATCCTCGTCGTTGCACTGATCGGCAGTATAGCGCTCATTGTTGGGTTGTGCTCTTTCTGGGTCATCGTTGCCTTCAGCACTCTCCAGCTCGTTGTTGGCTTCTGCATTCTCTGATGTTTCACCATGTTTGGTCCAAATGTGGTAGTGCTCCACAAAACCATTGTCCAGCAGGTGCTCGCGAATGATTTCACGATCCTCAAACAGTACATTATTCTTGCATCTCTTACAAGGGCAGCATATAGCCGTTGTATTCTGACTTGCAGCGTGAGTTTCGGCAGCTACAAGAAAATTGTTGATTTCCTCGAAATAGGTTAGCGGATCTCCTCCTCCTCCATCGTACATCCAAGATCGATCCGCCATCTACAATGATAAAAAATATTATAACAATGAAATATTACAAAAATTACAAAATAAAATATAAATTTCCCCTCTCTCATGCATATGAAATCCAAAACTTGATGTGCAAAATTAGAATACAAAACCCAAGGGGAAAACAACATAGGACATGGAGGCTTAAAAAACTAGATGGGATCTACTAAATCCCCACCTAAAATCTAATGAAATCACCTTGAATCAAGTAAAAAAAGTTACAAACCCTAGGCAAACTTTATCCTCAAAATTGACCTTCAAAAAGACATCTAAACACAAAAAGGCTCCAATGGATGGCAAGGATTTACCTCCTAGATCAAATCTAAGAAAAAAAACGAGATCAAAACCTTCCCCCCTTAGTTTTCAATTTTTTCCGGCCGCCGTACGGACATTCAGTCCGAGATGAACCCGATACTGTTCGGGGAAGAAGGCTGCGCGCGGTTATATAGTGTCGATTACCAGTGGCGGGCAAGCTGAGGTCACACCCGACCGCCACTGGTATCCTGTCCAGGTGGCGGACAGGGTGACGCAGCCGTCCGCCACTGTTGTTTGGTTCTTTAGTGGCGGTCGAGGTGACGTATGCGACCGCCACTGTTATTGAGAACGTCGGTGGCGGACGCTTGTTGCGTCACCCTGTCCGCCGCTAGTATTTGGTTTACGGTGGCGGTCGCTGGTGACGTCGTTTCGACCGCCACTGCTAGGTGGATCAGGTACTGTAGCCTCGCTGGCGTCATCTCGACCGCCACCGCTTGGCCCCCGCGAAGCTAGCAGTGGCGCTAGGCCTTGCGCCCGCCACCGCTATTTTGAGGCCTGCGTCACTGCAGGCCTCAATTGTACTAGTGACAAGCGCTACCATTGCCATACATCACCACATCGAACGGGATGCCATCGACCCACATGGATCGGGAGATGAGAGGAGATACCGACGACGAACGCCGGACATCGCCACATGTCAGTCTCAATTGCCGGTCCCTGTGGATCGACTTCGATCTGGAAACCATGCGCGCACCGAAGCGGCCGTTCGCTGTCAACACGCCAGGCGCAGCGGCTTCAGAGGCGACGACGACGATCGTGGCCGTCCGTCGTTGGCCGAACCCGCTGGCCGTTCTGGCCACGTCCACCGTGCCGCGTGTGCACGCCCGTGGCTGCAACCATGCCGTACGCCGCTGGCCGTGTCTGCCGCGACGCGCAGGCCGTGAACGCGCTGGCCGTGTATGCCGCGACGCGCAGGCCGCGACCGACGTCCATGGCGAAAGACGGGCTCCGGCGGCGGCCGGACAGGAGGATGGAGGAAGGCCTAAGGTGCAGCGTCGACGGCGGCGGCCGCCCGAGTCGCCTTGGGGGCGATCCACTTTTTCCGGGCGTGCACAAACTCATGTAGGTTGAGTTGGACAGCGCGTGTGCATGCTCGCGTTTGTGTCCGCGCGCGCTCCAAGTCGATTCGAGCATGTCGTGTGCATGGCGCGTCTGTGCGATTGGCGGGCTGCCGCTAGCCGCCGCAAGCCGCCGCGCTGGGTGGGTCTTTGCACGTCTGCGTCTGCCGCTCCAGGTTTGCTTCGCAAGCGTGCAGTGCGGCGCTCCCACACACAAAGAAGACGCTGCTGTTCATGGCTGTTGTTGCCTTCATCTCTCTCAATCTCTGGATTTCTCTTAGTGCAATGCTCGCATGTGCATCTACTGCCTCTGTACTGCCTTTCATACTCTCTATTTGCATCTGACTAACTTCGTTTTAGTTCTAGCAGAAATAGCTTTTAACCTCAGGAGTTTATCAAGGGAACTATTTATAAAGAACCCACTTGAGCCTGTGCAAGCTTCTGACAGTTCCCTGTCATGGCATTCTGAAGACAACATCATCTGTTTCAATTCACGAGACATCCCAAAAGAGGCAGTATAACAAATTCTGGCTGCTGATTCAACATTCAGTATGAATCGATTAAGCACACAGACAGAAACAATAGATTGGTAGGAATCCACCGCAAAACAAGCCTACTCACTCTAGACAAAATACAGACAGAAATAACATATTAGTAGGAATCGTTTATGATCATAGTATCCGAAATACATAACATGGATATCTCATCATCACAGGAACCCTCTCAGGGTATGATACTACAAGCTAGCATGACACACTCCAACTCATCATCACTGGATCTCATCATCCAGCAGCCTTGATCTTAGAAGCCTCCACCTAACAGAGTGACTCTACCATAAGTTGTCATGACAGACGGCTCAAAAAAAAAAGGTTGTCATGACAGAACTGCAGCATTTATAATACACATATCATCACATAAATCTAGATTCAGTCCTATTAGTCACTCATAAATTATTGAAGCTCTATTGATTCAGACACAGTCCTATTTGCGTCTTGTGCTTTTGCCAGCTCAACGCTTGAGAACTTCTGTTTCTCCATTGATGATAGCTTCTTTGTGTCTTGGTGCTGCATAAACATCAAATACATCATAAGTACATATTGACAAGTATGGCAACCTTTCGATTTCTTGTGAAATGTTTGCTTAGTCAGGTTTCAGAAAAGGAATAGTAGTTCAGTTTCAGGAAAAGAATAGTACTTCAGTTCAGTTTCAGGAAAGAAATAATGGTTCAGTTCAGTTTCAATAGGACCTGCTCAGGTCCTCGAGTAATAAACTACATGACCTGCTGACTTATTTAAATATACTAATTATAACCATTTTTTTACTCCAAGAACACATATCATGCAAGGATATCATTCCCATAAACATTACACTAGCTAGAGTTTGTCTGGGAACAAAATTAGTGACACAAATTTAGAGCCCATTAGGAACGGACTAGGAGAGAGCCATGGGAGATACATAAGCAATATAACTAGTGCAGTTAACTGAAACAGAAATCTAAGTTCCAAGCAATATGAAACATTTATAGTATGGCAGGTACTAGGACACACACATGGAGTTTCATGAAAAGCTTCTTGCGACTGAAACTAGATACTACTTATTAATTCATGCTCGATCTCTGAACACACTGAGAACCCTCGTGGCCAACCAGTTCAAGTGAACAACTAAACAAACTAATGGAAGAGATCAAATAGGCAAGCGCTGCTGCTGCTGCTTGCTCATGCATAATCGGTTCATAGCTTCAGGGACAGGTCGATCATCTCCTCTGCAACCACGGATCTTGCACCGTCGCCATGGATCAATACGTCGCGTCCAGATGCAGTACACAAGGCATTTCCACAAACACAAGGCAGATCAGGTGATACCTTGACAGAAGGAGAGGTCGAGGATGCTGAAAGACGCTGCTTCTGGGCAGGAGGGCGCGGCGTCGACACGGGAGGGCGTGGCGTCGGAGGCCGGCCGCGCAGCCGAGGATGGCCGTGGACGTCGCGGACCAGAACGCCATCTCCGCCAAGATCCGCGCCGACGTCAAGGGCGGCGCCGTCGCCGGGCTCGGATCCGCCGCTGCCTTGTCACATGATGATGCCGCACATGGCCGCCGTCTTCGAGTGCATCGCCGCGCAGTCGCGTTATCCCCGACGACCTTGTCCTCGCCCTCCTCCGCTGGCTTCGACTGCTGCCCGCCGCCGCCTCCTCTGTCACAGCCACCGACGCAAGAGTCTTGCGCGGGGTTGCGGTGCCGCCAGTCCCGCGAGCCGCGCCGCTTCGGCCCGCATCGATGAAGCGGGCACTTGAACAGATCGTTTGCGGGTTTGCGGCGCGGGCCAGCCCAGCGGCGTTGCGGCGCGGCCCGCCCCGCTTGCAGCGCTAGATGCAGGGATGCATGGCCAAGTCAAGTGGCAGTTGGCGTCAGGACTCAGGAGCAGGGATGCATCACTCCCCCTTAATCGATCTCTCCCAAGCACAAACTCGACCCTTCCAGAGCTGTAGCCTAGCCCGCACACCTCCCCGACTGCACAAACCCACACCAACTCGCACCCACGCATGGTTTCGTCGTGCACGTACAGATCCGGCCAGCCGCCTCGCGCCACCGCTCTGACGATGGACTTGCCCGTCGACGACGTCTTACACTCACGGCCCCACTACCTCGTGCGGAGCCTTGGCATATGCTGTCGTCGTCCAGCTCCAACCCAGCAGCGACCATCCCGTCGAGCCGCCGCCGCGCCTAGACCCACTCCGGCGTCTCTCTGACCAAGTCCTGCTGCGGCCCACGTGGCGCTGACGTGGTCACATTTTGACAATGGTCAACCCACCACGCCAGCACTAGGCCCCACCTGATAAATACACTCAGCAGTCAGCACTCTCTCTCACCTACACCTCCATGCAACCCGGCTCCATTAAAGTCTCAAAAAAAAAAACGGCTCAATTAAACCATAGACAAATGAGCCCCTAGGCGGCTAGGCCACAATCTCATACGTCCAGTCCAAACAAAGTTGGACCATGACCCTACTTGTCAGCCTTTGTACCCTGTCCTTTTCTGCTTCCGTCACCCAGCAAGCGCACACAGAATCCAATTCTAAGCCTTTCCTGTCCGGATATAATTATGAAAAATTACCCAAAAAAAACTCATTTCACCCTAAAATATTTACCACATTTTCCAAACCTCAAAAAATATAATATTCTAAAAATAAATAGAAACCTACAAGAAATCATATTCCGTTTTCTTATATCATACAACTTCCTCATTTTAGCTCCAAATCCATTGACTATTTCTCGTAAATCTCTATATTCCAGCCATATCCTTTTACCCAAGTTACATATTTTATTTGTATCTTGTTTTGAGGTTTTATTTGGACTTATTTATTTTACGGTAAAACTTTAGCTAACGAGGAAGATCTTGAAGACAAGTCCTAACTTTTCTTGATCATGCATGTGTTTATCCTATATATGCTTTATAATTGTATAACCACATCCTATATTTGGTGATGTGTCAGTTTCCTCATGGATAACAAACCTTGGGTTGGGATGTCCATGTTTGTCTCAACTGATAAACGACTTGTGACCAAGCTTGGCATTCCAAACCAAGAAATCAAGTTACTAATCAAGAGCTTAATTGGCCATGGAGTTAAAATGATAAGCTTTCACGTTATTCATTGACATTATAGCCTTGCCAAGGAATCGAACGCAACTGAGTTCGTACCGAGCTAGAACGGCCACACATTCAGCATCTTGTTTGAGATTTTTATCCTTGGCCAACCATGTAGGTCGACCCAGTCACCCACTGCATGTGTAAAAGCGACTTGAACTCACCTCAAATCCATTTCGGTGAAGCACATTATCCAGTCCAAACCAGATCTGTGAAACCCAATCCAAACCAAACCGCAGTTTCGCATATTTTTCTTAAGAAAAAGAAATGCAGTTTCGGATCATTCATACATAGGACCACTTCAAACGTTTTCTGACCCGTTTCAAATCCATCCTCAAGCCCATAGCAGTTCGGGAGAAGAATAAACACGAGGACTATGGCGCTGATGTTGGGTCTGACGTGGTCAAGGTGCCTGGGCCGCCCGCTGAATAGTATAATTAGGTTAACTCTCCACCATTTCACATCTGCGTGCGATGGCTTGCTGGTGAGGCTTCCTGGTGGTTTCCGAGAGGTTCCAGGTTCTATACCCGGGTCAAGGAATGTATTTTTTTTTGACCCCACGGTCAAGCAATCAATTTGAAAATAAAAAATTCGTCAATCCCCTATTTAATAAATATAAATAGTTTGTTACATCTCCCACCCTCTTTACAATAGCAAAATATATTCATGGCTTTTGAGTGTGAACTAGAAGGGATTTCATGTGATGCAAAAAAAAAATAATAGCAAAAAATAAAGAAGCAATGAGCTTTTGGTGACCATAGACGAAAGTAAATTATTTATATTGTATAAAGTTGCGCATAAAAATTAATTAAAAAACATGCGTGTTTCAAGATTCAAACACTCATCCTCAATGCCACAAACAAGCGTCTTTACCAATGAAGTAAACTTAATAATTTTATACTGTCTTTAGTTCAGCGCCAGAGCTCCCAACGCTGACCTCCAGACACCAGCGCCAACCCTCTCACCACGCCTCCATCCAACGACCGCGCCAGTTTCGCTGGCGCGGATGGCGAGTGTCAGATTTGAAAATAGTTCTATAGACGGTCTAGATCTAAAAATAGTTTAAATAAAAGGTCAAAATAAGCGAAAAATACGTATCGAGAGGAGAAATATTTGGGTTCACCCATTCTCCTAGGTTACCTCGCAGGCTCACAGTACTACTCGCTCCTCACGCGCTTGAAATAACGATAATTTATTCTTCCTTTATAAAAATACAAAACGAGCCGAGCTAAGCACCTGGGCTCGGGGAAGCCCACTGAGTCGAGCCGAGATAATTCGAGATATCACCGCATTTAAAATTTTGATGAATCCCACATCAAAATATTATTTTTAATGAATATCTTCATTAATCATTTCTTAATATAGGATTTTCCTTGATTATTTTATTTACTAGACTGATTCTTTTCGCCTTTTCATGCCATGTCGTAAATGCACCGCATTAAGTTGTTGCCTGCTAAGTTTAAACCTTACAAGATATTTTTTTTATTTCATTAAATTACGTGTCCGTCCATGGCACTACTATTTAAAGGGGGAGAGCTCAACCAAAGACATCATCATCACTTGAGTTCCATTCTGACCCTAAAATGGAGAAATCCCAACGACAAACTTCATTGCTTAGCGTTCTACTTCTCGTTAATACCATCACAGGCGGATGTTTTTCATCTAACGAAGAGGTATTTTAGTTCCATTTGTCGCAAGGGTAGTACTGCATATTCACAAATAAACATGGAGATGTACTATTAATGTCTTTATTTTTTGATGCTTCACTGTCTCTTCTCGGTTGAATTGATACAAGCAGAAAAACTTGACGATGCCTTGGCACTCTGAAACCCATCCACAATTCTACTGGCCGACTGAAGGAATCACCCCAAGTGAAGACACTACAGCATTTATTTACGTGAGGACTATTGCTTTCCTTATACCTCAGCTGGATAAACTGTCATAATAAAAGTCCTGAAAAGCGCAGAGTTTTCTTACATGGGACTATCTGAATGTCCTTCCGCAGGCTACCTCCCATGTATGGTTTCCAGGGAGTGGGAATAATTATTATGGCGCAGAGGCCACTTTAGATGTTTATGGTTTAAGTTTAGAACCTGGACAATTCAGCCAAGCTGGGATTTGGATTGTGAATAGAGGAGATGGGCAACCTTCTTCACTGAGAGGAATTCAAGCTGGATGGCATGTAAGTACGTCAACATGTTACTAAATTTGCTATTTTCTCTGTTATATGGCAGTAGTACATGTAAGTGTATTGAAGTACCAACCATTTATGACTACTTCATGTAGCTGTTCCACCTTATGATGCCTAACGCTATACTTTGGTAGGTGTCGCCTGCATTCTACAAGGATTCTCGGACACATTTCTTTACAGATTGGACTGTAAGATCTCTGCAAACTCCATATTATGCACTATGTGTTGTGTCTTTTGCTAATTAATTAGAAAGATAAGTCTTCAGGCTTTAGAGATGATCCTAGAAAATTGTGAATGAACAGACTAGTACAACATCAATGTGCATGGCCAGTAACAGTTAATAATATTGAGCACTTAAAAATATATGCATCGTCGAAGTACCTTGTGTTGCATGTTGGAAAGACTTTCACTTTATTTATTCCCTTCTCTGAAAAAAATCTCTTTTTTTTAGAACACTCTGAAAAAATCTACTGCATAACTTATAGTATGTCAAATCCTTTGAGCTCCTAGCAAGGCTTAGTTACCTGGTAGCACATGATTATTGCACAATGGGGCAGAACACATTTTTTTTATGTGAGATTTATCATAAGCAATATGTATTGATAGCCAAAAGAGATCAGTGCAATATTCAAGTTGAATTATTTCCTTTATTATTTTTTGCAATGGCAGAACTCCGGGGCTGACAAAGATTGCACGAACATGGATTGCCCAGGCTTTCATAAGACCTCTTCGAGCGTGTCTCCTGGAGATGTTATAAGTCCAGTTTCAGGGTCTAATGGCGATAAAAAGTATATCACAATTAGACTGTTAAAGGTATAAGTTTGTTGTTGAAACATGTTCTTCTCCCTTTGTGCTTTTCTGACTGTACATAATTCTAGAATTCTTGCCATCTAACTTACTAATACAATGGTCTCTTAATTAAAGGTTAATTATGCGAATATAATATGATTAGAATAATAATAAATTAAATCTGTGAAAAAATACCATCGTATATTCAATAAATATTATGAGCAAGATGCATGAGTGGTCATTGTACTTGATCATGTGTTTTTAGCCAGCTTATTAAAAAAATAGAAATCGTGGTCACTAATCACGCTAGATTGCGTCGATACGGTCATTATCCGTATAATCCTACCTACTTGATGTCTAACATGGAACTTTACTCAAGTATGTAAATTTTCTGTAGATAGACTTGCTCCGTTTGAGATCTCCTTTTTTTTTTATAGAGATTTGCTAGTTCTCAGGTGACTGAGATTTTGTATATCTCTCAGTCATATTTTTGGAACAATAAAAACAAACTATTGGAACAACATAACTGCACTGCTGGAACAATACAACTATACAGCTAGAACAATTAGTTTTTAGGTGAAATAATTTCGTTTTTTTCAAAAATCTTTTTTTTGCACAAGTCAATACAAAATAAGTGGTTGGATCAAAATCCAATGAATCAAAAAATGACTGAGAGATTAATAAAATCTCAGTCACCTAAGAAGGAGAAGTCTATATTACATATGGTGGCTAGCATGGAGTCAGTCTAAACCTCATAAATTAAAAAAATGGTTAGGATACGAGAATGAAATTCGCTTGACCTTGATGGTTGCTAGTTGCAATACAAAAAATTTGCTCTGATTTGCGTGGCTAGTTTTTTTTTTTTTGCTTTTAACGATGCCTAGTTATTTTTTTTTTTTTTTTTTGGAAGCCGATGCCTAGTTATGTTTGTACGTGAATGACTAGAGATGGTAAGTGGGGGATATAAATATAAAAAGAGAATCCATTCTACCATGTTGCAGTAAGTTTCCATATTCGACACTATAGGGATCAATCTGCCATGTCATCTAAATACGAATAATTGTATCGACAATGGTCGTATTAATATGGTTTAATAGGATTAGAGGCCACAATTTGTATTTTCTTAAGTACAATGAGTAATCTGACATAGACGAATAAGTACAGTGGTCATTCATGCATTTTACTTAAATATTGTTATTGTTCAGAAAAGAAGTTCAAAGAAGGGCAAATGTGACATAGTAATATATTGAAAAGAAAGGAGGCAGTGGATTATTTGCCGCAAATGTGATCCCTCTATCATTTAAATGAAAAACCGCATGACACGTGACGATATGATCTGATGGCCTGGGGAGGTGGGTCTTTTTTTTTCGAAAACGCGGGAGAGCTGCGCTTCTTTATATTAAGAAGTAGTTGCCAAGCGGTGGATTATAATGCATAGGTTTACAAACCCTACGCAACACAGCGGTTCGTCCCACGAATTACAACCTCGGAAAGCTCTTATCGGCAGGTCTTAAAAAAATTCACTCATGATTTTTTTTTTTTTGTATTCCCAGGATAAGTTGACAGGTGACTGGCATGTGCATTATGGATTCAATGGTCCTCCCAAACCAGTTGGTTACTTCCCTAAATCGTTGCTTACAGGACTGGTGGGTAAGCCAGTGGAGATCAGTTTTGTTGGTTTGGTATATCACCGTAAACCCAAACCAAGTCCTCCAATGGGGAATGGCAATCTACCATCGAGCGGCGGCGCCGCATCATTCAGTGGTCTCAAGCTTATCGATGAGGATGGTAACGACCATCCCGTTACTACAGATATATCAACTCGTATGAATGTCCCTGCCTGTTATCCAATCACCAGCATTGATTCGGAAGGCCGCTTCTTTTACGGAGGGCCTGGCTGTCAGGACTAGCTAGGTTAGGATCGATAATGTCCAGTATGTTGCTAGTGGCACAACAATGATGAATAAACATATATCAACTTTTTCTGCATTGTTCCAACAGTATATACCAGATAGATGTCTTCTTGCATATGAGGCATGCACCATTAATAGGAAACCTCAAAATGAAATCTGGTGATATTATTATCCTAATGACATTATCAATTTGGTGATATAGAGAGTATTTAGTTACAAAAATATTGTTTCCATCACCACTACATACTTTCCGAAAATCGGCCTCATAAATTTAGAGTACTTATACTACTCTCAACATTATTTATGGTTCTATTACTAGCCATCTTCATTTCCCTTCAAGCCTGCACAAGCTGTTAGCAGCTGTTGAATAGTAGACAACAAAAGAACTGAAGAAAAAGAAAGAAATGATGTAAAATAAGCTGCAGGGCACAAGTACGTTGCCTTCCACGACAGGCCACGGCCCATGCTACCTTCTCAACCAGCCCAGGCCATCAGACCAGCAAGCAACAAAAAGCCTATGAAAATAAACTCACTGGCCCACGGCCCAAATAACTGTTCGTCCCGTTCAACAAGCTCTGCCCGTGGCGCGCGGCGTGATGGCGCTGCCGAGCTGCCGTTGAGATTCGCCATGGGTAATCGCTGTTTCATCTCTGTGAAAGAAGATGGAAGCGCACACCTCGTGGTGTCGCGGGGCTTTCATTATATAGCCCTTGATCAACAGATCAACACGGCAATTGGTTACAACACATGATGAACACGTTAGGTTTACAACAACCAGGATCTAAACTACTCTAGATATACATGCACAAGATTATCTAGAAGCCGTAGTCTATCTAGAAGCCACATCTTCTAACACTCCCCTTCAATCACAACTTGCAAAGATTGAGATTGCGCCTGAAATCAAATAATCTTCGTGATGAGATAGCTTTAGTAAAACCATCCGCAAGTTGATCACCAGAGGGAATGAACCGAATATCCAAAAGCTTGGCAGCAACTCTTTCTCGAACAAAATGAAAATCAATCTCAATATGCTTTGTTCGACCGTGGAAAACAGGATTCGCTGAAAGATACATTGCGCCAAGATTGTCACACCAGAGACAGGCTGCACGAGGTTGAGAAATACCAAGTTCCTTTAACAATGACTACACCCATATGACTTCGGCAGTTGCATTCGTCAAGGATTTATATTCCGCTTCAGTGCTGGATCTGGACACCGTTGCTTGTTTCTGAGCACTCCACGATATCAAGTTCGGACCTAGAAACACAGCAAAGCCGCCGGTAGACCGACGATCATCTGGACACCCCGCCCAATCGGCGTTAGAAAAGGCACTCACCAAAACAGACTTAGCCCGGCGAATCTTCACACCAAGATCAATGGTATTTCTCAAATAACGAAGAATACGTTTTACTGCAGACCAATGTACAGTAGTTGGTGCATGAAGAAATTGACACACCTTGTTCACAGCAAATGATATATCGTGCCTCGTCAAGGTTAGGTACCGAAGAGCACCTACAATGCTCCTGTACCTAGTTGCATCACCATCAGCAAGAGGATCACCTTGATGCAAGGACAACTTCTTCGAAACAGCAAGTGGAGTATCAACGGGTTTACATTGTGACATACCAACACGAGATAACACATCTGAAGTGTATTTGGCTCGAGACAAGATGATGCCATCAGCAGTCTTCTTTACCTCGATACCTAAGAAATAGTGAAGATCACCTAAATCTTTGAGAGCAAAGTCTTGTCGCAGTTGCTTCAATAATGCATCAACAGCCCCTTCTGAAGAACTGACGACAATGATGTCATCAACATAAATAAGGAGAAACATAGTAACTCCAGCCCGAGAGAAAAAGAACAGCGAGGTATCTGCCTTTGACGCCACAAAACCAAGATTCTGTAACTTAGCACTCAACCGAGAGTACCATGCCACTGAGGATCTTCATAACCAGGGGGCTGCTTCATGTAAACATCTTCCTCCAGAACACCATGAAGAAACACGTTCTGCACATCTAGCTGGCAAAGAGACCACCCACGAGAAACACCAATAGAGAGAACAAGACGTATAGTAGCAGCTTTGACAACCGGGCTAAATGTATCTTCATAATCAAGACCATAACGCTGTTTAAACCCTTTGGCAACAAGGCGAGCTTTATACCTGTCGATGGAACCATCAGACTTGTGCTTGATCTTGTAGACCCACTTGCAATCGATTAAATTACTCCCCTTAGGTGCCGGGACCAAATGCCAGGTCTTATTCCTCATGAGTGCATGAATTCGTCATCCATGGCCGCCTTCCAACGAGAATCAAGCAAGGCCTCACGAAGGTCGCGAGGCTCGCCTGTAGTACACAGCAGACCAAACGGAACAGTACCATCAGTGCGAATTTTAGGCTGGCAAATACCATGTTGAAGGCGAGTACGAGGAGCATCAGGTGGAGGTAGAGCAGCTGGAGCAGGCACAACGGATCCAGGGGGCACAGACAATCCCAGAACAGACATCTGACCAGCCGAATCATGGTCGGGGACAGGCGCAGGAGCGGACAGCGTCGATGCAGGGGCAGACGGCGCCGGCTCGACACGTGGGGGGCATCGGAGCGGTTGGAGGCGCGGGGGGCCGAGCCGTACGGCCAGAAGCGGGCGAGGAGCATGGAGTCGGAGATGATGCGCCGGCACGTGGCGCCGCCTGGGAGGCTGCCAGGTCCGAGGTAGCAGGCGCGTGATCCGGAGCGGATAGGGGCTGTTGCGTCGCAGGGGAAGCAGCTTGGGGATCCCGGCCAGGATCTTCTGTGCCAGGTGGCACGTGCAGAAGAAAATGACCCGGAGCAACGGATGTACACCGCGACTCCTCTGCACCAGAGATCGATACTTCCTGCACACAAGTAGGCTCACCAACACGGTCAGGGGGATTAGTCAAAAGGTTAGTACCACTGTCCGTTGGGATCAAAGTTGGATCAAGGAGAGAGAGTTCGGCTCGTAGGCGTGCTCCGGCATTGGGGTGAAGCTTGGAGAAAGGAAACACCGATTCATCAAAGATAACGTCATGAGAAATGTAGACACGACCAGAGGCAACATCTAAGCATTTATATCCTTTGTGCTGATCAGCGTAGCCAAGGAAGACACACTGTTTGGAGCGAAAAGAGAGTTTCTTGGCATTGTAAGAATGTAGATTAGGCCAACACGGGCACCCAAACACACGAAGGAAGGGATAATCAGGTTTAGTGCCAGAAATACGTTCACTACAAGAAATCTAGCCTTCTACGACAATTAGGGAGTGACAATTCATCGAAACGTCGCTAACGCATTTTGTTTATGATGATATAAATGGGTGAAATGAATTTAGCGACGAAAATTAAACATGCGTCATAAAAACATGTAAAAAATCGTCACAAACCAAGCCAAAGTCATATTGTGACGATAGCTGATTTGTCATGCCATGTTAAATAAGAGCGTCACAATTTTAAAATGCTTTAATTTGTGTCACTAAGTTTTTCAAGTGCAGATGGCATTAATTGTGGCATACTATTTTACTATAAAAAAGATTATGAAAATGGTGGTAAAATAGTTCATTGTAGGGATTAATAGGGATTAATATTTGAACACTCGAAATGTTACAACCTGTAATTTTAAAAATATTTGTATAATTTACGTTAGGTTGATTCCATTAGAAAAAATAAGTAAATAGTAAAATATTTATTTCTTAGTAATTGTAGTCATAATTATTCTGTTTGAATTTTCCATGTCATAAAGTACAATATGAATTGTCTTATAACTTTGGGAGATACGAAGCTAGAATTAAAAGTAGAAATATAGGTTTAGGAATTATTTTATGTTAAGAATAAAATAAAATAAATAAACACTCAGTTTTTTCTTTTGAGGACAATAAAATAAACACTCAGTAAGGGGCAGCTCCTGCCGGCCCGTAGCTTGATCTTTTTAGCCTTGGGCTATTCTCGACTGATGAGTCTTTTTTTTTTTCGAGGGAATTCTCGACTGATGATGAACTTCGGAAGGACCAAGGCCGAAAAAAGCTTGCTTGTGCTCTGCTGATGAACGTCATAAGCCCTGTTGGCGACAAGGCCTTGATTTAATTATTATTGTTGAGCCGACAAGGCCTATATTTGGCTCATCATCTTTGGGCTGACTTAAGACAATGCTGGTGGACAGCCTAACCGGCCCATGTGGTTCATTCATTCTTTCCACCCCACCCGCACAAAAAATTTAGAAAATTACATATCATACACCGGCTTTCGAACACAAAACCTCATGGCCAGAAAACAAACGCGCAACAACTACGCCAGGACCTCATATTCAATTCTAAGCGATCACTTAAATAATAGATCCAAGTCAAATACTACTTTTCTTTCTTCAATCCAGAACCAATCGTGTGTTTGACTTTTTTTCCGTTTAAAACGTGACAACAACTTTTTTTTTTTGAGGAAAAAACGTGAGTACCATTGTCTAACGTTAGTTGTGGTGTTGTCGTTTTGAAAATTGTTCTTTTTGTTGACATCTTTATACTT
The DNA here is from genome assembly GCA_012490785.1 of Eragrostis nindensis. NCBI lineage: Eukaryota > Viridiplantae > Streptophyta > Magnoliopsida > Poales > Poaceae > Eragrostis > Eragrostis nindensis. The sequence continues at coordinate 204,167 of JAAXCT010000514.1, read as the reverse complement.
CACTTTGATTGTAGGAGACATGAGTAAACAACTGCAGGAGCAAAGTGGTCTGAATTGTTTACACTCATTTGTTGTTAACTTCTATGTAATATGGAGACTAGATGTTTTGTGGTTCATTTTATCATGTTATTGTGATCTGATGTAAACATTGACATTATTTGTATTGTTTGGTTATGGAATCTAATATGTAATATTAGATAAATTATGTCTGGAAATGGAATATTTAATATTAATGAATAATGATGGGCTTGCTTCTGAAAATGGATAGGGTTCAAAAATGAAATGAAAACAGGCTTACTTTGGGCTTGCTTCTGAAAAGGCCCAGGCGATCTAATATTGAAATGGGCCATTTCAGAAAAAAAAATTTGCATTTAAAGGTGGTTTGTGAAAAAAAATAATGGGCCATACCAGAAATACAATGGGCTTCAAAGTGGTCCAAGCTGAAATTTATGATGGGCTTTAATTTGGGCTCTGGTCACAAGTGGGCTGCTTGCGATTGGGTTTTATGACATTTTGAGCCATGACGAATGAAGGATCCTTGTAAAACATTTACGACGAAAACATAAATTTTCGTTATAAAACATGTTTAAACACATATGATAGGCGACGAACTGATTTTCGTTACGGGATCGTCACAACTTTTGAGTAGCAACATGGTCTTCATGTTTTGCGACATAATTGAAACGTCACCTATCATAGTATTTCTTGTAGTGGTTCTAGGGGTGTGGAAAAATTAATGACCTTAGAGGGCAGCCTATTAATTAAATAGACAGCGGTAGAAAAAGCTTCGCACCAAAATTTTTAAGGGCATGGATGCTTGTGCAAGCAATGATAAGCCGACCTCAACAATGTGGCGGTGTTTCCTTTCAGCAGAACCATTCTGCTGATGAGTGTGCGGACAGGAGATATGGTGAGTAATACCAATTTTCTTTTTTTTTTTTGCGAAGAGTAATACCAATTTTCTGAAAGAAAGGGCTAAGCTTTTGGTACTCCCCACCCCAATCGGTTTGGACAGTAATAATTTTGCGACCAAATAAGCGTTCAACAAGTTGTTGGAATTCATGAAAACGGCGAAAAACTTCAGATTTATGTTTCAAGAGATAAATCCACACAAACTTGCTGTAATCATCAATGAAAGAAACATAGTAATCATATCGTCCCACCGAGGTAGAAGCAGGTCCCTATACATCCGAATAAACTAATTCCAAAGGAAATGACGACACACTAGAGGATCTAGAAAAAGGAAGCTGATGACTCTTGGCTTGCATGCAAGCATCACAAACTGACTCGATGCTAGCCTCATTGGAATGAGGCAATTTATTCTCACTAAGCACACGCCTAACAATATCCAAGGAAGGATGCCCCAAACGACCATGCCATCGCACCGTGGAGGGTTTGACGGCACCATAGGCTTGCTTCAAGGAGGGGACTACATCGGTGGAAGGAAGAAGGTATAGGCCACCTCTACACCGGCCGCGCAGAAGAAGTCTCCTCGATCCTTTAAGAGAAAAAATTTAGGGTGAAGCTCAAGGAATGCATCATTGTCATCGGTAAGACGATAAACGGAAACAAGGCTTTTAGAAGTACTAGGAACATGAAGAACTTGATTATCCCTTCTAACAATCTCAAGAGGAGGCCCCCTGGATTTCGGACGCCCGGTGCGGTCGCACCGCCCGCACCGCATCAGGGCCGGCCTCGCATCTATAAAACGCACCGGATCGAGCTCTCTGCTTCTCACACCCAGAGCTCGCGCACTTGCCCTTGCCCTTGCCCTTGCCCACCTCCTTCCTCCTCACGCGCTTTGCTAGCTTACTCGTCACACGAGCGAGCGCGCCCTCCTCCTCCTCCTCCTCCTCCTCCTCGTCGCCTCGCTTCCCCGATCGATGGGCAGTACGTTCGCGACGAACGCGACGCAGGCGGCGGTCAGCCTTGTGTGTCAGCCGGAGCGCCTCCCGTTCGGGCTCGTCGCGAGCCCGGCGGGCATCGCCGCCATCAGCTCTCTCTCCGCCGTGGCCGGCCTCTGTCTCGGCATGCTGCTAGGCGGCGGGGTAGTCTGGTACTGCCTCCGCGGCGCCGGCGTCCAGCAGCAAGCCGGGGCCGGCTATGGCGGCGGTGGCGGCCATTACTGATGCGGCTACGGAGGCGGCCGGCCGGCGGACGAGGTGGATGCTGCTCCGCGCGGCTATTGCATGCAGTGGGTGTGTTTGTATCCCGTGTGTGTGTGTGTTTGCAGTTATCTAGTTCGTGGACGTCGTCTTGGATCGATGTAGTTCTTTCGTCTTTCAGTGCGTTGTGCGTTTTCGGGTTGCGTTGCGTGCAAATCAGAGATGGTAGCTGTGAGAAATGCAGAGATGTTGATTTTAAACTGCTTTTGATGCTTGATTTGTTCACTCACAAGCCGATCCAATGTGGGTCTCTGCTGGCGGCAGGCTGGTCTGCACTGCTCACTTGGGCTCACTTCTTCGATCGGCGTTGAATCATTTGCTCGTATACTTCTTTTCCAGACCTTCAATCTACACGTCCAGGTCCTTTTTGCACTGCTTCGTTGGCATAGAATGTTAGAAATTTCACATGCATGTAATATCATGTGCTTCCTTCAATCCCTCATGATGTACTGTAGTATACGCACGTTGCCGGTTTAATTTGCAACAAAGAAATCTAGGCCTAATTATGCTTTTGATGTCTATATAGACTGAATGATCTGATGTCCCATTCGCAAACAGAACAAAAAAAATATGTAAGAATCTGATCCGGCCCCTTGGACTGGTGATAATCGACCTTCACGTGAGCTTCCTGGTGATCGACCAATTAAAACTGAACTACAAGGCCGGTGTAGGTGAGCATTCACCTGTTCTGCCGGTGTAGGTGATCACGAAACATGATGTCAACCTCCAGCTTGTCGATCGAACTGACCCAGGTGGGAAAGTGCAACTGACCAAGGAGTCAAGAATTGCCACTTTGTTGAGTGTAGTAAATGCATTACACTTGGTGCTTTAATTGGCTTGGTTCAGTGACATGCGGAAATATGTGCCTAGGCCACACAAGCATGTTACATTTGTTCTTCCAGTCACCAGCCTTGCAGTCCCTTGCCCAGTGACCATCAATTCCACAGTTAAAGCAACGCCCGGTTCCTGGAGGAGGCCCTCTTCCCATGTATTCACGAGAGCCACCAGAACCACGTGGAACCTGCAAGCATGAATTGTTTGGTATATCATAAGCAAAGATCAGCATTAAACAATTGTATGAATTGTAGCTTATAAAGGGAAAACACCAATGATAAGGAATTTAAGAACCGTAAAACTAAAGCCACAGCATACCCCCTTAGCAAACTCAACAATAATGCGGCTTCCATCAACATCCCTGCCATCTAGCTGGTATTGTGCTTCATCAGCATCACAAGCATCACTGAATTCCTGTAAGTAGATTTGCAAGAAGTGGCACAAGACCAAATATGTTACAAATATATTTTCAATCCAACACAAGAATAAAATATGCTGCTGCCGAATTAAAGTAGGGTTGTCAAAATTCACTTACAATGAAGGCATAATCTTGCTAGTACAGCAAGTGGGGCTGCTGCAACATTTAGTTCCCTCAAGCTTATCAGCGAAGACGGCACCGGCCATCCTGTTACTACTAATCTGCCAATTCGTATGACCCGACATTTAGTTGGAAAGAGATGACCGAGATTGAATGCAGAGCTTGTATTAGGAAATGCTTTCCTCTAACCAATACCACTATGACTATCCATTCAGCTTTAAACTATGGGCAGCCATTCATTTTCCTGAATTGTACACCAGAGATTGAATGCAGAGCTTGTATTAGGAAATGCTTTCCTCTAACCAATACGACTATGACTATCCATTCAGCTTTAAACCATGGGCAGCCATTCATTTTCCTGAATTGTACACCTGCTAGCTAGTACACCACTCTGTTTGGTTCCAGCACTCTGTTTGAACCAATAATGTAACCATGCCGTGGAGCTCACGTGCACACCAATGCAAGTGCCGACCCCTGCATTTGACGAGTAAGATTTTTTTAACCAGGTAAATGCTTTTTTTTAATATTGCCAATTTGAACAATGTATTACAGACTAGTAATTTGGTGCTAACAATTTTTTACGTTATGTTTAGTTTGTAAAAAGAAAGTCCAAGTTGCTGTGGTAATTAAGAACATGTACAAAGATCCCTTGCCATACAAAAAGAATGATACGGTAGTGACTGGACAACTGACATAACTGAACCCCTTTTGAAAAATAGCAATGGTCTGTACTATGGATGTAGGCATGGAGACCATGTGTGCACACTGATTTAAGTGTGAAGCAGGGCAGCAAAAAGTTTGAATGACTTAGCATCTGTATCCACCACCATTTACTGTTACTCATGTTTTTCAAAACATTGCTTAGCCATCCGAAAAGTTTAACTCAAAAGTTCTAAAACATTTTGACATCACAATAATTTAATAATGCTGTTAGTAAATACAAACTTCTCACGAACCGAGTGATAAGAACAGCCATATCAGAAACTAGGCTTATGAGATGGAACACTGTACATTTCAGGTATACAAGCGTACCATTCTGCATTTTTATTATATCTATTCCTGCCAATCTCTTAACACTCTCAGCAAGGCCTCGTGTACTTGTGTTTAATCAAGTACTATTCCACCTATAGTCCTGCCGAAAAGAGGTAAGGAACTGTTCAATAATTGTTCATCTGTGCAATGGAATAAAGTTATAGTTTTGCAAATGTTCCCAATCTGTTCCAACTTTGCTACAAAATAACAATAAAATTTATTCCGTTAAATAAATAACTGTGCATGATCAGGGCTAAGGATTTCAAGGTACATCAAAAGTATATTGATGAAGAGATGAGTATTAGCTTTACTTGAAACCATGGGCGGCCATTCAGTTGCCTGAAATAGTATACCTGCCACCTCCTGCAGCTCAAGTGCCTCACAGATGCAGTTCACAATTCCTGCAGTCAAGAACAGGTAATTGTTTCAATCTATCAGTTCCACTGGTCAGTATGAGAAAAAAATAACTTTAATATAAAGAAAAAAATTACTTTACCCTTGCTATAGAATTGGTCAACACGTCATACAACAATAGTAATGTGATATTGGTAGTCCGGTTACTCTGGTAGACAGGTCACAGGACTATATAACTTTTGTGCAGTCTACTACTATAAATGGGAAAAGACTAATCCAAACCTGTAGGCATGGAGGGCATGTGTCTGTACTACTTTATGCAGGAAAAATGACTTGGGAACAAAATTATTGAGATGAGCTAACATGTCATGACCGAAGTAATACTGATGTTGTTCAGTTCAGTAATGAAATTCAAAAACATTTTATATTGTTTAAACATTATTACTTTGTCTCAGCCTCATTTAAGGATCTAAATCAAATCACCTACAGCTATGTGCAATGGATGCAAATATGTGTCCACTGTCCATCTTGGGAGTCCCCAGCTTGGTTGCGCATGTGAGAAAAGCATGCCAACTTTGACAAGATCCTTTCATCAAATAGTAAGGTTGGCAGCTCTTTTCTCTAATACATACAAGAGCAATGAGATGGCGGTTAGGTGTATGTCCATGGGGTAGGTTCAATGTGCGGAAGATGTATCCATTCACAGACCCTGCATTAAGGATTAGCTCCGTCAGATCATATATTGTGATTTAGCAGTTAAATGAAACTACATAAAGAATTGTATAGAAAAATCTTGTGTAACCAGAGAATATATTTTGAGACAACCCTACAGCAGAGTGAGGGCCAAGCAGTGGGGTGTATTCAAATGTACAAATTCTTACTATCCGAGAATGTTAACATTAATCTAGGTGTGGGGTAGTGATATAAATGTGCATACTAAAGAAAAATGTTATAAAATCTAAAGTCTCATATGGTATTGTTCTAGACTAATCCAGATATCACTTTCGTATGCAGCTAACGTTTTAAAATAGCAACCTGATAATGGGACCAGAGCCTGTGAAAGTTGGAAGTGATGAATAACTGTTAGGATAAATACTGCACTACCTCTGAGAGTACGAACTAATTAACACAAACACAAAGTTTTTTGGATGCAAACACAAACACAAAGTTTGAGAATAAATTCGCACCGAAAAGAGCATTTTTGCTAAACTTACTAGGAAGGAAGGAAGGAAGGAATGAGAAGCTTGCAATATGGAGGCGGCAAAGATCGAAAATCATCAGCTCCGAAAAGAGGCCGAGATTCAACAACACCGGGGGAGCCATGAGCGCCTCCGGGGCTGTGGAAACGCCAGCAGATCCATAAACAAAGAAGGGGCCCCGAGAAGTCCAACGGCACTGGGCGCAACCATGGCCTCCGCGGCAGACGGCCGAACTTCGCTACGAGGGAGGGTCCCACGACGGATAGCCTGTCCTAGTATTTCACCTAAATCGTATCCAATACATTCCATCTTTTACCCATTGGTATTGCTGTGTGTGAGAGGACAGTCTGTACAGATCTTGATGTCGGCAATCTACGGATGCATGTTGCAGAGCCCAAGGCCCTAAGAGCTAAGTTAACTTCCTCCACGACCAAGCTAATATAGTTTAATATTCTTAAGTTGTGGAGACGAAAAGATTAACTTCGCAAAAAAAAAACAACATTAGAAGCCATCAATTAGTTAAACAAATTATACGCCAAGTTCGCATGAAAAAAAACTGAATTAAACCTTAGCTAATATTCTTTTCATTTGACTCCACAATCTAATTGCTAGCTTTCTGTACAGGATACGGGGATAAACACTATTAGACCTCGTTTGAAACGCAGAAATTTCATAGAAAACAGTTCAATTTCACAGAAAAAACGCAGCAAATGAGAATTTTTCCTCCAATCCAAACGAGCCCTTAGCCTAACGCTAAAAAAGCCACATCATTTTTTTTTAATGAACAAGCCACATATGAGCAACCAGATAACTTGGAAAAAAAAACATGACACTAACATCCAGACCAGGCTGCAGGCATACAAGTTCATTTATCTCCATTACACAAGCATAGTTCGAGGGCAAGATTTCTAACTCAAACCAAGTAAACAAGCAATCGTTCGGAGACAGGAGCAAATAGTATGTTTATCTAATCCCACAAGTATAACCGTTACAACAAAAACAGCGCATTGCATTATGAGTCACAACAGAATCTGGTTCCATGTTTTCAAGGGGACCTGCTTCCTCTTGGTGAGGCACCGCGATCCTCATCTTCTCCATTACCATTGTCCATAGGGCTTGGGCTGCGGTTGTCCCTGGGGCTTGGGCTGCGGTTGTCCCTGGGGCTTGGGCTGCGGTTATCCCTGGGGCTCGGGCTGCGCCCATTAGCAGCAGGGCTCCGGCCCCCATCAGACGGGCTCCGGCTCCTACTGTCCTCCCTCCCACGAGGGCTGTCACCATGATCTGAGCCATTGCGCTCATCATTAGCCTTTGGCGGTGGGCTCACCCGGTCCCGAGGACTTGGGCTCCTCGGACTCCGGCTTCCATCAGGTGTGCGGCTGCGCTCCTTTGCAGGTGGGGAGGCAGATCGCCTGGGGCTCCTGCTGTAGCTAAGACTCCGTGACCTCCTCTGGTCACGGCGAGCACCCCTGGGAGACCCAGACAGGGATCTGGATCTAGACCGGCTGGTCAAAACACAGGATTTGTTAAAACATGATAAACTGGAGAAATACAACAACACAACTGTAACAGAAGTAAATAAACAAACAGCATGAGATAAACTTTTCAGCTTACCTATAGCTACGGCTTCTGCTTCTGCTGTAGCTCCGACTGCGGGCCCTCCCACGGCGCGGAGATGGGGACCGTGAATAACTTCTCTCACGCCTGACAAAACAAAATTAACAAGGGTGTTTAAATAAAACCACTCAAGGAAACTACAGCAAATTAAGTGCCATTAAGTTTGGATTTCCAGAAACAAAGTCACATAGGACCGTGAATCATTACCTAAGGCTCCTTGGGCTGTTCTGGCAGTTTCTTTCTATATGACCCCTTTCTCCACAGCGGTAACATTTGTTCTTCCAGTCACCAGCCTTGCAGTCCCTTGCCCAGTGACCATCAATTCCACAGTTAAAGCAACGCCCGGTTCCTGGAGGAGGCCCTCTTCCCATGTATTCACGAGAGCCACCAGAACCACGTGGAACCTGCAAGCATGAATTGTTTGGTATATCATAAGCAAAGATCAGCATTAAACAATTGTATCAATTGTAGCTTATAAAGGGAAAACACTAATGATAAGGAATTTAAGAACCGTAAAACTAAAAGCCACAACATACCCCCTTAGCAAACTCAACAATAATGCGGCTTCCATCAACATCCCTGCCATCAAGCTGGTATTGCGCTTCATCAGCATCACGAGCATCACTGAATTCCTGAAAGTAGATTTGCAAGAAGTGGCACAAGACCAAATATGTTACAAAATATTTTCAATCCAACTATGATGTGGCAGGATTAAAGTAGGGTTGTCAAAATTCACTTACAATGAAGGCATAATCACGCTTCATCTCCACTTCCCGTATTCTGCGCAAAGGGTTGCCACAAACAGTAAGCCGTCATGAGTCAAGTAGTCAAATGCATCACCAACTTGGAACTTCCACTAAAACAGCCAATAACATCACACCAAGGGCGCCCTTCACCAAAGTCCTCCACAAACTTTGGAACAATGGCCACCAAGTCCACCAAGGGCACCCATCCACCAGACCACCACACCTCCCGGTTTGGGTAAAAAACCGAAAAACCTTCAACAAGATCACTCAGGTCAAACACCCAATTTCTAGAGGTCAAGCTTCTACATGTGTAATTAAGAGAATCTACCAAGCAACAAAAGGGTCCAGCAGAGGGACTCAACCAAAAAGTATCTAGAAGAGTGAAAAGACTCTTGTCACCAAACCAGGCACCTACTGTAACTAACTATTATGAACCAGGATTGAACCCTCGCTTACTATTGTATTCACATATCAGAAGAATTGTATCCCCAAAAGACAGAATGCTTAGACAGAGAATTCATGACAATCAAGCTTATGTGTGCAACAAGAAAATAACCATACTATGTTACCCATAAACTTCCCATGATGAGTTCTAGTTCTAGTATAAAAGGACCACAAAAACACTCTTAACCCTCAACACTTATGCAGATCAATTCAAAGAACTGCAAAATTGTTTTAGAGGGATTGAAGAGCTCAAAAAAGTGTTGTTATTCTTACCTTCCATACTTGCTGAAAATATACTCTAAGTCGCGTGAACGAGTACGAGGTGCCAGTTTGCCAACGTAAAGGCGAGTGTTTCCACCATAGCGATCATCGTAGCGAGGCATGTCTCCTGGACACAAAATAAGCATCCCATCAGTGAACCATACATCAGAACCACTTACACAAACGAGACCACACGTGATAGCACAAACATAGACACGCGTGGGTAGTGAGGCAGCACACACAGGGCGCACAAAATAGTAGAGTGCTGGGCACCATCTGCAAAAAAAATTTACAGATAAAACTATCTGCGAAATTTGTCCCCTTGCTCTACCCTCTCACGCACAATCCAGTGGCAGCGCAGAACATCACAGCTATCGCAGCGTAAGCATGACGATTCCTAAAAAAATATGTGCTAATAGACAAAACTGAACTTGGTACGAGAATACGCGCCGACTCCACCCGACCAGTATAAATTCTAAAAACTATATCCGACAAAACCCTAGCAAAGCTTCTGAAAGCCAACAAATCAGACTGCAACTACAACAACACAGATTATTGCCTGTAAACCCTTGCGGCGACTAGATCCAACCGAAAACTCACAAATCCCCCAAACAATCAACTTGGGACACAGGGTGCAGCCGAAACCGAGGAAAATAAACTACGGGATCTAAGCGACGAGCCTACCAACGAGATAAAGGAATCAACGAGCGCGGGGCAGGGGACGAGGACGGCGAGGGCAGCTACCTGAGGAGGAGCACGCGGCGACGCGCGGTCGCGGCGGAAGGACGCCTGGATCTGGATCGAGGCGTGGTTCGGCGGCGGCGGCGCGGGGGTAGGGCGAGAGGAAGCGTGAGACAAGGGTTTGGGGCACGGGATATAGCCGGCGCGTCTGAATGTGTGTGTCTGGCTCGGACTCGCCGGGCGGAGTCTGGAACCGAGCCGAATCCGCAATTCCGTAGCCCAGAGGGGTGGGCTTCTTCGGGCCAGGACTTTGGACCAAAACACGAAAAGGTGGGCCGTCAATTCTTACGACATTTGCGTTTACTAAGATGGGCCGCACAGAACGAGATAGTAAGACGGCCCAGCTGGTCTCTCTCGCTCGGCTTCTTCCAGAACTCTCTTCTTCTCCACCTGCCAACAGTCCAACACCATATCCGTTCCGTTCCCGAACCTACCACCACCGTCACACTCGCACAGCTCTTGCAGGAACGCCGCGCCGGTCCCTCCCGATCAAGGTATCCATCCTCCGTCCGCCGCGGCCGCACCCCCTCTTCCTTCCTTCCTTCCTTCCTTCCTTCTCGGTGATTGCTCCCTGGCTGAACGACGAGGGTTGTCCGTTCCGTTCCGCGAGAATTCGAGTCCCAAATGTCGTTTTAGGCTCGCTGCGTGCTGCTGATTGCGTACTAATACGGTGGTTTGTTTGCTCCCCGGAATTTTATTTACGTGGGGATTTAACTGACGCCCCGTCCCCAAGTTAGGTTTGCTGGGGGGGTTAAACGGTCGGGTCGATTTGTCTCAAGAACGTTCCACGTCGGAGCAGTGAAGTCGATGTTTTTTCTTGTTGCGGTGTCCTAGATTTCCGCTGCTGCCGCGAGCATCTTCGGGTTTTTGTTGTGGGATATGCTGTTCGTGTCGATCAGCTTAGGGTGTGGATATGCTATTGCTGATTTTATTTCCTACTACATGCTTTGCCATTGATTGAAGGGTGTTACCATTATACTACTGTCAGAAACTAGAAACTACTGCTGGTGAAGTGCCAATACCGATTAGCTGCGCTCCAATCCATGGGCTTCAGTCGACTGTTGTTCATATCGCAATTCCGCATTGCTCGTATGATTGCTGAGCAGCAAGCAAAGGCTGGTCATATCTGAAATGACGTGGAGAGGTTTCATGTTCTGATTGCCACTGCTGCCTTTACATGTACTCTTGTGATGTGAGGTGCTCCTAGTTCCGTGATTCTCTGCCCTGCCATCAGATTCTGCAAAGTGCAGTAGCAATCTTCTAGTTTAATGCTTAGTGATAATTAGAGGGGTCTGATAGAGTTGTTTCCACCATCCATAATCTCCCAACTGTATTGTTATGATGTATTACTGTCAGCAACTAGAAACTACTGCAGCTAATGCGCTAATTAATACCTTGAGCCCCGATCCACCGGCTTCAGTTCTAGCATAGACTGTTGTTGGCATAGTCATTCTGTGTGGCTCTGCTGAACAGTAAGTAAAGCATGTTTCTTATCTGCTGTGCCTGGCAGAGATTTCAAGTTCTGATTGCAACTTCTGCTTTAGGTTTACTATTGTGATTGCAACTTATATGCTCTGCCATCAAATCCCGCAAAGAGAAGTGACAATCTATTAGCTTAATATAATGCGCAGTACTTCAGAGTGCTCTGATAGAGCTGTTTCCTTGCAACTCGCACCATCTGCTATCTCCCAACTGTAGTGTAATGCTATTCTGTAGCCGTGTGTTGTCGCTGTATTTTTTCAAGTTCTTGATGAAATAACTGATGCAGGGTTTTCCTTGTGTCCAGAAAATATGCCTCGCTATGATGATCGTTATGGAAACACTCGCCTTTATGTTGGGAAACTGGCACCCCGTACTCGTTCACGCGACTTAGAGTATATTTTCAGCAAGTATGGAAGGTAAGAACAATACTATGCTCTTTAAAAATTCTTCACAAGCTTCCTGAAGCAAATAAATAAAAATATAATACCTTCAGTGATTTTTTCATTATGTGCTAATTAGTGGTGGATATCAACTGTTATAAACACCAGTTTTGTGCTACAGCTTGACATGGATTCAGTATATGTTGGTGCCTGGTGTAGGCTAGTAAGTGAAGGGGGCCATTAACCTTTTATGAGTGTTTAAAAAGTGTTTGCAAGATACATGTGGATCAGTACTCCCGAAACAATTGTGTAGTTAGTACTCCATGGTACTTCATTCACCATGCCGTAGAAGTTTGACCCCCTTAAAAATTGTGTGTTTGACTTGAATGATCTTGTTGAAGGTTTTTCGGTTTTTTACCCTACCGGGAGTTCTGTGGTGGAAGGGTGCCCTTGGTGGAATTGGTGGCCATTATTCCAAAGTTTATGGAGGACTTTGGTGAAGGGCGCCCTTGGTGAAATTTTATTGACTGTTTTAGTGGAAGTTCCAAGTTGGTGATGCATTTGAGTACTTGACTCATGACGGCTTAATGTTTGTGGCCACACTTTGCGCAGAATACGAGATGTGGAGATGAAGCGCGACTATGCATTTATTGTATGTATACACCTCGCTACCCTTTGTTGTTTTGTTCTGCAATACTTGACAAATTTTTTTTATATCAGCAGACTTATTGATTTATGGAAAACCTTTTTTTTCAATTTGACATCTTGTCTGTTGCATCTTTTTGAAAAATACTTGACAGGAATTCAGTGATCCTCGTGATGCTGAAGATGCACAATACTACCTAGATGGCAGGGATGTTGATGGGAGCCGTATTATTGTTGAGTTTGCTAGAGGGGTAAGTTTCATCTTCTTTAGCATAATTTCTGAATGGACTGGTTGTAATTGTTATATTTTAGTCACTCCTGGAATGACCAGGCATATTGGATTTGCATATGATTATCTGAACAAATTGTGCTTGCAGGTTCCGCGTGGCCCAGGTGGCTCACGTGAGTATATGGGAAGAGGGCCTCCGCCTGGATCAGGTCGGTGTTTTAACTGTGGAATTGATGGTCACTGGGCAAGAGACTGCAAGGCAGGGGATTGGAAGAACAAATGCTACCGTTGTGGAGAAAGAGGCCATATAGAAAGAAACTGCCAGAATAGTCCAAGGAGTCTCAGGTATGCGACATTGATCAGGTGTATCTTTGCTTACCCTTGAATGATTTGATGCTTGAGTAAAATTCTTTTGATGGTTTTTTTTTTTTCTTCAGGCGTGAGCGAAGTTATTCACGGTCCCCATCTCCACGCCGTGGACGGGGCCGCAGTCGCAGCTACAGCAGAAGCCTGAGCCGAAGTCGGAGCTACAGGTATTGTTTATCCTCTTTCTTTTTTCAACTGCCTTCCTCTAGGGCTCTACCTGTTTGTGTATTGGTTATTTCATTGTTTATTCTGGTATTTTTTTATGTCATTGAGTGTGCTTGAACCCTGCTTCTGTTGTTCTCAGCCCATCAAGATCCCGATCCGTATCTGGATCTCCTAGGGGAGCTCGCCGAGATCGGGAGGAGAGGAGATCAAGGAGCCTTAGCTACAGCAGGAGCCCCAGGCGATCCATTTCTCCATTTGGAAAAGAAAAGGAGCGCAGCCCCACACCTGATGGAAGCAGGAGCCCAAGGAGTCCGAGCCCCCAGGATCAGCTAAGCCCGCCGCTAAACGATAATGTTGAGCGCAATGGATCAGACCGTGGTAACAGCCCTCCGGCTAGGGAAAACAGCAGAAGCCGTAGCCCATCTGATGGGGGACGTAGCCCTGCTGCCAATGGGCGCAGCCCGAGTCCAATGGAGGCTGATGGGCGCAGCCCGAGTCCTACGGATAACCGTAGTGCAAGTCCTGGGGACAATGGGAAAGGAGCTGATGACGATGATCGCAGTGGTTCACCAAGAGGAAGCGGGTCCCCGTGACGACCTGGAATCCTATCACAGTCTGTAACTCCAAAGATGCTGGCATGTAGTGCGGTAATTGGGTTGTAATGATTATATTTCCAGTCCAAGACATAACATACTGTATTTGCTCCTCAAACGATGTACTACTTTCTTGTGGTTTTGAGCTAGAAACCTGTACTCGGATTTGCTGTCATTGGACTATGCTTGGTGTGTATCAGAATTCAGAGGTAATTGAACTTAAATAAGATTTACAGTGGTATGATTTGTGTAGCTTGTTGATTCTTCGCCTAGCTAGTGTCAGTCTCGAGAAGTGGTAACTGAGCAGCCAGTGATGACATGCAAGAGTTGTTGGACTGTTGGCTGGCAATCGTTGGCCGAGTCCTGTCCTTTTGCTGCATTGCCTCTTTAGGTACGTAGGCGTTGCCATGTTACGGAAGGAGCAGTTGGCACAGCGCTTCTGGAGCAGCTGGGCGCCGAGGCCGTGACCGTCCTGATGATATACTTGTTCATTGTCACATGACTCGGTAGACTTGCGGTTGCGGTAACCGGTGTGCAACGACAATAGAAGGGATATAAAAATTTCGGTACCTTTTTTCTTTTCTTTTTTTTTAGACGGAAAATGGCAGGTGCACTGCCTTTGAAGAAAGCAGGACAAAAAAAAATAGTACCTTTTTTTTCAAAAAGAAAAAAAAAATGGCTTGCAAATTTTCATCCAAAGTCAATGCTGATAAATTATTAAGTCGCACGAAAGTACCCTTTCAAAAAAAAAAAAGTCGCACAAAAGTACTCTAAAAACTACTTTTTTCATACAGATTATATATAGTCATATTTGTTTTTCACGTTATAAATTGTTTGCCTACTGATACGTCTCATCGCTTTTCTTGCGGTTTGGAAGTAGAATGGAAAACAGGATTCTACAGCTACACTACTTTGTCAGCTGTTAAACGAGGAAAGGGGGTCAGATGATTTGAGTTACAGCATGGTGTCACGTGCTCGTGAGTGTCTATACAAATTACAAAACGAAATTTAATTGTTATATATACAGCATAACTGCATACACGCAAACTAGAGTAATAACTTCTGAAAAATTCGGGCAAGCACGACACAATTTTTACGTGACCGCAAACTAGACGAATTACTCTTTCTGGAATCCGAACAGAACTTGTTCAGGCAAAACGAATCGTGATGGAAGAAGAAAGAACCGAGAAGAGAAGGGAAGAGGAAAAGCCGTGGACGGCCGGTCGCCGGTGTCTTAGTCGGCCTGGTACTACAGCAAGTACGAACGAAACAGCAGAGCCCCGCTCGGTCTCGCTCTAGCTGTCCCCGCGCCTCCCTCTTCCCACCTATATATTTAACCCACGTCCCGCGCCCACGCCCTTCACGCCAACGACTTGCCTACCCGAGCACAGCAGCGCAGAGCTCCGCAGCGACACGCCAAGCATCGACTGACGCAGCCGCCGCGCGCGCACATGGCCACCTCCGGCCATGCCGTGATCGACATCGACGCCGCCGATGAACCGGCGGGCGACGTGCCTATGCGGCCGGTGGCGCCACCGGTGCCGTACCTGCTCACCTTCGCCGACCTTTCCTACAGCGTCAAGAAGCGCGGCGGGCTGGGCTGCCTGCCGTCGCGGCCCAGCAACCGGCTGGCCTCCACGGACGCGCCGCCGTCGGGGAACACCAAGACGCTGCTCGACGGCATCTCCGGCGAGGCGCGCGAGGGCGAGCTGTTCGTGGTCATGGGCGCCAGCGGCTCCGGCAAGTCGACGCTCCTGGACGCGCTGGCGGGGCGCATCGTGCGAGAGAGCCTCGGCGGCGCCGTGGCGCTCAACGGCGAGCCGCTCCACGGCCGGCGCCTCCGCGCCATCTCGGCGTACGTGATGCAGGACGACCTCCTGTACCCGATGCTGACGGTGCGGGAGACGCTGCTGTTCGCCGCCGAGTTCCGCCTCCCGCGCGCGCTGTCCCCCGAGAAGAAGCGCGCGCGCGTGGACGCGCTCGTCGACCAGCTCGGCCTCGCCCGCGCCGCCGACACCATCATCGGCGACGAGTCCCACCGCGGCGTGTCGGGGGGCGAGCGGCGGCGCGTGTCGATCGGGACGGACATCATCCACGACCCGATCCTGCTGTTCCTGGACGAGCCCACCTCCGGGCTGGACTCGGCGAGCGCGTTCATGGTGGTGCAGGTGCTCCGCCGCATCGCGCAGAGCGGGAGCGTGGTGATCATGACCATCCACCAGCCCAGCGCGAGGATCCTCGGCATCCTCGACCGCCTCCTCCTCCTCTCCCGCGGCCGCACCGTCTACGCCGGCGCGCCCGCCGGCCTCAAGCCCTTCTTCGCCGAGTTCGGCGCGCCCATCCCCGACAACGAGAACCCCGCCGAGTTCGCGCTCGACACCATCCGCGAGCTCGAGCGCGAGCACGACGGCGCCGCCGCCCTCGCCGACTTCAACAAGCGCTGGCAGCAGGCGGAGAGGAACAACAGGAACACCAAGGACGACGACGACAAGCGCACGATGCCCCTGGAGCTCGCCATCTCCGAGAGCGTCTCCCGCGGGAAGCTGGTCGCCGGGAGCGGCGACGGCGGCGCGGTGAGCTCGGTTCCCACCTTCGCCAACCCGCCATGGACGGAGGTGTGGGTGCTCATCAAGCGCTCCTTCACCAACACGCGGCGCATGCCGGAGCTCTTCGTGATGCGGCTGGGCACGATCATGGTGACGGGCTTCATCCTGGCGACCATCTTCTGGCGGCTCGACGACACGCCCAAGGGCGTGCAGGAGCGGCTGGGCTTCTTCGCCATGGCCATGTCCACCATGTTCTACGTGTGCGCCGACGCGCTGCCCGTGTTCGTGCAGGAGCGCCACATCTACCTGCGGGAGACGGCGCACAACGCGTACCGCCGCATCTCCTACGTCCTCGCCAACTCCGTCGTCGCGTTCCCGCCGCTCGTGCTCCTGTCGCTGGCCTTCGCCGCCATCACCTTCTGGGCGGTGGGGCTCGCCGGAGGCGTCTCGGCGTTCGCCTTCTTCGTTGCCATCGTGCTCGCCTCCTTCTGGGCGGGCAGCGGCTTCGTCACGTTCCTCTCCGCCGTCGTGCCGCAGGTGATGCTGGGATACACCGTGGTCGTCGCCATCCTCGCCTACTTCCTCCTCTTCAGCGGCTTCTTCATCACCCGCGAGCGCATCCCCGACTACTGGATCTGGTTCCACTACCTGTCGCTGGTCAAGTACCCGTACCAGGCGGTGCTCCAGAACGAGTTCGGCGACGCGACGCGCTGCTTCTCCCGCGGCGTGCAGCTGTTCGACGGCACCCCGATCGCCGGTCTGCCGGAGGCGGTGAAGATGAAGGTGCTCCACGCCATCAGCGGCGCGCTGGGAAACAGCCTCACGGCCGACACATGCGTCACCACCGGAGCAGAAGTACTGGCTCACCAGGGCGTCACGGACATCGGCAAGTGGAAGTGCTTGCTGGTCACCGTCGCCTGGGGATTCTTCTTCAGAGCCCTCTTCTACGTCGTCTTGCTCGTGGGGAGCAAGAACAAGAGGAAGTAAATTGCTGCATTGAGTATAAATGTATTATAGATCATCGATGCATGTAAACAGAGTATTTTTATTGTATTTTTTCTCTTTTTTTTCTATCTACATCTGTGTGCAAAACTCTTATACAGTTTCAACGGGGCAATGAGAAAACAGAGCAATGTTTTTACTCTTTCGAATTTATTGTGACCTCAAATTTGATCCAGCGAGCAGTACTATAATTCAGCAGGTGGCACTCACAGCAATGGCGTGAGCATGACTCGTTCTTCATACCAGATCCTCCAGCGAGCACTCAAGGTTTGCGAGAAGAAAATACATGCAGCAATGCAATTTGCTGACAGTGTTATGGTATGGCTCAGTGTTATGTGAGACCGATTAATATTACTCGTACCGCCTTTGTTGGATCACGTTAAAGTCTGAGCGTTTCAAGTAAGATAGTAATTTTCTCATCACGTTGGTTTCTTGCTCTGCACCTAAGGAAGTGGTATGATGCTAGTAGTCAATACAGAGTGGACGTTGCTGTGTGTTGGATTTCCTCAAAGTTTCTTCAAAACAAAATCGTTGCATTGGTCGCTCGTGCGGAAAAAATGTGCAGCACAGAAAGGTTGCACCATCCATGAATTATTTATTTGTCCTTGTCCAGGCATCTTTGGTTGGTTGATCACTTGACGTAGTATGGTTAGATTGAGACATCTATGCTAAGAGATTATATTTAGTCAATGTAAATGGCAGTAGAAGTTGACACATACTTCAGCTCAACCCCTTCCATTGTTTTAATGGTTACTTTTAGCTTGCAGCGGTTACATACTTGCATGTGCAGTAAACATGTAGTAGCTGTAAGAATGTCTTGTGGTTTCACACCACCTTTGTTTCAGAAGCAGTTGGTGCAATCTTTTCTTCTTGACTTCGTCAAACAAAAATCCTTGCGCCAATTAGCACCAAACTTGTTATGAAATCTAAATATGGCCCCAATTCTAGAAACTTGCGCATGTTACAGGCACCGAGTCAACGCCGCTGGATTTATCCTAACACTAGTCCGAAAGTTCTGAATAAATTCATTCCAACATCCTATATATTCCTGACAGTGAAAACTGTAACGTGTGCTCCCTGATATCAGATTATGGAACTTTTGCCACTCCGATCCATTGTTAGGCAATCGCAAGTAAATGCAACCGTAGCTCTCTCGTACACGACATGTAGCACTCACATTTGTGGTCAAATACCTGTCTTGACAGTTACACTTGAGACCAGTGGTTCGTCCTCTAGCCGGCAAGTCAAACACGAGGCCGGCAAACCTGAACGGCCGATGAGCTTGATAACCCAACCCACGCACAGAACTGCCACCCATGGCGAGGAACAAGAGTGTGTGCCTCAAGAAAGGCAAAGTGTCCATCGATGAGAGAGAGGAGACAAGATGCGCAATGCAAGATGATGGGTTTGGCTTGGCTGCAAGAGATGATCTTCTTTTCTATCTGTCCATCCTTCTGACCATCCATCACCCAAAACCTAAGTCCTCACGTCTCTGGCCGGGGCGGCGTCGCCATTGGCCGGCGCATGGTTTGCTCAGGTGTTTGGGCTACCTCTGATGGATCCTCCAACCAACTTTTCCATCTTGCTTTCAGAAGGGTCCCCGCGAAGAAACCAACCAAACCCATTAAACTGCATTATAAAAATACCAGCAGATGGTTTGCTCGTGTACTCACACTCTGGTAAATTCAATATTGATGTGGGGGAAGTGGTTAAGATGAACGTCGGTGTCATCGCAGCAGACCGACCACTGATTTAATTCAGAGTTCGCCGCTAGGTGTCCTTGCTTGGCACAGCGAAGGTACAAAAAGGAAAAGGAGAATGTGTGGTTTGTAAGACGATGCACGATTTGAATTGAATGTGGTAAATGCAAGGTTTCTTCGAAGGTCCAGGCGATCCACGTGAAAAAAGGAAAAGTACACGGTATACATAAAATGATTTAATATTGATGAAAAGACACAATTTAAATCGATAGTGCTAGTTTGTTGCCCTCAAGCTTGTTCACGTGTAGTACAGTAAAGCTTCTGTCTGTATTGCCATGCTTGTTTCTTCCAAGCTTCTGCAGCTTAAGATTCAACAATAACAGCAACAACGGACTGACCAAAAATGTGTTTCTCATGCCTCTTTCCTGTGTCCATGCATGATTCCAAATGACTGTCCTTTCACAGAAATATTTCCGGCTGAATTGGAGATAAAGGGATAGTCAAACTCAAAATCCCATCCGTATCACTTCCATGCTACAGTACATCCCAAGATTCAAGTAGTTCAACTCAATCCAACAGGAGAATTGCAGAAAAACGGCGCCATTGCTGGCCCAGCAGCTGCCGAACTTTTTGGAGCAGCAGAAAACGGTAGCAACCGTCATGCCACGTTCAGATGGAGCAGCAGTAGAGCTGCTTTGACGTGTCCAAATGCAGCAGCAAGCGTTAATGCAGCAGCAAGCGTTCGGCTGCTGTCTGTCAGCCTTCAGTTTGCCGCAATCGCGGCCCATGCTGCAAGATACTGTTAATCCTCCTAGTCCTAGCTCAAGATACTGTAGGAAAGGTCTTTGCTGTACTGCATGCTGCCATTATTGATGCACGCCGAATTAATCCATTTCAACGCGTTGATGTACAAGTCCCAACTGCTAACGATCGATCTGTAGTCGTATTGAACATTTACTCACGGGTCGTGACGGTGTGGACCTGCATGCTACAGCGAATCGATCGTCCGTGCCGAGACCATCGCTTTGTCGGAGAGCAATACCGAATTGCCGTAGACAACTTTACGTGTACGATTTTATTACCATTCGTCGTTTCGGACATCAAGAATCAAGACGGTCTCTGGTGCACGTGCTTCTGTGTTAATTGGACCTACTGAATTTTTATTGACCTAAAGTTATGCCGATGATGACTCTACTAATGCTACCATTTCGAGGTGACAAAACCTCCATGTATGCTCTGCATATCCGTGTAGTTGAAGCTTAATAGATGTTGTCATGCATTGTAGCTTATGAGATGACAAGACAAGAGCAAGAAGAAGGAAGATCGGGAGGCAAAGTCCAAGATCGTCTAAGCTGCATCCACCCAAGCACTCATTGGCTACTTGGCTAGCTGCGGTCCGGTCTATCTCCATTCCAACTGCTGCGCAGCAATTTTGTTGGCTTCTGTGATGATCACTGTCCAACTTCTGCAGCGCCGCAGATGGAGGAGGAACAACGAAGAGCGCCGGTGATTTTGACGGGACGACCTCGTCCAGGTTGTTTGGGTGGTAGGCGGATTGGAGGAGATAAACTAGCTTTTGACTTGACCTCACGGATTAAATTGACCGTCACAGCAGCCCAATGGGCCGTGCGTGTCCACTGGGCCTGCGTTGCTAATATGTATGATACCCTGATTCTCTCCAAAAAAGTTGATTCTTTCCTGTGAGGTTGTAGTACTCTCCCGTCGAGCGAAAGGATGACCTAGCCGCAGGCGGCGACAGGATTTGGCGACTACGTGGGCGATCGCCGGCGTAGGTTCTTTGACGCTGGGTTCACCTTTCTCATCGACTCCTGGTTTTGTCCTCTGTTCGGGCTGATTAAGGGGTTGCTGTATGCAACTGCCCGGCCTTGGCAGATTGGCGAACTTAGGTTTCGTTGAGGGGCTGATCGAGGCGGAAGCATGGCAGCGGAATCGTCCAAGAGGAAGGCGAGCAAGAGCGATCCCCAATGAGTTGTATAAGTTGGAATTGTCGCGGACTTGGCAATGCCGCGACAATTAAGGAGCTTCGTGATCTTACGAAGAAATTTGCCCCGTCAGTGTTCTGTGTCCAAGAGACTCAAGTACACAAAACACGGGTGGAAGGTTTGAAGAATTCGATTGGCTTTGATAATTGTTTTGCTGTTAGCAGCAATGGCCGCAGTGGTGGCTTAGGGCTGTTTTGGAACAATGAAACAAAGGTTGATTTATTACCGTACTCACAATATCATATAGATGCTATTATCACAGAGGGGAGCAATGACCCTTGGAGGCTGACATGTGTGTACGGGGAAGCACAGACGAGTGAAAGACACAAGACATGGAGCTTGTTGAAATTTATTAAGTCGTCATCGCATTTGCCATGGGTATGCATTGGTGATTTTAATGAAGTGTTACATCGATCGGAGCATATTGGTGTGCAGGAGAGGAGTCACGCGCAAATAGAAGGCTTCCGAGAGATGGTTGATGTATGTGGCCTTCATGACCTAGGTTACGAAGGCCGCAGTTGGACCTATGAGAAAAAGGTTGTTGGTGGATCATATTGTCAAGTACGTTTGGATCGCGCTTTGTCGACGCCGGATTGGAGTGCCAAGTTTCCTACGGCAACAGTACGACATTTGTCTGCAGCGGCCTCAGATCATATTCCCATTATGCTGCAATGGAACAAGAGAAGAGCGCAGAAGCATCGCAAGGGTCGCTTCAAATATGAAGTCATGTGGGAAACACACCAGGAGTTCTCAGATACGTTATCGCTTGCCTGGCAGCGAGAAGGCAGTGCGACAACGTTGCAAGATCTCCAACAGAAATTACAGCGCATGTCGACAGCATTGATAAGCTGGGAGAAAAGCACCTTTGGCCATGTCCGGAGGGAACTGCAGAAGCTGGAAAATGAGTTGGAGCGGTTGAGAAATGAGCCAAACCGCCAGGGACCAACCTATGCAGAGCTCAAGATAGTTGAGAAAGTGCTCGAGCTAAAACATAGAGAGGAGCTTATGTGGAAGCAGAGAGCAAGAATTGAATGGTTGAGGGCAGGAGACAAGAACACACGATTTTTTCATTTACGTGCCACCAGAAGGAGAAGAAAGAACCGGATAGTTAAGCTCAAAAAACAGAATGGTGAGACAACTGAAGATATAGAGGAGATGTCGAACCTTACTACAGAGTTCTATAAACATTTATATACCTCGGAAGGCACGGATGGCATGGACACGGTGTTGAATACTGTACCGATCAAGGTAACAGCAAGTATGAACGAGCAGTTGCTAAGCCCGATCACAGAAGAGGAGGTCAAGGCAGCACTGTTTCAGATGTTCCCGACAAAGGCTCCAGGCCCGGACGGGTACCCGGCACATTTCTTTCAGCGCCACTGGGATTTGTGTGGCGGCGAGGTGACTGCAGTCGTGCTTAGGGTGCTTCGAGGAGAGGACGACCCGACGAGCATTAATAATACACTCATTGTTCTAATCCCGAAAGTCGCGAGCCCAGAGGAATTGGGTCAATTTCGACCGATCAGTCTGTGCAACGTAATCTACAAGATTGCTTCCAAGGTCTTGGCGAATAGACTGAAAATTGTACTACCTGACATTGTGGCAGAGGAGCAGTCAGCATTTGTACCTGGGAGGCTCATTACTGACAATATAATAGCAGCATATGAGTGCCTACACTTCATGAAACAGAAGCGCCCCAGCGAGCAGCGTTTTTGTGCACTAAAGCTAGACATGAGGAAAGCTTATGACAGGGTCGAGTGGAATTATTTACGCGCGATCATGTTGAAACTGGGATTTCATAATATGTGGGTGGACATGGTCATGCGGCTGATCACTACAGTATCCTTTTCGGTACTGTTCAATGGTGAATGTCTCGAAAAATTTTATCCCACCAGAGGTATACGTCAGGGTGATCCTATTTCCCCCTATCTCTTTGTTTTGGCAGCAGAGGGCCTTTCGTGCCTGCTAAAATCTAGGATTCAGTCATCAGTCCTCAAGGGAATCAAGGTTGCGCCATCGGCTCCGATGGTTAGTCACCTACTCTTTGCAGATGACAGCCTGCTGCTTTTCAAGGCGAATAGGGAGAATGCCATGGAGATCAAGGACGTGTTACATTTATACTGTCGAGCATCGGGGCAACAAATAAATTTGGACAAGTCCTCAATACACTTTGCAAAGGGATGTCGACAGAGTATACGAGAAGATATTAAAGCCATTCTGGATGTCCAGAATGAATCGCTCAGTGAAAAGTATCTTGGAATGCCATCTGATGTCGGGTGTTCAATTAATGGTGCATTCAAGTACTTGAAGGACCGAGTGTGGAAAAGGATTCAGGGTTGGATGGAGCAATGTCTTTCTGCGGGAGGAAAGGAAGTGCTTATAAAATCAGTTGCTCAAGCTATCCCAACCTATTCGATGTCATGTTTCAAGTTGCCAAGAGGTCTCTGCCATCATATCAACAGTCTGCTACGCAACTTTTGGTGGGGCAGCAAGGAGGGCAAGCGTAAAACTTGCTGGGTGGCTTGGGATGACATGGTGAAACCAAAATTTTTTGGAGGGCTCGGCTTCAGAGATATAGAGTTGTTTAATCTTGCTTTATTGGCAAAACAAGCCTGGAGAATTTTGCAAGACGGGAGCTCCTTGAGTGCTCGGATTTTGAAAGCAGTATACTACCCAAATGGTGACTTTATGGACGCTCAGCTAGGAGCCAGGCCTTCTCGCATTTGGCGCTCCATCTTGGATGGGAAGGAAGTGTTGGAACGAGGCTTGATCCGCCGGATTGGTACAGGAGAGCAGACTGATATCTGGAATATGAATTGGCTTCCTAGAGAAGGGTCACTACGACCAGTCAGGAGCATGTCGCCGAACGTGCCCCGACGGGTCTGTGAATTGATCGATGCCACCACGGCCACCTGGGATAGACAAAAGCTGCATGCTTATTTCACACCAGCAGATATTGATGTTATTTTGAATATACCCCTGTGCACACGACGACAAAATGACTTTTGGGCGTGGCACCATGATAACAAGGGTGTCTTTTCTGTCAGGTCGGCATACAGGATGTTGGTGATTAATAAAGAAAGGGCATCGGCTTATCTAGAGAGTACAGCAAGCAGGTCTGATACAATAGCTGATGAGAAAGAATGGTTGGCTTTATGGAAGTTAAATGTTCCTTCAAAGATACGTGTTTTCTTGTGGAGGTTAGCACGCCACTCACTTCCATCCAGAGATGTTCTCCATCATAGAAACATGGCTACACAGTCATCATGCAGTATATGTGGAGCTCAGGACTCGTGGAAACATTCTTTGATTGACTGTAATCTAGCTCGATGTGTCTGGGCATTGACGCCACAGGAAGTGACAGAACATCTATGCGAGATTCAGGAAACTGATGCCCACGCTTGGTTGGCAGAAGCAATTGAGACGCTACCTGGTGCGGATTTGGTAAGAGTCGCCGTAACCATGTGGGCCATCTGGTATGTGCGAAGGAAAGCAATACACGAAAACTCCTTCCAGAGCCCTTTGTCTACGCATCTTTTCATTGAAAGGTACATTGCAGAGCTCGAGTTGTGCAAACCTGAACAGCAAGCTACGAAATATGTTCAGCAACCGAAGCCTAGATGGATTCCTCCTCCGGAGGGATTTATAAAGGTCAACGTTGATGCGGCTATTTCTAAGAATACTGGTAAATCAGCTGCCGCTGCCGTTGCTAGGGACAACACTGGTTTGTTCTTGGGAGCATCAGTGTTGGTTATTGACGGGGTCACTGATCCGGAGATAGCGGAGGCAATAGCATGCAGAGAAGGCCTCGCACTAGCCAGTGATCTTGTGCTGAGAAAGTTTCGCCTAGCTTGTGACAACTCCAATGTGGTGAGAAACATCGGAGGAGACGGCAAGGGACCCTATGGCCATATCGTGCAAGAGATCAAGGCGAGAGCCAGAATTTTTGAAGCATCAGATATAGTTCATGAAGGTAGGGCTTCAAACTTTGATGCCCATACCCTAGCTAGAAGTTCAGTTTATTTTGAAGTTGGTAGGCAAGTTTGGCTTTTAGCACCGCCTGAAGGCATTTGTAATTCTGTTTCTATTGATGATCAATAAAGGGCGGTGATACTTCTCAAAAAAAAAAAAAGTTGATTCTTTCCTTTTTTTTTCTTTTCTTTTTTTTTTGCGAGAGGGGAATTATATTAAAACCTGAGCATAGTATATCCCTACCTTTTACATATAGACCCCTAAAGAAAAAGAAAATTACAGACAACTCCTTCCTCCAGGGTCTCCACTCCACCAACGTCGCCCCTCGCCGCCTGCGACCACCGTCGGAGCCAGAATATCACCTCCCCCTCCTTGATAGAGAACTCCAAGCTTTGGAAGAACCGATAGATCTAGCGCGCACGCATATATCATGAAGAAGGCATGTCGGCCTTCTCAACATCACATGAAAGAAAGAGCAGATCAAATCCGCCTCCTCTGAGCAGCAACAAGAAGCAGAGCACCATCCACCACCACTACCACCGCCAGCGGGGGGAAGAACCCACAAAGAGGGTACCAAATTCTCCCACCCTTTCGCTAAAGAGAAGAAGACGAACCTCCACAAGGCTTCACTGGTGAGCTCGCCGCCGTCGGCACGCCTCCAACTCCAGATCCGTCGAGGAAGAAGACAAGTCCGACCAATTTCAACATGGAAGAGCCGGAATCCTAACCCTAGCGGGATTATTCTAGCTTATAGACAACTACTAGAAGCTAGAAAACTATGCCGGACGACGATTCCCCGGTTCTCTCCTGTCCCTCCGGTGCCGTACTTGTGCACAAAACTACGAAAAATATTGCATAAAGAGAAAGATTGACAAGTGTATCAAAGCTCGATGGTGATTTTTCACATTTGAGGGGCATGCGCCCCATCAACGTCTAAGTTATCAAGAAGGATAGAATTAACGCTCGCATGCAGATGCGTGAGCAAACCACACACACACACACAAACTTAGTGATAGAAAACATTTTTTCCCTTCTTTTGTTGTTCTCAATTAAGATTGTGCCGCTTGTTAGAACAATAGTTCCATATATGTTCTTGGCTTGATTGCGGCTTTGCTCATCTTGGCCACCTCTTACAAGACAAGCTGAGGACATGTTTGGTTCGGTTCCCTACTCAGCGAGCAATGCAGTAACAATGTTTATAGAAGCAGTTTTTCTCTCTCATACGGCCTACCCAATCACCAACAACAAAAGAAAAAGAAAAAAAAAGAAAGAAAACTCCACTGGCTCCAGCTCCCTTGTGATACATGCCTCTACAGTTTTGGAGCCGAAGCACGTTCGGCCTAACCACATACGTCCTAAATCCACGCTAGGCAATCAGTGAACAACTCAGATATTTGAGTTAAGTTTTTTTATTAGCAAAACGAGACTTGCCACAACTTTATTTTTGTTGAATAATAAAACATTGCATTTTCTTTCTCTTGTTTTATTACATTATAGTAGTATATCCTTACTTTCGAGAAAGACTCAAAAATATTGTAGCTGTCGTGTTTGTGCTTCTAATGCATGAGAAATTCTATATCTTTGAAGAAAAAAATCCAATTGTTTATTGCAAACGTGATCTGCTGTAGCCGGGCCTGTTTGCTTTTGGCGTTAATGGACATCGAGGAGCTTGAAGGCCACTACACCATCCTCTTCGGTTAATCAATGGAGACAGCTCCTGAAAATTGAAAATGGCCACTTGTTGAAATGGCTTCATTCTCAAACCATACATTATATATTCCTGTGTTCTGAGGATATAAATCTGTTGTTCCAAGTAGGCCAATGTATGATCCAGGGCCGGTCCTAAGATTTTGGGGGCCTGGGGCGAATCAAAATGCCAGGGGCCCGTCTATATAAGAATTAAATTTTCGCACACACATACATATAAGTACAAATATCTATTGCAAGTACAATGAATAATATATTATAAAAATATTCATATAGAACTGTTTGTACATAATTGTTATCTTAAAAATTTCTTCTAACATTTCTAGATGCGAAGTCATGGATAATGGTATCGATGTCAATCTCGTCCAACAATTTCTTCTCAATGCACAAAGTGGCCAATGCAAGCCGTTCACAATATAAATGGATCAAATCAATTAAGCGATAGCATTTTATTAGAAACTTAGAGCATATCAATTAGCATATACATACAACGTACTCCAACCTTGATGTGCGCGTGAGGCAAAGCGAAGAAAGGCCACCGGAGATCATGGCCGGCGCACCACCAGGCAGCACGACCAGTGTCACGCGGTGTCCGACGATTGTCAGTTGTCGGCGATCAGCATTGCGCTATTGCGAAGACTTGCGTCGTGTGTCTATGTGTGCGGCGATCGACTTGACAAAAAATTCTTTGCGCTTCTTCGACTGCTATCGTATTGGGTTAGAAGAGAGACACGTTGCAGGCTTTTGCTGATGGGCCTGAGGTTAACGTGTCTTGCAATTTTGGCCTGGGTTTACAATTTTCTGGAATAAAGGCCAGAGCATATCAGATGCATATACATATATATACCCTGGGGTGGGGCCCCTCAAATTTGGGGGCCCAGGGCGGCTGCCCCGTTGGCCCCCCTCCAGGGCCGGCCCTGAATGTATCTCGAAAAGGGAAGATCTTGTGAAAATTCAGTACAAATTCTCCGGAGAACGGGCGGCGTTGGTCTGGATGGACCATAGCCCCCACTAGGTACTCAGGCTATATTGTGCCCACTAGTTTAATGCCTTTAAAGGCCGCTGCTCAAATGGTTCCAAGCCACAATGTGGCATGCTCAAATGGATATAGTCCTAGTTTACTTGTGCACGGAACGGAACTACTAGTAATAAGGAAAATAGTATGGCATAAAACCAAAGGAGGAAAAAAAAGATCGGCATTTTTTTTAAAATTCGATTGCGGTTTTTTACATTTAAGGGGCTTGTTGCAGAAAACGGCTAATAACTTTTTTCCTTCTTGTGTGCAGACTGCAATCAATTAGGTAATTCGTTGGGCCACAAATTCTGTACGATGCCTTCACAGGCCACCAAGCCCGTAGGATGCCTTCGGTGGGCCACAAATTCTATAAGGTGGATTAGCTCGCTCCAACTACAAATGGTTACGTGCTTTCAGCCCGTGAGCTAATTATTACTCTCCCCGTTTTTAATTACATGACACTGTTAATTTTTTTATTAAACTTTAATCAATAATATAAATTTAAATAATTATTTTTTTAATATGCAATGAATATCATTAGATTCATCATAAAAATACTTTAAGATTAATTTATACACTTAACTATTTACATAAATATTTATTTTTTGACATGGGATTACCCACCCCCATTTCAGAAGAAACGGGGGTCCAAGTTCCAGTTTACAGCATGTTTAAGACTGCAAAGCAGAAACGGAAAAAAAGGCTCCCCACCCCCCAAATTGCAGGCCAGATCTCTAATTTAGGGGGGAGTTGCCAAAGCAACGAAAAAAGTCAATAGCGTCGTATATTAAAAAACGAAATAAATATTTTATTAGCAAAAAAAATGTAGTGTATGCCGAGAGAGCGAGAGAGAATGTTTCAGAGAGAAATTCTGCACGAGCGAGTGCAGCAGCCACAACGACCTCTAATTATTCTCGTCATCCATAACTATAACACCTCACGAGATAAGTCGGAATCAAAGCTCAACAACGGCATGCTCAAAGAGACGTGGTAAAAAGAGTTCATGACGTGAGTGAAAAAACACCTTTCCGCTCGATGATCCCGACGGAGTGGACACGAACGGTCGACGCCCTGACACGCGCCGCAGCAGTGATGCTCCACCGTCCGACGCCCAACCCAACAACATATATCACGGGCACTGCTTTTGGCCACGTGTACTCGTATGCGTAGCAACGATCCGTACGCAGCGGTGAACCGTCTCGTTGCTTGAAGTATGGACCAAGGTTGCCTGCGAGATGCAAGAACACAAGGACCAGCAGAGGTTCAGAATACTCTGTCTGTTATGATGGTGTTCTTTCGCGGCGACACTACTGTTGCAAACTTGCAACGACTCTTCAGACTTCAGCTTCAGTCCCATGTGTGTGAGATTTCGATTTGAGAGGCCTTTTGTTTTCCTCTTTGATCTTTGAATGATTAGCGACTACCGGTAAACTCTAGAAGGACACATCACTGTCGGCTTTAACGACGGATCGGCGAGCGATTACAGCTGACACTGGTCGCTGTCGAACTGGCTGGCGATGGCGCGTGCGTGGTGACCACAATCATAGTCCATGCATGTGTGTGTTGCTGTTGATGCTCTCTCTCATGGCGTGGACATTCGATTAAACCACAAGGCCTAGTGCTCCGCCCTGTCCTGTGATCTTGGTCTCTGTGATGCTATGCTTGTTTAGGATTTCCGCAGGGTAATTAGGGGAGTGCAGTGTTAGAGCAACTCCAATGGTACCCCCTACTCCAGCCCCAACTCCACATTTAAGGGCTGAGAAGCAAAAAACGCACTCCAACAGGGCCCCTACTAGAGCCCCTACTGGAGGGAGGCCCCTAGAATTCCCCTCTCGGCCCCTTCTCCTGTTGGGTCAAGAGGCCAGCCCCTACTCCTCCTCCTCTGCTCCCACGCCACGGATGCTCTCCCGCCACCTCGCCGCGCCGCGACGCCGGCCCGGCCGGCCATCCGGCCCAGCAATCGCCCGGCCCCGCGGCCACCGCGCCGCTAGCATGCCCCAGTCGCGAAGCCCGCCCGGCCGGACTGCTCGCCTCGCTGCCGCAGATCTACCTCGAACCCGGCCGCCGACCTCGCCCTTCCCTCCCCTCGAACCCAGCCGCCCTCGCCGCAGATCTAGCTCGCCGCCGACCTTGCCCACCCCTCGAACCAGGCGGGCGCGGCCATGGAGCTCGCGACGCGGGCTAGAAGGGCGGTGAGAGAGGGAGAGAGAAGCTCTTGGGCAGAGCTGGCAGGAGAGCGGAGAGAGAGGGAGAGAGGTGAAGCTCGCGTGCAGGCGCGGCTAGCTGCGTCGGGGCCGAGAGGGAGAGGGGGAAGAAGCCACGGCGGAGCTCTGCTGGAGAGAGAGAGAGAGAGGAGGAAGTGAAGGCTGGGTTCGGCGTGCGGCAAAATAAAAAGGAAGAGAAGATGAGAGGCTGATGGGTGGGATCCGCCTGTCAAAACAGAGGTAGGGGCTGAGAATTGAGGGCTTCTGTTGGAGTTGAAGGCATAAAATGAGACCCTAAATAGAAGGGCCAGCCCCTACATAGAATGTAGGGGCCTTGATTTAGGGTCTCCCATTGGAGATGCTCTTAGGTTTCTGCTTCTGCTGGCCTTTTTTAATTATTCCTCCCATGCGCCATGCTGAAACACAAGCTGCGCAGCATTGTTCTTGCTTCTGTCTCCGAAGGAACACGCAATTCACGCCGCCATGACAAGAATAATGAAAGGATTGATTGACTGTGATAATATTTGTAAGTGTCAACAGGTCTGATTAACCACGTAATTTTGGCTGCAAACATTGATGCATGCGCCCCTGAAAGACATAAACCTGAATGATCATTTTGAAGAACAAGTTAAGATATCCTGAACACTTTTCTACCTTAAAACTTGTTCATGGAAAAGGTTTGCTTTGTAATCCAGCACTTGGCGCACCACCAGCACATCACGCACGGTCCAGCCAGACAGCCGCGCACACAACGCAAACAGGTTCTTGTCGACGCACGCATCCATCCAATATGATTGCGATTAACAAAAGGGTACCTGATCATTTCCCCTGGCGGTGCCATATATGCCCCACGCCAGAATTTGTCACCTTTCTGAAGAAAAAGAAAACTAACTGATCACAACTAAAATCTTCTCTTTTATTAGGGTCCAGCTAATAGTGCAGATTGGCCAATGCAAGTAATCCACTTGTTAATGCATCATATCTACCTAGCTGTTTCACCTCTTCATCATCTCATCGGAGACATGTTAATCCCATGCTATCAAGAAAGGCAGAGAGCTAGAGATCTGTTGCTTTCAGCGATAGGAATCAGTTAAAGTGGACCGGACTTCTCACTCTGCCCTGATGCTCCTGTCCCTTTCCTGCCTCCAAGAACCATCAGTGCTACTGGCTAGTAGCCTTTTAGTCCAATTTACAGCACATTAAGAATGTTAACTGATAGGCGGGAGCATTTGTTAACAGGAGTAAGCGTGGCCCTCGGAATACGCACCTGAATATGTGCATTATTAGTCCTTAACCACAAGTTTCAATCATTTCGATACATGCTTGCTTCATGCCTCTGTCTAGCTGTCTGTCGTACATGCAGATCTGCACCATCGATCAAGGTTAACTGTACTTCCACGAACTCAACATTTGGTTATTGTGTAGGTACGAGACAGGAATCATACAAGGTTGGTTACCTTCCTGGACGAAAAAGGGGGACCAATACGCCACGTAAACGACGATAAAATAGGATCCTGCTTGAATTCCTGCCAAACCATGAACAATAATAACAACCAATGCGGACATATGCCCAATTGACCTTATCCAAACTGAACCTCAGAATGGGGGATTCAACTTTAGTTACCTTGTTACTTCGAGTTAACGCTTTTGACATTTTTCATCACTTGAGAAAGTAGCTAGTGCAGTGCAGCGTAGATCCAGAGTGCGCGCAGAAGGCCTTAGAATTTGACCGCGCAGAGAGTGTGAGCAGGATGGCAAGGGAACGGAACAATAAGCAGAAGCACTCATTGCGTGAGAGTGACCACGATCATGATGCCACATAATTCTCGCAGCAAAAATTGCGACACCTTTCCTTGCAACCAAAGCCACGCACACCACTCCTCTTCTTCTTCTCCTACTTTTAACCTCTCTCTGTCACTCACATGCACCCATGTCCTTCAGTCGCTGTCTCCCTCTCTCTCTCTTATAAACCCCACACCCACACAGATCACCTCCTCTCTACAGACTAGCTAAAGAGCAGATGCCACCACTGATGAACGAGAAAGAAGAAGCGATTAGTTAGTTTGAGCAGGTTAAGCACAGGAGCAGTTGGGGAGAGAGAGAGAGAGAGAGAGGTAGGTGGCCGCGGCGCCATCAATGGCCACCGGGTGCAAGGCGGCCATCGGGTGCGTGGACGCGCGCGCGCCGGTGCGGGCCAGCTACGTCAACCTGTACAAGTGGCCCGAGTCCGACGCCGAGTTCGTCAAGTCGGTGGCCATGGCGCGGCGCCACGGCGGCGGGCAGGAGAGCCCGGCAGCCGCCGCCAGCGCGGCGGCGTCCTACCACTACTACTACTACAACAGCGGCGGCAGCAGCATGCGGCGGAGCGGCGAGCTGGCGCCGGCGGGGTACTGCAGCCCGCGGGTGGTGGACAGCTACTCGTGCCGGCAGATGTACCTCCGCAGCTACACCTTCTCCAAGAAGAAGGAGACCGTGCCCCAGCGCACCATGGCCTGCCTCGGCCGCGTCCGGGAGCGCGCCGCCGTCTTCCCCTTCCTCCCGCACCGCGGCGGCGGCGGAGGATCCGACGCCGGATCGGTCGGCAGCGCCAGCAACATTGTCGCCGGCGGGCAAGGATGGAGCAGACAGGACGACGCGGGGCTCCGCGACAGCAGGAAGGCGAGTAGACGGCGGAGGAAGAAGAAGAAGGGGTGCGCCGTGGTGAGGAGGCTGCAGGAGGCGTCGTGCGGCGCCGTGCGCGCCATCTTCCGCCGCCTCCTCGCCTGCACCACCAGCGTCGACGTCGCCGACGTCGCCGCGCCGCCGTCGTCCCGCTGATGAGGATGAGACCACGTCACGTGTGCGCATAGCGTGCATGCTTTAGCTTGTCTTATTTTTTCGTGTGCCTCTGCTAGCGAAATTCTTGAACTACAGATTGGTCTCAAGCTGCAGCTGCAGCACGTTATTAGCTAGCAGGAAGTAGTGATCTGCTGCGACAAAAAAAAAAAATGAATGGACACCAATCAGATGACCGTACTGTACGTACTGTAAGTTCTTTGTTGCTTGTGTTATAAATCTTGGTGCATGCAGCATATGTATGTATACACTCGCTTTTGTTCAGGTTTACATTTGAGACATCAATTCGTTGTGTTAGTCCTGCATGCCCTCATACATACTTCTCTTCAGTTTCGTATACACAGTAGATGTCTTCTGAAGAAAAAAGAAGTTTGTTTTCCATTTCTGAAACAGAGTGTGGAACATGTTACTTTACAGTGCCAATTTTTTTCAATTTCGATTGTGTTTTTGGATCACTGGATCGCGAGTTAGGTACGGTTAAGTAGCACGTACGCAGATCATGCTGAAGTTCCTGCAGACGAATTTGCAATGCCGTGAGTGTTGATCAGGATGAACTAGGGAATGATTGTAGATTTGTAATGTGTTAGCTGCTGGTTAGAGTACTGCAACTTATATATTTGATCCTCTTAATAACATATATCAGAATAACTTTGATGGTACTAAGTAGTACTAACCAAATCTCAAGTTCTCTTCGGATGAACCATGGACGTACTTGTGGCCTCTGATGGTGACAAGGCTGAAGGACACATGGACTGTACAAGTTAATTCTGGCATGCGCAAGCATTCCATCGTTCTGCTCGGGATCGATGTGATGTTATGTGCACTGACGTTGGATGCGATCTTTTGCTTAAGGAAAAAGTTGGATGAGCGGTGCAATGATATTTATTTACTCCCTCCGTTTTTTAATTGATGTCGATGTTGACTTTTTGAGTTACGTTTGACTCTTCGTCTTATTCAAAATATTAGCTCAAATATGCAAAATTATAAGTTATGTTTCAAATTTCTCTAGTGATAAAACAAATTATAACAAAATATTTGATAATTTTTAAACTTTTTTGAATAAGACGAGCGAACGTAACTCAAAAAGTCAACGGCGACATCATTTTAAGAACGGAGGTAGTAGTACATAAGTTGGGACATATATTCATCAGTGATCACTCGTGTCATCTCGCAGGTGGACTGATATATTCTGGTCATTGCAAATAGGTTGCCTGGCAATTGGTTTCTGAACATGGAGCAGAGAACTTGCGTGCGGTTCATCTTAGATTTTTACACACATGCAGATTCTGCATAATGAAAACAGCCTAAGAGAAAAAGATGAATCAACTTGAATTTCCAGATTGTGCACAGGAAAAACAGTAAACGGGGACTGCGCAACAGCGTTCGAATTTTCTCTCTATTTTTCTTTTAGAGAACATGACCAATGATCGGCTGCGCGTTTAACAGCAGCAAGCAAGTGACTCGGACAGCGAAAGTACAAGCTAATGTTCTTCTTCTGAGTTCATAAAAGGAAAATTGCAGCCAGATCGATTTCGTTGCTCTGCTCTCGGAAGGGTTTACGCAGCATCATCTCCCGGATGGGATGCGCTCCACGAGCCTACACCTCTTGTCCTCCCTCCACAATACCGCCGCGTCTTGTTGCAAGTTGGCGCACTTGTGTGGATCAGGCTCTGGCGATCGTTGGACCTCGACGGTGCCGAGTCGGGATCAAACCCACTAAGGGCCTCATGGGCTACATGCACGTCGGCCCAAGGTTTTCGAGGCCGCCATTTCCGCGAGAGTCTCGCCCGTACCGTACGCGTTGAAGAAAGCAGCGAGCGTGCGTGCCGCAGATAAAACAGTCTTGTTGATGAAAAATGGAAAGTGGTAAAACAGTCTTACAGCAGTTT
Source organism: Eragrostis nindensis (assembly GCA_012490785.1). Lineage (NCBI taxonomy): Eukaryota > Viridiplantae > Streptophyta > Magnoliopsida > Poales > Poaceae > Eragrostis > Eragrostis nindensis. Next base: position 169,506 of record JAAXCT010000514.1, on the reverse strand, counting down.
TCACAAATTGCTGATTCGGAGCACCGACCGACGTGCAGAAATCCGAGTCGGGATCGAACATGCGATAATCTGTACACTCTAAAGTTCTTTGCTCCGAGACCTTGCTTTGTTTCTGCTCAAATGGCATGTTAAATCAGCTTGGTCCTAAAACTAAGCCCGAGTGAGTGGTAACACAATGTACAGCTGCAGTGCCAGAACATCTAATACGAAATCGATCAGTGGTAGACGGAGCTAAATCTAACCGAATTTGTTCTCGAAAAAGATCTACTATAATCGTTCTTAAATTGATGTCGTCATTGACTTTTTAAATTTCGTTTGATCATTCGTTTTATGCAACATTTTAGTTCAAATTTGCAAAATTATAAGTAATGCCTGAATTTCCTTTACAAAATATATAATAGTTTTTGAAAATTTTGAATAAGACGAATGGTCAAACATAACTCAAAAGGTCAATGACGAGATCAATTTAAGAACGGAGCAAGTACCAGAATTCCTTCGCCAAAAACAAAAATCCTCCAGAATTCGGCAAAGTCAGAGCTTTGACATGCTGAAATACAGCTGTTTGAACGTATAAAGATCATGCCGCGAGGGGGGGCTGACAGCCTGCTCCGACATGTGTGGCTGGAGGAATTGGACGGGCAAGGTCGTTTGGAATGGAAACCCGTTTCATCAGGACCGGACACCTGGTACTCCGTAGTCCGTGTCCACGTAGGAGTACTTGTACTAGAGAGCTAGAGCCACCTGAATGCCCCAACGGCCGAGTCCGTCCTTTCCGAATTTTGAAACCAGCAGCAGCCTTCTTCCTCCTGCTCTGCTCCTACAACAAGCACAGGAGCAGCACACAATCCGCAGCCTCCCTCGAGCACTGCCGCACAGCCGCGCCCCCCCCCCCCCCCCCCCCCCCCCCCCCCCAATCCAGTCCTCGCATCTCCCATGGCTTCGTCAGCTCCTGAAGGCAAGCACGCACCGGCGGCGCGGCCGCCGAGGCTGGTGCCGGCCCTGGTGCCCCCTGCGCCATGGCTGCAACACCCAGCCGCACACGCGTGGCCGCGTCGGCATCCCCGGCCGCCGTGAACCTTCTCGTGCGACCCAGTAGCAAGAAGCCCAAACCGATCAGGGTCGGTCGTCCGCCGCGCCATGCTCCTCCGTGAATCCCCTGCCCCCAAAAAACCGATGCTTCGTCGCCCAAACAAATTCCAGCAGCAGCACCGATCGAGCCCAAACTACTACCCTATCTATTCTCCTTCCAGTCCCGTGCATCCGATCCAGACCCGCGCATCAATCCATCCCAACCGCTTTCCATTCCCCTGCTTCATAAACCGATTTCTTCCTCCTCCCCGCCCCGAGCGCCCTCCTCGTCCTCTTCTTAAACTCCTCCCCGCTCCACGCAACCGCGACGCAAAACCTAGCCCACGCGAACCGAACCAATCCCCACCCACGCCATGGCGTCCCCACCACGCGACGCCGCGGACCGTCGGCGAGGCGGGCCACCTCGCCCCGCCTCCGTGCACGGCGAGGTCGAGACCGCGGAGGACGCCAGCCGGGGCGTCTCGGGCGGCGCCGCGCTTTGTCCGCGAGGCGGGCCACCTCGCCCCGCGGCCGTGCGCGGGCACGCACTCTTGGCGCCTGGGCGCAGCGGCGACCCTGCAGGCTACGTCGAGGACGAAGTGGGCGACGCGGAGGCCGTGGCCGTGGCGCACGCCGACCTGGGCTTCTTGGGTGGCGCCGCGCGTCGTCAGGGAGGACGGCCACCTCGCCTCGCCCCCGTGCGCGGGCACGCAGTCTTGGCGCCTGGGCGCAGCGGCGACCCTGCAGGCTACGTCGAGGACGAGGCGGGCGGCGCGGAGGCCGTGGCGCACGCCGACCTGGGCTTCTTGGGTGGCGCCGCGCGTCGTCCAGCTGGAGGCGAGCCACCTCTCCCCGTCGCCGCGCACGGGCACGCGTGCTTGGCGCATGAGCGCGGTGGTGTCGCTGTATACGGCGTCGACACCCAGACCGGGGCGGACGCCGCCCACCTCGGCGTCTCTGGCGGCGCCGTGATTCATCCACCCCGCCCAGTCGAAGTGATCGGGTACCCTGTCTTCCCGGCGCCGTTTTGAGCGTGGTCTTCCGTGCGCGGCGGCGCTGCGACCTACTAAACCGACGCGGGGTGGCGACCTTTCTTGGCCGTCCACGGCGCAGGCACGCAGTACGCCGACCTCGGCTTCTGGGGCGGCGGCGCTGTGGACCTTCCAGGAGGCTGGCCTCCATACCCCTCTGCTGTGCAGCCACCGTCCTTGTCTGCGGGACACGGTGGCGTCCCGGTCCACCTCTACCCTTCGTTCTTGGGCGGCGGCGCCGCGCTCCATCTCGCAGGCGGGCCAACTCGCGCACGCTGCTTCCGGCCGGACCTGGGCGCTGCGGCGGCACCGCGCACGGCGCACCCCAACCATTTCTACCCCAACGCGTTCCACAGCGGCGTTGCCGCGTTGGCCCGGCGTGGGCCGGGGCTCAGGGTACCGCGGCGGTGGCGACGCTCCCCGTCCTTTGCGAGGGTGCCCCGGCCTTCCAGCCCGGCGGCGACCGCGGCATCCACCGGCCTCGGCGAAATGATGCCCCGGCCTTCCCGCACGGCGGTGACGTCCCCCGGCCTTGGCATGGCGCCTTGGTCCCCGACGGTCAGCGCGTCCGGAATGGCTTCCGGCGAGGCCGCATTGAGCCAGACGGCGAGGCCGGTGGCGCCTTGGTCCCCGACGGTCATCGCGTCCGGAATGGCTTCCGGCGAGGACGCATTGAGCCAGACGGCGAGGCCGGTGGCGCCGTCGTCCCTGCTCCGGGCGTCGGCAACGCAGCCCAAGAAGAAGAGCGCGTTGGTCGCGCATTGCGGGAACATCAGGGCGGGGACGTGCCAGTTCCGGCTCCTGCTCCAGCCGGCAATGCGCGGGGACAAGGTCCGCAACATCAAGCTCGCCCAGCGCCCCCTGCTCGCCTTCCCCCAGATCGTCCAGCTCCTGCGCCCAAACCAGAGGTATAGGGTTCAGCTTACCTTTTGTCAGCCTGATGTGTTGTTGCACATGATCAATTTCTGCATTACATTATGATCTGATTTAGAATCATGCAAGGAATGGTCAAATGGCGTCTTGTTTAACCAATGTAGTGGGTATGGGACAATGTATTGCTGAGTTGATTGCGAATGGTAGGCTGGTAGCATGGTGGACGGTTTGATCCTGTTACCCAATCCAAACTGATAGGTAGTTTTGAATTGTATCGTTCAGGACTATCTGTGACTAAATTCAAACTAGCTGATTTTAGAAGTGTGTCGAGTAAGGCATAGTTATATTGAGTTTCTTTATGGCAGCATGACAATTTTCATATGGCTGATCAACCTTATGCTCATTGAATTATAGCAAGTACTTGGCCTGCACAAAAAATGAAAACTGTTCCGACTTGAATAGAAAATTCTTTTAAACACCATACGCACTTGAACCCAATGCCAATTAGATGAAGGTACTTGGTCTGCACAAATTGTCTTCTGGTCTGATTGCTAATTAAACTGGTATAGAAAAATCCGTAAAAGAATCTTTGCGTTCAGAACATGAAGTTTAACTGCTGCTCTGTTTTCGGTTGATTGTTCATTGTCTTTCATCTTCAGGGGCAGGGCAGACGCGCGAGGCGCTGTCCCTTGTTGCCTACAAGGCTCCGGCAGAAGAAGACCCCAACGATCATCTGGTCCGACCTCCGGAAGCAGCAGGACCAAACCAAGACATTGCTGCTGTGGTCGAAGAGAATCAGCACCTTACCCTAGTGTATGACGAAATGGTGAATATCATCAGGTCGGTGCGTGAGCTGGCAAGCAAGCAGAAGGAGGCGCGGAGGCTTGCCGATGAGGTCGGTGATTGGTCTCGGGTTTCCCGCAGGGTGCGCGAGGTCGATGCCAGCATTGAAATATTGCTGGTTCAGTATGACGAGCTGCAGGAGGAGGTTACCGCGATCAGGAGCAGGGTCAGGACCCTTGGTGGCCATCCCGTGGAGCCACCAAGGATTCTCTCAGAGCACCCAAGCGTCCTAGTACACAAGAACTAGACAAATGCATGCGCGTGATGTGGCTTGTAAAGCCTTTTTTTCCCCTTCCTGTAACTGTAACTACTTGACTATAATGATCACTGTCTGTCTGAAATAGAAAACAAACTAGAAAGTTGTCGCGTCGTCGCGCCTATATCATTTAGCTCATTTAATAAATTGTTGGAGCTTATCATATTCTAATTGCAATGAACTTGTGCAAATGCATTAAATTTCTTTTGCAGTACGAAATGGTATTTTTAACAAACAATGTATATAAAATTCATATGGTTTTGACTTATAGTTTTAAGTATTATAGTTACACTTTAATTATGCAGATGACATATACTTGTGTAGAGTCTATATGCCACTCTAGAAAATAATGCACGGTTACTCCCGGTTAACACAAGCCTGGACCAATTCAGCGGAGGCCCCCGTAAATCTAGAAGACCACGGCGAGGGAGAGGAACCGGCAGATCGGAATAGTGGCGCCTTCTGGATGCAATGCGGTGCCAGGTTCATCGGATTTTATTTTATTTTTTACCAACGAGACTCACCATTGGATAGTACTCCTAGTTAGACGGATGTATTTTTTTGGACTAACGTGGACATCACCCGAGAACGCGACCGCGTTGGGAAATACAGAGATTCACTATGTTCTTATGAAATAGTAGAAAAATATTCACTGTCCGTGGTCTCATATTCATGTGAACTATGTATTCTAGAGAGAGAGGAAAATCTTCGGCATCTTTTCATCAAGTGCAGTTTTACAAAGAATATCTGGCAATCTATTGGGATTAATGTCCCATCCCCACGCATATGAGGCCTTTACAACTATTTCAATGGTTGAAAAGGAGGTTAGATGTACCATTCTTACAACACAATAACAACAACATAGCCTTTTGTCCCAAGCAAGTTGGGGTAGGCTAGATGTACCATTCTTCATGAAAATAATTATGCTCATGTGCTGGATCATCTGGGTCACTAGAAACAATTGGATCTTTAATGGTGTTGATCCAACAGTCCAAGTTGCAGAATAGTTTTCCTGAAGCAGATGTCCATGGTTACACATTCAGCAATTAGAAGAATGGATCCAAAATCACTCGTAGCTGTAGCTGTTTTTCCTTTTCTGTTTCTGTACATAGATATTTTTTCAATTATCAATAAATTGCTGTAGGGGACTCCCCTCCAGTTTTCCTTCAAAAAATAAAAAATCACTGTCTGTCTGTCTTACACTTTGAGCACGAGCTAAGCACATTTCTTATTCCTACTCTTCAGCTCAAGTATCAAGTCGTCGAGGTGCCGGGACGCTCTGCCGACCATGGCCCTGTTGGCCTGCCCCTGGAGCCAGATCTCGCGACTCCTTTCCCGGACGGACTCCACGTACGCGTTCTCCGACGGCTCCCAGAAGTTGGCCTTCATCTTCTTCTCCGTCAACTTCCCCGTCAGCAATAAGCTTCTCTCATCTGCCGACGCCCTCTTCTTCTCCGTCGCGTCAGCAGGGCAGCCACCGCCGAGCGCCGTGGCGTCCATCTCAGATCTCTCACCAAGCTTTTCTTGTTGAAGCAAAATCGTTCAACCGCGGCGCGGCAGATCGGCTCGGTTGTTGTACATCTTTGCGGCCGCTTGCCCGGCCTTAAATTGTGCTCGACTCGTGCATACGGAGTCCGAGTAGGAGGAATCCGACTCCGCGCGTCGCCGTCGGTCACGACCTGGTTGATTGGGCCGAGCCGGCCCACGTTCAAAGCTAAAGTGGGCGGGCTCATATCAGGTTGAAACAGGCTAGATATAATTGCAAATTTGAAAGGGAAAAAGAGAGAGTAAAATGCATGAATGACCATTGTGCTTGTTGACATGTTTTAATTTGGTCATCGTACTCAAGAAAGTGTAAATAATAGCCACTAATCTCGCTTGAGCGTGTCGATACAGTCATTATTGTACGTATATGTCTATGTGGCATACGTATCATACTGCACATCAAACACATCATGGAGGCTCATGTACTGCCAGTGCCTGGTGAATCAGAACAAGTTGCCACAATCCTAGTCGGCAAATCTTATGTTAACCAATTGAATTAAAGTGTTCAAAATAGGCAAAAATATCACATATCGCAACTATCACCAGCCACCATCTGATTGCCAACAGCATAATGATAAATTCGATTGACTTGCAATGTTTGTAATGGGATAAGTATAAAGTGTAAATAGGTGAAAGAGGATAACTATAAAAGGAGAGGGCGTGCATTCATTATCCGACCATAGTTGATTGAATTTCCACGATGAACCTGTAAATACGTATGTGATAGACGTGAAAGGGGTCTTGGCCTAGTGGTTAAGACATCCGAGTAACACCTCTCAGGTCCTGGGTTCGACTCCCTATGGGAGCGAATTTTCAAGGATTTAACGGCATTTGTGCTTTCAGTGGTAGGCGACGCTCCCGTCGACAGCGAGGCGCCAGTGGTGACTTCGTATCTCTGGATTTGCCGGCTCAGTCTTCGAAGATGCTCATAGGGGTAGGGTTTGCGTACGTGTGTTCATAGGGGTGAGTGTGCGTGCGTTGTGAGTGTCTGAGTTGTACTGTGTAATCTCAAAAAAAAAAAACGTATGTGATAGACAATATCACACAATCGATGGTATCTACCGGCTTGAAGTCGAATTTGATCGCTTTACATACTTCATAAGCTGCAGCTAGTTCATGACTCCATTTGCAAGCTGCTCGGATAATTTCATTACCTTCATGAGCAAGATCGCGCCCTTCGTTACGAGCTTGTACAGAGGCTTCTAAAGCGACCCTATTAGCTGCTGCACCTGGTGCATTCCCCCAAGGATGTCCTAAAGTTCCTCCACCAAATTGTAATACGAAATCGTCTCCAAAGCATATGCCAAACATGAATACTGAAGCCACCGGTATAACACCTAGCATGGATACCCAGTCCTCGGTGAAAAAGATACCGCGACGATAATGGCCAATGGCCGTATCAACACGGTCAAATTGATGGCCATGATGTGCACTTTCTTTAGTATAATGACCAAATTGAAACGAACGGACAAGTATAATGGCTTTTGATCAACCGCTCTGGTCATCTGTGCTTCCACCAGGGCGGCAGAGAATGGTGGAAGCACAGATGATGGCCACGAATACTCTTGATCACCAACAAAGGTGATCAACCGCTCTGGCCATTATCTGTGTTTCCACCATTCTCTGGACAAGTATAATGGCTTTTGATCAACCGCTCTGGCCATCTATTGCAATTACTCTTGATCAACCGCTCTGACCATATGTGCTTCCACCAGGGTGGCGTCGTTCTAGCCATCTGTGCGTGGCGTCTCCCCGACCTAAGTCAACGCGGGTGGGCGCCGGTCTTGGCCGTCCATGGCGCCGGCACCGTGCACCTTCCCGGAGCCTTCGCCGTGCCCGGGCCCTCGCAGCAGCCACCGTTCTTGGCTGCGGGACACGGTGGCTTCATGGTGCACGGCTTCTTTGGGCGGTGGCGCCGCGCTCCATCCCGCAGGCGGGCCAACTCGCACCTTCGCAGTGCACCTAGGCCTGCTGCTCCTGGCCAGACCTGGGTGCGGCAGCGGCACCGCGCACCCCATCTACATCTACTCCGGTGCTGGCTACGGCGGCGTTGGTCTGATGTGGGTTGGGGGCGCAGGGTACTGAGGGGGCGGCAACAACTCCCGACCTTGGCGAGGTGGTGCCCCGGCCTTCTAGTCTGGCGGCGATCGCGGCATCCACCGCCTCGGCGAAATGATGCCCCAGCCTTCTCGCACGCGGCGACGTCCCCTAGCCTTGGCATGGGGCCTTGGTCCCTGATGATCAGCGAGTCCGGAATAGCTTCCAGCGAGGCCGCGTTGAGCCAGGCGGCGAGGCCGTTGGCGCCGTCGTCCCTACTCCGGGCGTCAGCAACGCAGCCCAAGAAGAAGAGCGCGTGGACGTGCCTGTTCCGGCTCCAGCTCCATCCGCCAATGCGCGGGGATAAGGCCGGCAACCTCAAGCTCGCCCAGCTCCTGCGCCCAAACCAGAGGTATATGGTTCAGCTTACCTTTTGTCAGCATGATGTGTTGTTGCACATGATCAATTTCTGGAATTTTTTTTCAAAATAATATTATTTTATTTGGAATTTACAAAAATAATATCAAAATCGACAAATTACAGAAATAATACCATGTCGTACGTTGAATGCACGAAAACACAATTTTCGCATGTTGAACGCACGAAAACTCGATTTTCGTGCGTTGAACGCACGAAACTCGGTTTTCGTGCATTGAACACACGAAAATACGTATTTTCGTACTTTGAACGTACGACAATATAAAATATGCTATAGAATCCTATTTTCGTGTGTTGGTTGCACGAAAATTAGTTTTCGTGTATCCAATGTGCGACAATAGGTCCAGATACAATAAAAATGAAAAATGATGAAAATACATATTTAATAATTTTCGTGCGTTGAACGCACGAAAATAGGAAATTAATTTTTTTTCAACATGCAAAATCGATTTTGGCTATTTTATGATGCAAGCCTTTACTTTGTTAAGTTACACAAGTTTTTCTAACGTTAGGAAGGGGGATTCTTGCGCAACGGAACAAGGAAAAGTGTTGTGTATTTTTGCATGACATAAGCTGCCTATTTTTTATTTTTTAACACAAATCCGATGGTTCATGCTAGTTTGTCAAAGAGAAGATGTGTTTACATTTTTTAATACCTGATCCAAAAAATTATACAGATTATTGCTTGAAAACTTATTGCTTTTTAATACCTGATCCAAAAAATTATACAGCTTATTGCTTGAAAACTTATTGCTTGAAAAACACAAAATATTTTGTGATATATAATGTAAACATATCTTCTCTTTGACAAACTAGCATGAACCATCGGATTTGTGTTAAAAAATAAAAAATATGCAGCTTATGTCATGCAAAAATACACAACACTTTTCCTTGTTCCGTTGCGCAAGAATCCCCCTTCCTAACGTTAGAAAAACTTGTGTAACTTAACAAAGTAAAGGCTTGCATCATAAAATAGCCAAAATCGATTTTGCATGTTGAAAAAAAATTAATTTCCTATTTTCGTGCGTTCAACGCACGAAAATTATTAAATATGTATTTTCATCATTTTTTTCATTTTTTATTGTATCTGGACCTATTGTCGCACATTGGATACACGAAAACTTAATTTTCGTGCAACCAACACACGAAAATAGGATTCTATTGCATATTTTATATTGTCGTACGTTCAAAGTACGAAAATTCGTATTTTCGTGTGTTCAACGTACGAAAACCGAGTTTTCGTGCGTTCAACGCACGAAAATCGAGTTTTCGTGCGTTCAACGTACGACATAGTATTATTTCTGTAATTTTTTCGATTTTGATATTATTTTTGTAAATTCCAAATAAAATAATATTATTTTGAAAAAAATTCTCAATTTCTGCATTACATTATGATCTTGATTTAGAAGTGTGGTTGTCTGAATTATGGTACATTGCTTGCTTGATTGAGCTCTGTATGTTCAGATCCTTTACATTGTTATATCTTTTGTTTACAAACCTATTTGAAATTTTATTTAGTAATTGCAATATTTATCCAACCCATTGAACCGTTGCTATGCCAGATTACCCAATTGTGCGTGTACAAATTCAAATTGGCATCACCAGATGCATATGGCATATGTCTTCTATGTAAATCACACCTTTATATACATTACATACAAAAGTTAGGATCCTTTTATATGTTACAAATTGTGGTACCAAATCATTAGTACAGAGCTGAATTTTAGAATCAAAGATCCTAAAATGGTTATTCAACATAAGAAAACGATGTAGAACAATCTGAAGAAGAAATTTGATTTAGCCGTTGCTATCCGTTCTCCGTCTAGTGTTGGTTCATACAACTTTATATAGGTGGAATGTGGTGATAGCACACCGATATGATCTTTTTCAATGTGGTAGCAGCTCACCGAATTCATCTTTTCGAAAAGAATATTCCTTAGTTGTAGGCTAATTAAAGATTAAGCCATGTCTGCCACTATTTAATTAACTTGCCGGCAAGTAGAATGTTTGATGTATTTAACTATAGTAGTGTTTTGCCCTATCTTAGTTTCATATCTCTAGGCCCATGTGGTTATCTTAATAACGGCAGATATAATATCTTAAAAAATGAGTGTACAAATATTCTAGTGTTTATGGATTGTCTCTAAATAACATCTTTGTAATGCTTAATATTATATAATATTTAACAAACGGTAATTTATCGAACGATTATGATGATCAATATGTTCTTCGTTCATGCATTTGCATACATTATTCAATACAATGAGATAACAAACGGGTAATGTATTCATAATGGAAGAATTATGAAGTTGATCAATAAGCCAAACATCGGAATATGGGGTGCTCATACGGGCATCTCTAACACTCAATAGTCCATGTTAGTCATTGCAATAACCCTGGTTTGTATAGTATGCCAATTTCTTTTTTCTTTTCTCTAGAAACATCTTTCAAAAATATCAGTCATTTGATTATCTCTAGTATTTTATAACATGAGAGCATTTCAAATGAAATATACATTATTTATCATTATTGACAACATATCAATGAGCTGTATGAGAAAAGTTACCTGAGTTTTTTTTTATTTCTTTTTTAGAGTTAATTTCACAAAACCACAACTATTTGGTCCTATGTTGCAAGAAATCACAACTTTTGCGACCAATTTCACAAAATCACAACTATTTGCATCACTTGTTGCACAAAATTAACCACAAGTTTTGATCTTAGGCCCACTTGTCATTCTCTTTTAGCCCTATGCACCTTTGTGTGGCTGACATGTGGAACCAAAACTAAAAGTTGTGGTTTAGTGAAACTGATCGCAAAAGTTGTGGTTCTTTGCAACAAGGAACCAAATAGTTGTGGTTTTGTGAAATTAACTCTCTCTCTCTTTTTTTTTTTAAGAAATGAAGGCAACAGACAACAGTTATGCATCGGATTTTGTTTTGGCTATGCGTGCATAATTTCTGTGTTTGTAAGAATCCCATCTACTTCTAGAGGAAGAAGATGCATGACAAAGAAAAGCGCATTAGCATCTCACGCTTAGGAAATGCCAAGACACACTCATGGCAACGGAAGCAATAGCAATATAGTCGTCCGGCCAAGGCAGAACGATGTACTAATGTCCAGCCACATGGCATTGAGGAACAACCCGAGTTATCATTGTGAGATATTGGAGGCCAACAAATCCACTCAACCGGTGATCAAGAGTATTCGTGGCCACCCCTTGCTCCCTTCACGACACTCTTGCCCGGAGTAGGACAGAGACGTTCGTCGTGCTAGGCAAGAGGTGTTACTCGTTGTTCGCGGAGGCTGTCCACGGCGCTCGCCGCTCTGGAACACGGGTCGCGGCGCAAGTCCAGCTGAAAAATGAGCTGCGGCGCTGGCACGGCAGGGCGGTGGCGTGCTCGTTACAGCCCCAGCCGGCGTTGCTCCGGCCCAAGCAAGTTAATTCCAATCGAATTCGGGAGAAGAGGTGCTGTCCCAGCTCACACGGCAACCCCAGCTCGTTCGGCGCCTGCGCCCAACAGGTAGGGCACTTTCTATTCAGAGCATGATAATTCACTGTTGCTTTGTAATTTTAATCTGTTGTCATTTTCTTCGTTTCTACAGGGCAGGGAGAATGGCACTCCGACGAGCGGCACTGTCGCTTCTTTCGCCCTCCACGAAGAGCAGCGTCAGCTTAGCGCATCCGTCGAATAAGCAAACAACGATCTGACGCGAACGTATGATGGCATGACCAAAATCGCCAAGTGAATTGCTCAGCTTGTGGACAAGAAGAAAGAGACTCCGGGAGGCTGCTAACGATTCAACGAGGTGGTCTGCCCTCGGATGTCGAAGTCGAAAGGTGGAAGTGCTTATCGAGAAGCTCTTGGTAAATTACCATAACATGGCGGAGGAAGTTATAAGAAAATAGTAGCAGTGATGATGTGTAATTTATATGCAAATAAATGGGTATTTTGTTATAATTTTTGTAACTAGGAAGGTGGCCCGCGCAAATTCCGCACGACACTCTCACTCGCAAGGTATTCTTGGCGCCCATCCGAAGAAAGCAGAAGATGGTTAAGAAGCTAGCAGATGACGCAAGAACTGGTCCCGTGGAGCCACCAACACAACTTTCAGTATACACTGGTGCTCTGAAGAATTAGAAATGTTATCAAAATTTGCGGCATGTACCTAATATTGAACTTCCCCTCTTTTTTTTTTTCTTTTTTAGAGCAACTTCCCCACCCCTGTTGTGCATGTTTGTTGTATACAAGCCTGTTTTTCTGTGACGACATATAAGCCTTGGTAATGGTAAATCTGCCTTGTTAAACTTGTTTGTTACCGTAAGTTTGCTTGTTTATTTCAAGGAGCACACATTACGTACTATGCATTTTACAGTCGTGGCCGGTGACCCGTTCATCAGCCAGCAGCGCTGGTGGAATTATTCACCACTGCACATGGAGCCATATGGACTATGACGCCTTCATGAAAACGACCTGAAACTGGTGGTAACATGCATGCAGATATGACAGTTTAAAAAAACATGCATGCAGATATCGTGACATCAACGTGCATGTTAAACTAGCTGCAGGGAAAATTATTAGCCTAATTTTGTTTTTCATTCTTGAGAAATGAAGGCAGCAGTCATGCATCTGATATGTTCAGTTGGCCATGCTAAGAAGATGCATCCTGGCAACCAACACTAACGTAAGGAACCACATACCAAGACGTGCTACTTGGTACATGCAACGCAACTCAACCCATTGCAGAGAAGCATGCCATATGTTTTTGATGTTTGGGCTAATTATATTTATAAGAAATCTACATGATAAAATAAGGAAGTAAAGTTAAAATTGACAAGTGTTTTGAAATGGCCTGAAGTTGGTAAACGCCAAAGATTTTTTGCATGCACCGGTTGCAGCAGTCATGCGTGCATGTGCGTTAGAATTGGCCAGTCTGACCATTACTGCGCGTTACACGAGTTTCGAATGATTGGTTTTTGAAGATAATATGCTGGTGACAATATGCTTACTAGCTAATACCAACGGATAGTCATGAAATGTTACGCCACATCCAGTGCAACTCTTAGCAACCGGTCAAAGCAGGTAACATGCCCACATTGCTCCAGCGAAACGGGGGTAAAATATGGGCCTGTCTAGAGCCCACCCGGGCAAAAAAAATGCCTCTCAATACCCGATTTTTTTAACCATTGGATCAAGATCCAACGCCTCCCCTCCTTTCTTCTACCTCCAGCCAGCCCTGCTCCAGCTCGAGACTCCCCACCGCCCAGTCGTGCCGCCACCCGGCCTCGGCGAGCTAGGGTCTCGCCGGAGCCGCCGGCGCGGAGCTCCGGCGAGACCTTAGCTCACCGAGGGCGCCGTACCCCCTCCCCTGCCGCCGTCGTCGTCCTACCCCCCGCCTCCGCCTCCGCCGTCTCTCCTGCCACCACCGCCTGGCCGGCCTGCCTCCCCCGGCCCCCCCTCTTCTATGTCCGGCGAACACCGGTGAGCCCCAACAACCCCCAAACCCTAAGACACTAACCCGTCGGAGTTCATGCCGGAGATAGGGAAGGTGGTCGGAGACCCGCCGGAGATGGAGAAGAAGGTGAAAAGGAGTAGTCAAACGCTGCAACAAAAATCGGGTGCGAGAGCTCTCTCAAATGCCTGGGTGGAGTTTAGCAATCCCCTAAAATATATACTGTACTTAAGGAAGCGACACAGAACGACACAAGACGTATTTGAGTAGTAGTGTTTAGGCATGCTATTCAAGCTCAGGAATCTGTGGATGAATACAACTTGCAGTATGGGTCCAAAATGCATGACAGTGTTCACTAGCAGCTCAGCAATGAAATGATCGTTCACAGTTACTGGATGTTGCACTCTCATCGCAGCCGAGAAGTACTATATATGCATTTGCATGAACCGAGGCAGCAGGTACATGGTGTGCCCATTGCAGAGAAAACCCGCCACGATTCAGAGTTACGTACTAGCACATCCAAGTTATCATTGTGAGATAGTGGAGGCAAACAAATCAACTCAAGTCGTGATGAGTGTTCCTGGGCACCGTCTCTCTGTCTGTCTGTCTGTCTTACAATTTGAGCACGAGCTACTAGTACATTTCTTATTCCTACTCTTCAGCTCAAGTATCAAGTCGTACTACTCAAGAGTAGACAAATGTGATGGAAAAACATTAACATTCGCTGCATGCGTTTGATGTGGCTTGTAAAGCCTTTTTTTCCTCCTTCCTGTAACTACTTGACTATAATGATCATTTTCTGTCTGAAATAGAAAACAAATTCACTATTTTCTTCCGAAATATAGAAAATATTCACTGTCTGTCTATCTTACAATTTGAGCACTAGCTAGCTAGTACAGTACATTTCTTATTCCTACTCTTCAGGTCAAGTATCAAGTCGTCGAGGCGCCGGGACCCGGGAGGCTCTGCCGACCATGGCCTTGTTGGCCTGCCCCTGGAGAGCGAGATCTCGCGGCTCCTTTCCCACGTACGCGTCCCAGCAGTTGGCCTTCACCTTCTTCTCCGTCAACTTCTCCGTCAGCAATAAGCTTCTCCCATCTGCCGACCCCCTCTTCTTCTCCATCGCGTGAGCAGGGCAGCCACCGCCGAGCGCCGTGGCGTCCATCTCAAATCTCTCACCAAGCTTCTTGTTGTTGAATCAAAATCGTTCAACCGCGGCAGATCGGCTTGATTGGTGTGCATCTCTGCGGTCCCTTGCATACGGACTATGGAGTCCGAGTAGGGGGAATCCGACTTCGCGTCGCTCACGACGAGTCACGACCTGGCATGACCATACAGAGCATACATATGGCCCACATCACCTGGGCCCACAAGTTTCGACTGATTTATTTTTGAAGAGAATATGCTGGTGACGAAATATGCTTACTACCAACGGATAGTAATAATGAAATGATACGTCACATCCATTGCAACTCTTAGCAACCGGTCAAAGCAGATAACATGCTCATTGCTCCAGAGCAACGGGGTAAAATATACTGTACTTGGAGATTGGAGTAGTGTTTAGGCATGCTATTCAAATTCAGGAATCTGTCGATGAAGCCGGCCTTAAACTTTTCCCATATAGTATGGGTACAAAATGCATGACAGTGCTCACTAGCAGCTCATAGCAATGAAATGATAGGTCAGTGGTCACATTTACTGGATGTTGCACTCTCATCGCAACCAACAGAAGTATATATGCATTTGCATGAACCGAGGCAGCAGGTACTTGGTGTGCCCATTGCAGAGAAAAAACGCCACGATATGCAGAGCTACGTACTAGCGCCTGACCATGGCACATCCAAGTTATCATTGTGAGATAGTGGAGGGAAACAAATCAACTGAAGTCGTGACCAAGAGTGTTCCCGGGCACCCTCTGCTCCCTGCACGAAGCTCCCACCAACCGCAGAGCTCTGGTATTCGTTGTGGCAGGCAACGGCTGGGTTGCAGGCCGTGTCGGTGGTACATGGTGTTCATGGAGGCCGTCCATGGCGCTCAGACTAAGCTCAACGTGCTCTGGAATACGGGTGCGTACTCTGAGGCAGTGGTAACCTGTCCGTGTTCCGGAACTGGTACGGTGCTGGCAGTGAGGCAGGGGTGCTCTCGATGGTGTCAATTCATGCCTCTGTGCAGAAGCAGATCGTGTAGGCACACCATTCTTTTGGAACGCCGGTTTCTGCATCTAACTGGAGTTGTTAATAAGCGGTACTGACCACAATCAAGTTACGGGATTCGCCTCCTAACGGTAGCTCTGATTTGTTGTGCTCGCCATTTTGTTATTTTGTATTAATTGGCAACCTTTCCTTATTGTTTGAGGGCAAGAGCACAAAGTCCATTCCATCAACAAATGAAAAAGAAAATATCGATTTATTGGTGGACAACATCCTGACCATACCTCACAAATGTAGCATGTCCTTGTTTTTCTGAGAAGAGCTGGTACTGATTTGTTGAAACTAATGGGTCTTTCTACAATTATATGGAAATATCCAAATGAAGAAAGGAATTGATGCATTGCTATCAACTTTTCAAACATATAGCTGGTAATATAATTATATTTACTCCGTAATTTTGTCTATAGGACATTGAAAAAGTATGGCTTTATCTGTATCACACCATAATTATTTTTGTATGGTGGACAACGCCCTGCCGTGTGGGCTTATTTTTGTAAGGTGGACAACGCGAAATTGAGGCATTTCTTCCATAGAACATTATAGCAGGGGCAAATGCTATTATAATTTTTTTTACCTCAATGCATTGAGCAGATTATAAGTTAATTTTTTTGCACAAAGATATAATGTTACATTGCCTACCCATGCACTTTTTTTAATAGATTTTACTATGATTGTTTGCTAACTTTTCAATGATAAAAATATATATTTTTAAAAAAAGTCATTCAAACAATTGATTTTTTTAAAAACTTATTTTTTATCTCATGAGATAATTTATTTTCTTCCGAATTTCAAGTTCTATAATGCATTTCAAGTAATAACGAGATAAAAAGTGTGAGTTATCCGAAAGTCTTTTTTTTTTTTTTGAGGAGAGAAAGTCTGTTAACTTTTTTTTTTGAGATAAAGGAAGTCTGTTAACTGGGCTGTCACGGGCACTGAAAGAAAATCTTTTTAGAGTTAAGTTTGACATGGAAGCCCATGAAGAGCCCAGTAGGTTCAGCCCACTGGCTGTGGGAGAGAAGGGTTTCGGTGGACAAAAACCCTCGGCCCCGCGCCGTCGCCTCTAGTCTAGAAACACCGCCACACTCCCGCTGCTCCCATCCATCTCCCACCCTCCCGCCGCCGCCGCCGTCCCTGTCGGATCCAGGAGCTTCGGGCGCCAGAAGAGACCAGCGCGCCGCGCTCCTGCGCAGGCCGCGGCCATGGCGCTCGCCTTCGACGAGTTCGGGCGCCCCTTCATCATCCTCCGGGAGCAGGAGAAGAAGTCGCGCCTGCGGGGGCTCGATGCGCAGAAGTCCAACATCGCGTCGGCCAAGGCCGTTGCGCGGATCCTCCGCACCTCCCTCGGCCCCAAGGGCATGGACAAGATGCTCCAGTCCCCCGACGGCGACGTCACCATCAGTAAGCGTCCCCCGCCTTGCCCCCGGCCCCTCTCGTTGTTCTCTGCATCTGGTTGGCGACTTCATCGCGTGTGCAGCTCATGTTTCTAGGTTGGCCGTCGGGATCGCGTTTTCATCTTGTATGTAGTTCGCGATTTAGCTCGTGTACATCGGGATCGCCCTTGCATCATCGTTTGCGCATCGGGAATTAGGGTTTTGTAGTACGCGTGCGTGCAGGTCTTGAGATCTAGATGTTTCCTGGACTTATTATATTATTGGGGTCATCCCGTGGGGAAGGAAAGTTGACATTTAGGTTGTTTTAGCTGGCTGCTCGAGGGATTTCTAGTGAACTGAAGCCCATTTACCGCTGCAATCCTGAAGTGAGCTGCCCCTACACTTTAGGATCTGTGTAACACATCAGTGTGACTGGGAAAGTCTGATCTCGATCTGTTTTTTTTTGGTCACTAGCAGTTGGTTTTTGAGTTAGGGATGTGGTATGTGATTCCGTGAGTGTTCCTTTTCTTCCTCTGTTTAATGCCAATATTGCCCTTTGAATTGCCAGCAAATGACGGGGCGACGATCCTGGAGCAGATGGATGTTGACAACCAGATTGCAAAGCTAATGGTGGAGCTTTCTCGCAGTCAGGACTACGAGATCGGTGATGGTACCACCGGGGTGGTGGTCATGGCAGGAGCTCTCCTGGAGCAGGCTGAGAAGCTTCTGGAACGTGGTATCCACCCGATAAGGGTCGCTGAAGGTTATGAGATGGCGTCCAGGATAGCCTTTGACCACCTGGAACGCATCTCCACAAAGTTTGAGTTCAGTGCGGACAATATAGAGCCCCTGGTTCAGACCTGCATGACAACTCTTTCCTCAAAGATGTAAGTCATGAAGCAAAATGTCACCGGAATGTTCTGTTTAATCACTAAAGTTAAAATTTTCTGTTTATCCAATTGAGTTTGTGGTACAAATAGGTTCAGTTGTGGATGTTGTTTAGACATTTCTGCATCTATGTTGAATATGGAATATACAAGATCCTTTTCATTTTGGCAGCGACCGGAAGCTAGATTATGCTTTATGTCTGCTGCTCTTGTTCATTCTTTTTTCCAATAAGAAAACCTATTAGAAGACGAGGCTTTGCCATGAATCATTTAGTTGTCTTTCTCTCCCGTTTTATCTGTGCTAGATTTTTACAAAAGGTGTAGTTGATTGCATTGAAACATATGTCGTTCATTGATAAATGTGCATAATAACTGTTCAACCTCAGCTCTGCTATGTACCTTGCTACTGGCAGTGGGATTGATGTTTACTGTAAACTCTTTTTCCTGTATAATGACGCCAGAGCAGTTCTCTTCTCCTTTTAGAATGATATCAACTATGATATTCTATTCATAATCTCTGATGCTTTAGAATAGTCTCTGATACGATGGTATCTTGTTCTTATTCTGCAGTGTTAACCGTTGCAAGCGGGCATTGGCCGAGATTGCTGTCAAAGCAGTCATTGCGGTTGCCGATTTGGAAAGGAAGGATGTAAATTTGGATCTTATTAAAGTTGAAGGAAAAGTTGGTGGAAAGCTGGAAGACACTGAGCTAATATATGGAATAGTTGTTGACAAAGATATGAGCCACCCACAAATGCCAAAGAGAATTGAGGATGCTAAGATTGCTATCTTGACCTGCCCATTCGAGCCCCCGAAGCCTAAGACAAAGCATAAGGTTGACATTGACACTGTAGAGAAATTCCAGACGCTGCGTGAGCAAGAGCAGAAATACTTTGATGAAATGGTTCAGAAATGCAAGGTAAACTCTAAGTTTATTGTTTTGCAGTACAGAATATTCATTGTCTTTAGTACCTGGCTTTTTTCATGCCTATTTCATATATTTCAGGATTTGAGATCCTTCAAATGATTAATGTAGTTATGTTGCTCAGTTGCCATATTCATTTGTCTCTGATAGTTTGTAGCATGCTATATAATACATTTTGAAACTCCCACATCAATTAGTGTGTATGAAACATGTTGACTTCTTGTGTTGAGCTTGTTTACTTCGGAAACTATTCACACATTATTTTTGCAGGATGTTGGCGCAACCCTGGTTATCTGTCAATGGGGTTTTGATGATGAAGCCAACCATTTGTTGATGCACAGAAATCTACCAGCTGTGAGGTGGGTTGGTGGTGTTGAATTGGAATTGATTGCCATTGCTACAGGTAAACATGCGCTATATCTGTCCTTATGTTCTATGAATGGATTGTAAAGAAACTTAACATTTGAAACTCACTGCAGGTGGCCGGATTGTTCCAAGGTTCCAGGAACTGAGCCCTGAAAAGCTTGGAAAGGTACCACTTATGCATATGTTTTTATTTTTGAGCCATAAGGCACATGCCTTGGTTGATGATGCAGTGTTCAATTATCCAATTGTGGTCCACTATGTACATGCACCAAAAAGTAATTCCAAATAGAGATTATACTTGATATTTTTCCTGTTAATTGTTTCTGAGCAAACCTTTGTTAGTCATGCTGTCTTGAGCACACCTTTTGGATGCCCTTTAAAGTTTCATGACTTTCTAAGCATATTTATTGTATTTAAAGTAGCTACATGAAGCCATCTTTTTGCTTGCTCTGCTTCAATAGGCTGGTTTGGTCAGAGAGAAGTCATTCGGAACAACAAAGGACCGGATGCTTTACATTGAGAAGTGTGCCAACTCCAGAGCTGTAACTATTTTCATTCGTGGTGGTAAGTTCTGTTGTGTGTATCAATTTCATCTTTCATGTTAAACATATACAGGCTCATGCATGTTTTACTCATCAACTTTTCATCTGAGCTGGAGATACTCCACGGTTCATACCGCTGTAGATAAAGTTGAAGTGATTGAGCATATGTTGTCATTGTTAATGATACGTGGCGGTTACACTCTGTTGAATGAAGGACTTGCTTAAATAATTGTTGGTTTTATACCCCGTCATGCTGAAATTCAGATCTGTTTAGAATCTGCCAATCTGGTGCAGCGAAACAAATTATGGACAATTAGCATGTTCGAAGACAAAAAAGAAAAAGAAAAAATTGTGCTAGTTCTTACTCGGATGATTTGAAGCACTTGGTGATGTCTGAAAGGGTTTAGAGCTGGACTGGAAATTTACCACAACTCTAAAATCAAGTTATGAAATTATTTATTCATGGACCTGGAATTGCCATGATGTCATCTTGGCAGCAGCAAGTCCATCTGCTAACTGAAAACTATCACAACAATTTAGTTGTCTTAAATTGATTGCAATGTTGACATGTTTATCAGTATTATCTGAATCAGAAATTGTTCATTTCAGTCATCAACAATTCTTAAGATTATTTTCGAATTTAAGATTCTTGTAATGAAACAATTTGCTGCGGTACAGGTAATAAAATGATGATTGAGGAGACCAAGCGAAGTCTTCATGATGCTCTTTGTGTGGCAAGAAATCTGATCCGCAATAACTCCATTGTGTATGGTGGCGGTTCAGCTGAGATAGCTTGCTCAATTGCTGTTGAAACCGCTGCAGATCGACACCCTGGAGTTGAGCAGGTAATGGTTGAGCTTAGAACATTTTATTGCAGAAAGGATGTAATATCTTTTTCTGATTATGCTTTTGTTTTTCACAGTATGCAATCAGGTCATTTGCTGATGCATTGGATGCTGTTCCATTAGCCTTGGCTGAAAACAGTGGCTTGTCACCGATTGATACCTTGACCGCGGTAAAAGCTCAACAAGTCAAGGTATTTGAATCTGTGTTTTCCCTTCTTTCCAAATTCAGTTATTTTGAGAGCAGCAGTGGCATCTTTTGATCCGGATCATAGCCAACTAGTTTGGTTGGGCTTATTAATTTGAGATCCTGTGTCAGTACATATAAGAGCATGCAGCCATACAGTCAGACCACCTATTTACTTGACTAGCTTTCTTAATGTGTTGTGATGATATCTCAACCTTCCTGTCATGTTACTGAGTGTTGTTTTTCGTCACAGGACAACAATCCCCACTGCGGCATAGACTGCAATGATGTCGGCACCAACGACATGAAGGAACAGAATGTCTTTGAGACACTAATTGGCAAGCAGCAGCAAATCTTGCTCGCTACGCAGGTGGTGAAGATGATCCTCAAGATTGATGATGTTATCTCGCCGTCCGAGTACTGATGAAGCCTGCAAATGAATGTACGTCCAGTAGGCAGCATGCGTTGATTTGGAGTGTGCTCTTCTGCTGTTGTATTGGTCACTTGGTTTTATCTAGTGCTGCCTATGTATTTTTGTGTGGCGCTGAAACTTTACCACAATGTATTGCAAGATAGCATGTTGAGTACCTTTTGAATTAGTCTAGACGTTTTGTTGGAAAATCTCTGCTGTATTGTTCTTCAGTTTAGTGCTAGTGTTTTTACCGCTGAGCGTTCCTTGTGATATTATTCCTAAATATTTTGCTGTGCTGAAGTGCGTCGTTGCACTGATCCATGTATCCATTCTTATCCTGACTGCTGAGGTATCGGTGAAAATGGCAGGGGAAGGATAATCATAGTAAGGCAAGTGACCCTCATTTTACTTTTTAATTCAAATTCAGAAATATGTTGATGAAGCCGGCCTGAAATTTTTACTCATAATCCGTTGATTATGGCAATCAAACTAAAACTAGTATTTGTAGAAAATGCATGACGGTGCTTACTAGAGTTACTGGTTCGAGACATTGGAGGCCAACAAATCGATTCAAAGTCATAATCAAACAGGGTGATCAGCAGCAGCTCCGCGGGGCGCGTTTCATGTTCGGGGACTTTGGCTGCTCACCATTCATATCTGGCTGGCGGCCGGTGTCAGTACTTTGATCAGCTCCTGGCAGCGATCTTTATGTTGATGATTGTATTTGCTCTGGGGGCATGAATAGTCATGACACTAAAGCAGAAACATGCATGGCGTTCTAATTAAGACTACTATCATGCAATTATTTTGAAACTTGGTAATCGCACAGTAGTTCTGTGGTACCCTCAACAGATTTATCCACCCATCAAGCAATTCAAGAAACCTGCTGCAAATTTTGTGACATGCGCGCATTCACTACGCCTTTTGATTTTAATTTTATAAGAAACAAAGGCATTAGTCATGCGACTCATGCATCTGATGTTCAATTGGTCATATGCATGATATATGTGTTTCGACTTTTCCCCAAAGATGCCAGCGGATGAAGATACACGAAGAAAAGGAGAGCACCATTATAGCAACTCACACTAACGAAATGAATAAGTCACGGTACTTGCACTGTTGTACAAATGCAACGGAAGCAGCAGTCGCTATATATATAGTCTGCCCCTTGCAGAGATAAACCCGGCAACAAGGCAGGTCTATGTACTGGCGTCCACCACCGATGGTATATCCATGTTATCATTGTGAGATATTGGAGGCCAACAAATCCACTGAGGCAGTGACCAAGAGTGTTCCCGGCCCCCTTTTGCTGCTTGCACGACACTCCCACCAGGAGCAAGTCCTCAGGACTCGTCATTGTAGGCAGCGGCTGCTCTGCAGGCCAATGAAATAGTACTCTGTGTTCCTGGAGGCTGTCCATGGCGCGCGCCGCTCCAGAACACCGGTTCATCGGCTCCTGGAACGCGCGGTATGGCGTCCGCCATGCGTTGTTTCAAGCGGTCATAGACAGGTTGTGTTTCTACAGTCTGGACTGTGCCGCCGGTGACGCCGTGGTGTTCTCGACAGCCTCAAGCTGTCGTCCTCTCGAGGCACGCAGAAGGTGGCAGGAACAGCAGTACCGCATCAACATGATCAAAGCGGATAAACAGTAGTTCAAGAATCGAAAACTTGTTGAGCTAGCTAAGAACAGAGGTTAAGCAATACGGCATGGGCCATGCGGTTTGTTTCAGGCAGCCACTGGCCGTTTGAGTTTCTGAACGTGGAATGTGTGGATGGGGACACTGGTGCTCTAGACAGCTTCAAAGCTGTCACCCTTCGGAGGCGCCGACCGTGCAGGAGCAGTTCCTGCATCAGCTGTAGTGGGTAGGAACTAGCTAGGAGGTCGGGATACAGGTTTAGTTGAGTCGAGCAACTACCGGAAATCGAATTGAATCACTAGCGTTGAAATTCTCCTAATTGAAATTCTGTTAAAGTATCTTTGGTTGCGCCAACATACTTAGAAGCTAATTAATTGAACTTCTATACATATATAGTGCGCCCATCGGAGATAAACCCCGCAATCTATACATACCCATATGAAGGAGACATGGCATAGCCAAGCGTCTAGCTAGTGCACCATATATATGACATACTAGTTATCGGCTGTGAGATATTGGAGGCCAACAAATCCCCTCTAGGCGGAACAAAAGATTGTGATCTGCCGCCCGGTGCTACCTCCACGAGAGTGTGCAGTACAGATGTACTTTTTGCTTATCTGGGCTCTCGACAGCCTCAAGCTGTCATCCTCTTTTTTTTTCTCGAATACGCATGAGTATGTGTATCTTTGTATTAAGGTAGAAAGCAAACACACAACGGCCTAGGCCAAAGGGGAAAGGATTTCGACACACATTACTAGCAAAGTATTGTGCTCTGGAACGGCGGGCACAGCGTCGGCCCTGATCTGTGAGGTGCAGGCGAACTGTTTGCGTTCTGGAACCGAGGATGCGAAACTGGCGACATTGTTGTGTCACGGACGAAGATTGTCGAATCCGACCATCTTGTTTGGAGAAGCAGCCGCAGCCGGCCGAACATTCTGATGCAGGCATCGAAGCGTTCAGATTGACAACGAACTGCGCCATTGGTTATCACTGACCAAAGAAAACAAAAACACAGGGGTTATTAGTATATTATGGAGAAGTTTAAACGGAGGAAACCAAAGGAGTGAAATAAAAAATGCCTCGTTCGGTTGTACTCCTCCTATTAAGGAGGTGAGCAGAGCTGAGCAACCCCCCTTGATCGACCATGTGTTGTACTCCTGTGTACTGAACTGAACCACACAGGAAGTTGATTACCTCAGCAGGAAATTCAGAGGTCACGGTGGGAACTGGAGACGAACGCAGAGAAGCAGAACAAAGGGTGTAGACCCTGATGGATACAACGAACGACGGATGGGTGCCTTTGTTCTGGTTCAATTCTCTGCGTGCCGGCGCGCGCTCGGACGCTGCCAAAGCAGACCCGGCAGCAGCGAGACGCGCTGAGATGCTCGCCACCATGGGCGCCGGGGGTCCGGCAACTCGACGCCGGTGGACATGAATGCTCGCCATCTCGCTCTTCGCTGCCGAGCTAGCTCCGCCAGCCGGACATTACAAGAAGCTCCCACGTGCACGACATCGACGAGCTCGGCCTCTCCCGCGCCGCGGACAGTATCACCGGCCGAGTCCGTACTCCAGGCGGCTGGGACGAGCACCGGTGATGGTAGAACGCGGGGACAAGCCCTCGCACGCACGCGGCGACCAGGCGAGAAGAAGCCAGGGGTGGTCGTTGTTTGAAACAGCGACCGCCCCGTCGCTATTCGAAATGGCGACCACCCCTGGGTCCCTCCTTGGCCGCAGGATCAGGCTTGTGCGGTTGAGATCTGCCCTGACGAGAGTCAAAAACAGAGCCCCTGCTCTCTTCTCCTTCCTAGATCAGCCGCGCCTACGCGGTTGGCGTTCCTCCTCCGCTCCCGAGCGAGCCAGCGGAAGCTTCTAGAACCTTCGGGCCAAGGTGGACGGAGAGACCGACCATGCTGCCGCGCGCGCGCGCTCGTGTCTGTCTGTCCCCAACGTGCTTGACCTCTCGCACAGCATTGATCGCGCCTGCGTGGACGGTGACACGAGCGAACCTGCGGAAGCTTCTCGAACATTCGCGACGATGCGGACGGCAAGATCAGACAATGCAGACAGCAAGACGCTACTCGACGGTACATTGAACTTTTCGCCGTCTTGGGCGCCGCCGCCAGCCACCAGACGTGCTCCACTTCGCCAGCAATGTATTCGGTGGTTACATGTGAGAATTCCAAGCTAGACTTCACTGTGAACGAGCGGCAAGAAGATAACGTGAAGCGGTTTCCCGTTGGTCAAAAGACATACATGCATGCAAAACACATACAGGCACGATATATGTGTGTTTCAACATTTCCCAAAAACCAGCACAGCTCACACTAACGAAATGATAAGTCACGCTACTTGTACTGTTGTACAAGTGCAACGGAAGCAGTAACTATATATATATATATATATACTCTGCTCCTCCTTGCAGAGATAAATCCGGCAACGAGGCAGATCTAGCTATGTACCGGCGCCCAGCCATGGGACACCCATGTTATCATTGTGAGATATTGGAGTCCAACAAATCCACTCAAGCCGTGGTCAAGAGTGTGCGCGGACATCCCTTGCTCTCTGCACGTCACTCCGACCCGGAGCTGGACACAGAGTATCGTCGTGGTAGGCAACGGTTGCACTGCAGTTTGCAGAGGTGGTACTCAGTGTTCGCGAAGCTGTCCATGGCGCTCACCGCTCCAGAACACGGGTCGCAGAGCTCGAGGCTCGCGAGCTACTCAAATTCGACTCGTCAAAAGTTTGATTCGAGCTCGAATCAGTCTACAAAACAAGCAAGCTTGAGCATGTCTCCAAGCTCGCGAGCTCTATCGAGCTGTTCGATAGATCAAGCTTGTAATTGCCGGCCAAGTTAACTCTGACGGTTGATATCACAGCACAAAATCGAAGTTGGACAGCCGAAGCCAAGTTAACTCTTTCACCTTTGTTAGCAGAGTTTGTAACAAAGTAGCTCATGAGCTAGCTAAAAGTGTCTAGTGTGTGTGTTTCGGGGATGGCACCCGAAGCCCCGTTGTGCATTCGATGTCTGATCCTGCTCTTGAGTAACGAATGAATCTCTTGTCAAAAAATAAAATAAAATGAAGCTCGTCTAATCCCATGTGGCCACCATCCTCACAGGTGCCGATTACAAGGCCCAAAATGTTTCTGCTGCTACTGCCCGTCGTGCCCGCATAGAGCACTTTTCATCTCCTTTCCCCATTGCCCGGAGCAGCGATCGTGTCGCAGCTTCGTACTCCGTCGAAGAACACCACCGAGCGGAGTCAGCTACGGGAGTGCTGAGCAGTTCTTTCCAATATTTCAGAGAGAGAGAGAGAGAGAGATGATAAGACCTCAACGAACCTAGAAGAAATTAATTGACTTTGGTAAGAAATAGACATCCAAAAAATACAAGTTAATGAGAACATGAAATGTGCAGTGCTTCTCCCTTTGGAATCACACAGTACATGAAGAAGGCCTGAAGTTGGTAAACGGCACAGATTTCTGCATGCACTGCATGTGCGTTAGTTAGCTAGTCTGACCAGTGACCATTATGGGATGCGTACACAAGTTTCGACCGATTGATTTTTGAAGAGATTTTCCCCTTTTTAAAAATATCTGTAAACAAAAATTCTTACTACCGAGGGATCGATAGTGATTGATTTTTGAAGAGAATTTCCTGATGTCCTATTTTTTTAAAAAAAGAATACTATGGATCGAAATGCATGGCAGCGCTTGCTACCAACGGATATTAATGAAATGGTAAGCCACATGCATGCATTGTGACTCTTGCCAACCGACCGGAAGCATGCCAATTGCCGGCCGGGCAATAAGTTTGTACTGCATTTGGAGGAAGCGAAGCAGGGGACATATTAAATTAGTACTAGCAATAATGTCATTCAAATTCAGGAATCTGTTTTTTTTTTTTGGAGATGAATTCAGGAATCTGTTGATGAAACTGCCCTGGAACTTTTCCCAAACGAATATCTGTTGACAACGAACTGCGCCATCGGTTCATCACTGAAGAAAGAAAGAAAACAAAAACAAAGATGTCATTATATCATGGAGAAGTTTGAACAGAGGAAACCAAAGGAGAGAAATAAAAAAATGCCTCGTTCACTTGTACTCCTCCTATAAGGAGCAGAGCAGAGCTTATACTACCAGGAGATGAGGTTGATCGCATCGACCATGTATGTGTTTCCTGTGTACTGAACTGATCCACACGGGAAGTTGATTACCTCAGGAGAAAATTTAGAGGTCACGGTGGGAACTGGAGACGAACGCAGAGAAGCAGAACAAAAGTGAAGAATTTAGACCCCAAAGATCCAGAGAACATGTCCCAACGGTCACCTGGCGACACCCATGGCGGTCGAGCCGGCGACCACGCCGCCACCAAAAATCCACCAAAATCGCTCCCAAATCCCAGCATACACCACCCAATTCAGCCCACACCCACCTCAGATTACCAGATCTGCAGGAGATTAGAGGGATTTCGTCAGGGAAACCGCCCAAACAGCAAGAACTCGCGGACTGTGGACAAGCTTGGAGATGGAGCGCCGGCGCCGAGGTTTCTGTGCAGCGAGAAGGAAAGCAAGAGGGGGAAAGCATGTCGCCGTCCAGGGGCAGTTGTTGGAGGGCGTGCTCTGCATCTAGAGCCGGAGATCAAGCAGAGGAACTCGACGCCCTACCGGGCGCTCGCTGGCCTGGGATGGGCGCTTAGGCAGGTCCTATGCCGAAGTCGTCCGTGAAGGACTGTATGCCAGCCATTTGGGTCCGGCGGCAAGACAGGAAGTGCAAGATCCTCGCCGACTCACCATCATCGGAAGGTACTTTTCACAAGCCCCATCTCAAGCTTTCAGTCCGCTTTTGCGGCAGAGTACCATCGGTCACCTGGTGCGAGAAGCTATTCCAGTGACAAACCACACATATTGCCCCAACACCAAATCCCTCCAACAAAATCTGATTGCCCCTCCCGCAAAATCCAATTCCAAGATCCGTATCACTCAATGCCTCATTTGAGTTTCCCCAAGATTCAAGGATTATCGAAGCTCGACCAGATAAAGAAGGGCCAAGCACCCCAAACAAAGGTACCCAGCAACAACAGCAGGCCAAAAGTGCCATCTGAGAGCCATTCGTCCCCCTGGACAGCTGGAGAAAGTAAGAATAGTAGGCGAAGGGAGGTGTTGTTCACCAACAGTCCCAGAGTGGTTTACTTCCACAAGGAGGCAGCACCAGCATCAATTCGTCACCTCAGCAGTCTGCAGTCACAATGCAAGCCCAGGTCCTGTCTGAAACGACCAAATGATCTCGCCCGGAGACTATTGCCCGTGTTGAGCCATGGGAGTCTCGCACCAAGCTGATGGATACTGAAATAGCACCTTGCAACTCTCGAGATCTTGCTCAAGCCCCGGTTAGCAGATTTCAAGAAGAACCAAACCAAACCTCTTGGCAGCCGGTGAAAAAGAAATACTGGTGGAGAAAATTGAAGGTAAAAGCCATTCCCACTTCCTCTCCGGCTAGACATCAGAATTCAGCAACTTTCAAAGAGGAAAGTGGGTGATCGCTGCTACAATTGTTTGGCTCGTGGTCACAAGGTGCTGCACTGCAGAGATCCCCTAGATGCTGGAGGTGTGGTGGCAACGGGCACATCTCCTTTGGCTGCTCAATTTTCCACTCTCGACCACTGGGGTACATGGAGGCCGGGCCGGGAAAAACTCTGCTAGTGCCTGGGACAACACCGTTTACAGACATCAAAGGAGGCCAAGCACTCACAACATCATCCACCGAGTTCCCCGCTGGATCGACGACAAAGCAAATGACAATCCCACATTCCTGAGTTGTTCTGTGATAGTAGCTCATACAAAGGAGAGTCTTCTCGTAGGAGGCAACTCAAAGAAAGATGTCGCTCAGCACCTCGATTGGGCACTAGCAAGCCAAGAGAGAAAGGACTTTGCAAGGGCAGTGGAGGTCTAACGAGCAGTATGCTAATAAGTACTATTCTGCAGAGACCATGCAAGTATCCTCACCACATAAGCATATTGTTGGGCTTCAAGTTGGGTTAGAACACCATCAGTACCAACCGATGCACAGATGAGATGCAACTCAGATGCCATAATCATAGTTCCACAAGAGCACTCCCCCACCACGCAGCAGCTAGAAGCATGGCTCGGGACTGTTGCTAGATCAAGGGAGAAAACCGCACCACCTCAAATGACAAACAGAAGATCAGATGACACCACAAACTCCTCTTCAGTTGTTCATGCACCAGAGATTTTCTCGCCCAGACTTGAAATGATGAATCTAAAGTCAACTAATGTACTTGCAGAAATGAGAGCATGGACACAGCTGTGGGAGAGCCAACCTGCAGACAGACATGCTTCGAAGACCAAGGCTGACAGTACTGCAGAGAGATGATCACAAAAACCGGGGAGCATTTTGACAGAGAAATAGTACCTTACTCAGATGCCATCCACATAATCCCTCATTTTTCATTCTCAGAAGAGCAGCAGAAGATCGTCATGGAGGAAATACCAGGCGATAAGCATACCAGGAACATGACGAAGCATGACAATGTGCAAAAATCAGATGTCACAAGGTTGTCATCCAGCACAACTGCTCAGCAGCCCATGATGTTGGATGAGCTACAGTTGGACAACGTGAATGTGAGGAGGATGCCTCCCTCTAAATTGAAAATAGATCAACCTATGGCAAAGACTCCTACTGCACAAGAGATGGAGACGGAGGAGGCACCAACTGTTCAGAAGCAACTCTCCGAGCCTGAGTTGAGAACTGGAACCAATCTTGCTAGTATGCTCAAGAAATTCAAGGAAGCTGTCACTAAACCACTTGAGTCTTGTCTGCTTGAGACACCTAACTCCAAATCAACTGATAAAGAAGAGAAAAGGAAGAACAGAAGCACAGTTCAGGACACAAGATCAAGCTGAAGAAGCAGAAGATAACTAACAAGATGGCTCAGGAGATTGTAGCTACAGCATTGAGTATCCTGGGGAATGAAATGGCTCTGGATGAGTTGACCTTGCAACAATATCTCGATAATTATAAGAAGCCTATATCCTCATCAGCTCTGGAGGCACGCAAGAATGTAACTGCAATTGCTGAGAGAAAAAAGAAACACAAGAAAAAACTGTCATCCGTGGCTTCTAAAAGTGTCAAAAAGAAGGAAAAAAGTAGCAAGGTTGGCTTCTAAAAGTGTCTAGAAAAAACCTTTTGCTTCTGCTTGCCGCCTTAGTTGCTTCCTTGAATACAAGAGCATTAGTTCTGCTAGTGCATATCCTGGCCATAATGCAAAGCTGCTGTCTACCCTTGCCGTAACCGTGATACAGAGTGGAGCTCTTACGAGAGCGCGGTTGCTTTTGTTTTTAGTCGTTGGGAGGCATGTTGCTCTCCTCGGTTCTGTTTAACTAGATCATGTACCATTAGGCTGTAATTCATGCTCTCCTACCTTAATGAATGGCAGCGCTCCTGCCTTTTTTTTCAAAAAAAAAAAAAAAGCAGAACAAAGGTAGCAGCTTTGTAGACCCTGGATACAACGAACGACGGATGGGTGCCTTTGTTCTGGTTCTCTGGGTGCCGGCGCGCACTCGGACGCCGCCGAAGCAGACTCGGCAGCGGCAAGACGCGCTGGGATGCCTGCCGTCGCGGCCCGGCAACTCGACGCCGGTGGACACGACACGCTAGCCGGGCAGAATTGCCCCGATGATAAGCTGCTCCTAGTATCACCGGCCGCGGCCGTACTCCTGGCGGCTGGCACGAGCACCGGTGACGGCGGTAGAACACAGGGATGAGCTCGGCGACCCGGCGAGAGGAAACCAACCAGGGTAGTCGTTGTTTCAAATAGCGTCCGCCCGGTCGCTAAATAGCGACCAGCCATGGGTACCCTCCTCGTCGCAGGATCAGGCTTGTGCGGTTGAGATCTGCGCTGGCGAGAGTCAACAGCAGAGAGCTCCTGCTCTGTTCTCCTTCCTGGATCCGCCGTGCCTGCGAGGTTGGCGTTAATCCTCCACTCCCGAGCGAGCCAGCGGAAGCTTCTAGAACCTTCGGGCCAGGGTGGACGGAGAGACCATGCTGCCGCTCGTTTCTGTCCCCAACGTGCTCGACTTGGCCGACCTCTCGCACAGCATTCATCAACAGGGACGGCGGCCGGCGGGCAGGCCCGCTCCTCGAGTCCACCGCGCCGCGCCTGCTTTGGTGTCCACTAGACCTGCGGAAGCTTCTAGAACAGTCGCGACGCACCAAGAAGCGTGGCGGGCAAACAGCAAGACGCTACTCGACGGTACATTGAACTTTAAGCCGACATGGTAATCGGTGGTTACATGTGAGAATTCCAAGCGAGACTTCACTGTGAATGAGCGGCATTCCCGTTGGTCAAAAGGCATACATACATGCAAAACACATACAGACTCGATCGATATATGTGTGTTTCGACATTTCCAAATACCAGCAGCTCACTCTAACGAAATGGGAAGTCACGCTCCTTGTACTGTTGTACAAATGCAACAGAAGCAATCGCTATATATATAGTCTACCCTTTGCAGATAAGCCCGGGAACGAGGCAGATCTAGCTATGTATCGGCACCCAGCCATGGCACACCCATGCTATCATTGTGAGATATTTGAGGCCAACAAATCCACTCAAGCCTTGATCAAGAGTGTTCGCGGACATCCCTTGCTCTTTGCACGTTACTCCGACATCGAGAAGGACAGAGAGCATCGTCGTGGTAGGCAATGGCTGCGCTGAAGGACAGCAGAGGTGGAGACTTGGCGCATGCCATACGGTGGCTTTTATACCGGTGACTGTACAGAATTGAAAACTTGCTTGCCTCATTAAGACTTCTTACTATTTTTGAACAAAAGAATGAGCATTACACATACATCATCGAAGGATAGAAATGAGAAAGGAGAGTAAAGCTAGTAGTGATGATGGGGAATTTTACAAAAAAATACAAGGATACTTTGGTATAATTTTTGTGATGTCAACGGTGGATGATTTATATATAAAGGGCAATTTTGGTGCTTGTTTTCATGGCCATGATGGATAATTTATAAATATGTATACGGACTATGACGGGTAATTTATAATCCCAGCAGTTCTTCTTCTTCTTCTTCTTCTTCTTCACGTCTGTCGCAACACGGCGACCATTGTTTTTGTGGAGCAGCCGCTGCCCACCGGCTGGCATCACCCCAGTCGTGTACTTGTGTACCGTCGTTCACTGACATTCACAAAGGTCTGTCGATGTGTGTTCTAATTAATTCAGGAAGAAGCAGGAAGCTATGCATCTTGCATTACTGTTGGCCAGTGCGACCAACATGGGATTCCTTAGTCGCACATGTTTGAGTGATATACTAACTAATGTAGATATTTTCTTGTTCTTCTTCTGTTGTCAAGTCTCTCAAATAAACAGGGGAAGAATAAGCAAAGCAATTCACACGAACCAAATGGCAAGTCACGCTCACTGCATTTGCAACCGAAGCAGTAGCTAGTGCTGCCCCTATTGCAGGCAAACCAGACAACATATATCCACACACATTTCAAGTAGACAAAGGTCAGAAGTTACTACTAGTGTCAAGCCTTGACATTCATGAACTACTAAAGTAATTGTGAGATATTGGAGCCCAACAAATCCAGCCAAGTCATGATCAAAAGTGTGTACAAATACATGTTGTCTCTAGCATGAAGGTCGTGGTCATGAAAATGACCTGGCCAACGCAATTCCTCATCAAAGTAACC
Source organism: Eragrostis nindensis (assembly GCA_012490785.1). Classification (NCBI taxonomy): domain Eukaryota; kingdom Viridiplantae; phylum Streptophyta; class Magnoliopsida; order Poales; family Poaceae; genus Eragrostis; species Eragrostis nindensis. Next base: position 136,859 of record JAAXCT010000514.1, on the reverse strand, counting down.
ATGCCCTGAGCAGCCGATTAGAAATCAAATGACCATGCCAAGGTCAACAAGCGGAGGAAGGAAGGATCACAAGTGCTCTCCACAGGCCAAATAAGAAGAACCGAGCGGACTGCTCAGCTTTACGTCCGACCACCGCGTTGAGGGAGCAGTACTTAGCACAAAGCAAACCTGGACGTTGAACCTTCCTCCAGATCCTGTAGTTTCCTTCTGCTTCTGCTTCTTGGTGCAATTGAATGGCGGCGGATTCCAGCGATCAGGGTGGGATCGTAGACTGCTCTGTGTTGGGCAAGAATTATGTGTCGTGGAGCGCGCAATAGTGTCTCATGCTGTGGCAAGAGGGACCATCAACTAATAAATAAATTTATCGATTTATAGTTGTATGAAATTTGTTAGTTGTAATGCACTCATAATTGGATCCTCAGAGAAATAAAAGGTGGATATCCTTAGAGATCACACTTGCTATACAGGAGTGCAAAACAGTTCTTTCCAAGAAAACAAAAAACAAAGGCGTCAGTATATGTATCATGGAGAAGTTTGAACAGAGGAAACCAAAGGAGAGAAATAAAAAATGCCTCGTTCCTGTACTGCTCCTATAAGGAGCAGAGGAGAGCTAATATTACCACGAAATGAGCTGAGCACCCCCTTTTGATCGCATCGACCGTGTGCTATAGTCCTGTGTACTAAACTGAACCACACGGGAAGTTGATTACCTCAGCAGGAAATTCAGAGGCCACGGTAGGTGGGAACTGGAGAAGCACGCATAGATGAGCAGAGCTTTGTAGACCCTGATGGATACAACGAACGACGGATGGGTGCCTTTGTTCTGGTTCTCTGCGGGCCGGCGCGCACGCGGACGCCACGAAGCAGACAAGACGCGCTGCTTAATTGACAGCATCTCCGCGCGAGAGGGCGAATTGTTCGCCGCCATGGGCGCCGGCCAGGGCAACTCGACGCCGGTGGACACAACACGCTAGCCGGGCGGAATTGCCCCGATGATGAGCTGCTCCTAGTATCACCGGCCGCGGCCGTACTCCTGGCGGCTGGCGCGAGCACCTGTGGCGGTAGAACGCAGGGATGAGCTCGGCGACCCGGCGATCGGTACGAGAGGAAACCAACCAGGGCTGGTCGTTGTTTCAAATAGCGTCCGCCCGGTCGCTATTCGAAATAGCGACCACCCCTGGGTACCTCCTCGCCGCCGGATCAGGCTTGTGCGTTGAGATCTGCGCGCTGGCGAGAGTCAACAGCAGAGCCCCTGCTCTATTCTCCTTCCTGGATTCGCCGCGCCTGCCCGGTTGGCGTTCCTCCTCCGCTCCCGAGCGAGCCAGCGGAAGCTTCTAGAACCTTTGGGCCCAGGCGGACGGAGAGACCGACCATGCTGCCGCCCGTGTCTGTCCCCAACGTGCTCGACTTGGCCGACCTCTCTCTCTGCACAGCATCAACAACGACGGCGGCCGGCGGGCAGGCCCACCCCTCGAGTCGAGTCCACCGCGCCGCGCCAGCGTGGTGTGTGTCCCTGCGGAAGCTTCTAGAACATTCGCGACGAGGCGGACGGCAAGATCAGACAATGCTGCTAGCTTTCTATCGCCGGTCGCCAACGTGCTCCGTTGCGCCGATCCCTCTTACAGACATACAGCATCAAGAAGCGTGCAAGGCGGGCAAACAGCATGACGCCGATCACTCGACGGAACACTGAACTTTTCGCCGTCTTAGAATGGGCTCCAGCCACACCAGGCCCACCGGACGTGGTCCGCTTCGCCGACAATGTAATCGGTGGTTACATGTGAGAAATTCCGAGCTAGAGTTTCACTGTGAACGAGCGGCGGCAAGAAGAAAACGTGAAGCGGCCGGCTTCCCGTTGGTCAAAAGGCATACAAGCACGATATATGTGCGTTTCGACATTTCCCAAATATCAGCAGCTCACACTAACGAAATGGTAAGTCACGCTACTTGTACTGTTGTCCAAATGCAAAGGAAGCAGTAGCTATTTGTATAGTCTGCTCCCTCCTTGCAGAGATAAACGCGGCAACGAGGCAGATCATCTATCTCTATGTACTGGCGCCCAGCAGCCATGGCACACCCATGTTATCATTGTGAGATATTGGAGGCCAACAAATCCACTCAAGCCGTGATCAAGAGTGTTCGCGGACACCCCCTGCTCTCTGCAAGTCACTCCGATCCCGAGCGTGACAGACATCATCGTCGTGGTAGGCAACGGCTGCGCTCAAGGCCGCAGAGGTGGCACTCGGTGCTCGCGGATGCTGCCCACGGCGTTCGCCGCTCCGAAGCACGGGTCCCGGCGCAAGTCAAGCCGGAACACAAGTTACTTGGCTGACCCCGCTTTGCTCGCCCCCTGGAACGCGGGGTACGGCATGGGCCATGCGTTGTTTCAAGCGGCCACAACCCGTCTGAGTTTCTCAACGTGGACTGTGCCGATGGAGACGCTGCGGTGTTGTACATGGCTTTAGAATTTTCATCTTCAGTGACGTAGACCGTGCGAGCGACACCGGTTCATGCGTGCTGACGACCCCTCGTGTGTGGAGATTTGGCGCATGCCACACGGTGGCTTTGACCGGTGACGGTAAAGAATTGAAAACTTGCTTGCCTCTCTAAGGACATTTTACTACACTTTTTGAACAAGAGAATAAGAGATTACACATTCATCATCAAAGCATAGAAATGAGAAAAGAGAGTAAAGCAGGGAACTTTTAAAACAAATAAAAGGATACTATGGTAGTACTGTATAATTTTTGTGATGGCAACGGTGGATGGTTTATAAACAGGAAAATTTTTGTCCTTGTTTTCATCAAGCACCAAAATTTCCCCCCTGTATATGGACTACGACAGATAATTTACAATCCCAGCGGTTCTTTCTTTCTTCTTCACGTCTGTCACCACACGCGGCGCTCATTGTTTTTTTGGAGCAGCCGCAACCCACCGGTACCGGTGGCACCACTCCGGTCGTGTACCGTCGTTCACTGACATTAACAAAGGTCTGTCGATGTGTGTTCTTCTAATTCATTCAGGAAGAAGCAGGAAAGGAATGCATCTTGCATTACTGCTGGCTAGTGCGACCGACACGCGATTCCTTAGTCGCACATGTTTGAGCGACATACTAAATATGTAGATATTTCCTTGTTGTTTTTCTGTTGTCAACTATATCAAATAAACAGGGGAAGAATAAGTATAACAAGTCACGCTCACTGTGCTTGCAACCGAAGCAGTAGCTAACGTCCCTATTGCAGGCAAACCAGACCATATATATCCAAACATATTTCAAGTAGACAAGGTCAGAAGTCACTACCAGCGTCTTGAGCCTTGGCATTCATGAACTACTCAAGTAAGATATTGGAGCCAAACAAATCCAGCCAAGTCATGATCAAAAGTGTGCATAAATACATGTTGTCGCTAACATCAAGGTTGTGGTGATGAAAATGACCTGCCCGGCGCAATTCCACATCGAAATAACCATGCCCCCAGCAGCCGGCTTGAAATCAAATAACCATGCCTAGGTCAACAAGAGGAGGGAGGAAGGATCACTAGTGCTCTCCGCAGGCCACATAACAACACACCAGTGGGCTGCTCAGCTTTACGTCCGACCACCGCGTTGAGGGAGCAGTACTTAGCACAAAGCAAACCTGGACGCTGAACCTTCGTCCAGGTCCTATAGTCTCTGATAACGATGCAAAATACAAGTTGTATTGATCGGTAACAATGGAGTACAGATATAGGCCATGCAAGAGGCCGGCCGGGTGCTTTCCGTATCTGATCCAGCCAGTTTATAGAATAACTACCGGGGAGATTAGGAAAGACACCGAATCATACACGACACAATACAGTCAAGGGGACCGAATGCAATTAGTCTAACAGTCTCCTTTGCTTCTGCTTCTGCTTCATGGTGGAATTGAATGGCGGCGGATTCTAGCAACCACGGTGGGATCGGAGACTGCACTGTATTGGGCAAAGAATTATGTCCCGTGGAGCGCGCAATCGCCCATGGTCTCATGCCGTGGCAAAAGGGAAGACAATTCCATCAACTAATTTTTAAAGTTTATCATACTTGTTTAAAATTTACTAGTTCTAATGCAATCACAATTCCATCATCATAGAGAAATATAAGGTGGAGATCCGTAGCGTTATATTTGTTGAGATGTCATGTACTCTGATCACACTTGCTATGTACAGGAGTGCAAAACAGTTCTTTCCAAGATAAAAATGGAAATGATAAGAGTGCAGAACTGAGTCATCTAGCCATCCACGCGAAACCAAAAACAACAAAAATATCAACCAATCTAGAAGAAACCAGGTGATTCTAATTAGAAGAAACCAGCATCCAAATTCATGTTAACGGGAACTTGAAATGTACAGTACTTCTGTTTGTCTAATCACATTATTCATGAACATGGCGTGAAGTTGGTAACTGCCAGAGATTTCTACATGCAACTTGCAGCAGTCATGGGATGAATCAGGCCAGCTTGACCATCATGGGATGCATCACACAGGTCTTGAGTGATTGATGTTTTGAAGAGCATTCCTTGATGCCTTTTTCAAATCTCGGACTAATTGTTAGTCTGGATACTCCAAACACCCCCTGAATGCTACTCGCAGCAGTAATGCGTGCATGTGTGTTAGAACTGGCCGGTTCGACCATCATGGGATCAGGAATGCAAATATACAAGCTCGGAGTGACTGTGTTTTGAAGGGATATTTTTGGTACTTTTTTAGAAACAAACTAGTTGAATGCCCGTGCGTTGCCACGGGTGCCGAAAATTTTGCAAGGCAATAACGCATATGTATGAGATAACGAGGAATCGAATCAATAAGCAAGTGGATGCATGCAGTTTCAAGTGCATGGCAACATCAAGTCACTCTCAGCCACACAAGTGATGCATGCAGCATTGAGTAAACAACCATTTGTGGCAACTTAGTACAAAGTGTAGCTGCAACTTATTTCATTACGATGCACGGTCACTTCCATAGTCAATGCCAACACATAGATGTACATTTTAGAAAATAATACAAATAAGACACGAACAAAAAAAAAAGAATACTGCAGGTCAATGAACCCTAGCGAATTTTGTCAATGAACCCAAAGCGTGTTGACACACCAGCACGTAAATGCTATTCTTTTGTTAATCAACCCATGCATGACTCCTTGGGTTGCGTAGCACATTTAACCCAATGAGTAGTTTTTTTTTACGTGAGGCCCATTATATATTTTGACTTCAAGCGTAAAAAGATTTTGTTGTTACTCCACGGCAATTCGCCTAGCGTGCGGCCCACCATGGTATTAGTGTTGTTGTTAAGTAGCAAACCTATCGTGGCCCATTAGTTTTTTATATTTAACTTGCAAGTACGAAAACTGTGTTGAGGGGAATAAATAAAATATATGATACAAAAATAAGCTGTACATAGTACTCAATTGCATTAAAAAACATGGTTCAAATTTAGCTTTACATGCAATAAAAATAGCAAATAATAAATATCAGTGTGGCTTTCCTCCGACCACCGGTCTTGTCCCATTAGCTAGAGAAGAGGATGAAGCCTCACAAATCTTGTCCTGTCATTGACCTGCACAGAATTTTTAATCAACTTTATCTCATAAAACATGGAACCATTGCCAAACACTGAAAGTAATCACAATCAGTATATTTATAGTTTACCTCAAACTCTACAATGTAAGGATCTCTTTGTACACTATGTTTTTTGTGTACGTGCCTCCGTTGCCCTGTGACTCAACCAGTTTGGTATTGTTCTTACTTATCCCTTTTTTATTTTTAGGCCCATCATCGCGTCCTGACGTTTTCTCCTTTTTTTTCGTATAGTGATCAGTTGGGTAGGCAAGTACTTTAACATGTTGTCTTGCAGTGGCTCTAGATAGGGCCACATATAACTGCCCATGGGAGAAAACAGGCTCAGGCAAGAAGATTCCGACATTGGGGATAGTCTGTCCCTGTGCCTTGTTGATTGTCATGGCAAAGCTCAATCGGATCGGGAACTGAAAAGGGAACATATCGTCATCTGATGGGCACAGGGGTATCCTTGGAAGGAACACCCTCTTTCCGGCATGCTGTCCTAGCACGATTTCGCAATCGATGACGTTATTCTGGAACTCACGTACTACCAGCCTCGTCCCATTACAGAGTCCATTTGCAGGGTCTATGTTCCTTAGCAATATGACAGGACAATTTTTCTTTAGCTTCAGGACGTGTGGGGGTAATCCGTTAGGCGTCAAGGTGTTCAAAAACTCGGATGGGTAGTAGTTGTTCGGATCGTCAATTGCAGAGTCAAAGCTATGGTACTCTTTCTCCTCGCCTTGAAATTTATTGATCATCTTCATATTAATCCTGTCAACACAATCATTCTTGGTAGTCAGAATTGCCCTGGATGTGATGTAGTTGGGGTCAGCCTTATTGGCATCGAGTTTCGGGAACACCCAGTCTATCAATGCATCAAGATCGGCGTCTTTCCCTGTGTATGGAATACACAAGCCTTCCGGAAGAAGCACCTCGCTTTCGATGCTAGCATTCTCTGTTCCACCACCGATACGTAATAAGTAGTCGGCAAACCACGGATCAGTCTGTGCCCTCATGTTGCGCTCTAGTTTGAGGTGCTGCATGTGATCCCAGAGATAAGATCTACGCAATGAAGCATCGATTATCTGAGCCCGACTCCCTTTTCGCACAACAGGAAGAGTTTGTCTGAAGTCCCCACCAAAAACAACAGTCTTCCCGCCGAACGGCAAATCTAATCTATCCATTACATCTCGCAAGCTGGCGTCAAGCGCCTCAACAGCTTGCCTCTTTGTCATTGAAGCTTCGTCCCATATGATCAGAGATGCCTCACGTAGGAGCTTAGCAGTACTGCTTTGCTTTGTGAAGCTGCAGTATCCACCATCCTCAATGTTCAAAGGTATCTTAAAGCGTGAATGTGCAGTTCTTCCGCCAGGCATAATTGAAGCTGCAACACCAGACGTCGCTGTGGCGACAGCAATCTGACCGTGAGATCGGATGGTCCCAAGAAGCGCCCTGTAAAGGAACGTTTTACCGGTGCCTCCAGGACCATCAACAAAGAATGCACCACCACTTGGGCTATCAACAGTAAACATAATAGCTTTGTATGCAGCCATCTGGTCAGAGTTAAGGGACTCGACCAATTTTTCATCCGCTTCACTGACCTCAATAATGCGTTCCTCGTATATCTCTCTTGGTACACCTGATGCAGCGTCAGTTGACTCGTCAATAAGGGGAAGAGGAAATGTTCGGATGTCTTTCCCCATTGATTGTAACATGTCTCTGATATCAATAAGTACAAGCTGCTCAACCGCCTTTTTGTTAGGATTTTTACGATGATAGTCTTCCCCCATTGCCTCTAGGTGCTTGTCCCAGAGTCCACATACATCGCTAGGTTCACCAAACACCAATATTATCGCAAACAACCTTCGCAGAGCACGAGGCATTGCATATATAGTCGCTTCAGTCAGTGCGGCATCCCAAGAGTTGTCTCCTTCTATCAGACCCAGCTTCTCTGCAGCTTCACGGAAGGTATGATATTCTACACCTTCTACCGTTCTCAGTTGTCTGAAGGATGTGGCACCCGCGACATTATTTAAGAGGACACGGAGGTAGTAACGCTCCCCCTCAGCTGGATGTGCCTGGACTATTCTTCCAACCTGAAACCTATGTTCTTGCACCCTCTTTCTCCAAAACTTGTCACCGTCGTCCGTATTCCACTTATAAAACTCCAGGAAGTCTTTGTACAATATACCCCGTGCATCTGGATCTTTCTTGTTTGTCTCGAAGTACTCTGTGAGCATGGACTTCTCCGCCCCTTGTCGTTTCAACACCCTTGCTATATCTTGGTTGTTGTTGAAGGCAACCATGTGCATTCCTGGTAGATGGAGTTGGAGTTGCATTACCGGTGGGTTGTTTTGGCTCAGATCGAATTGATAGATCCTCCAAAGTGTTTCGGGAGGTGTAACCCACCTCGCATCCCTATACTGTTTAATTTCATCAATATCTCCACCATTGTCGGATTTGGTAGCGTCACCAATAGTAATACATGCCCGGTCATGGCCCTTGTATATGTATTTGAACAGATACTTCACAGCCTTTATGGATCCACAAGCCTCGACATTGATGTGACAGTTGAAATATTGCAATAGATAAGGGTTGTATGGCACTACCCATCTATTGTCGAGATCATGTTTCCTGACCCTTACTTTGCGTCCGTCTTCCCGTCTCCGATATAAAGGGTAGGAGTCCTTGCCCTGTATGGTTGCCTTGTTGTACGGTCTTGGGTAGTGATTCTTGCAAGACTCACGATCGCGTGTGCATGGACATTCACGATTTAACTGACCACATGGACCATGCATCATATGTTTGGTGACAAACTTGTAAAGAAGTGGGTACTTTGTCTTATCTGGAAGCTCGGCACATATGAGACGATCATACTGCTCCGGGCAAGTGAGCTTGTACCTCCGTTCCATAATAAGAAGAAAATGGGCGTGGGGCAAGCCCCTCTTCTGGAACTCCACCACGTACACAGAAGCCTTTACCTTCCCTAGTATATGCTGCTTGAGCAACTTATCTTTCATTTCCTCCAGCTTTGACCTGAACACACGCACAACAAGATCTGGTCGGTCAGTAGCTGACTGTCCATCATAGAGATTCTGTGTGATCTCATCCCAGTTTGGATTGCAAGTCATTGTTAAGAATACATCAGGCTTGCCATACTTCCGGACCAATGCCATAGCATCCATGTATCTCTTTCGCCTGTCCCGCGGACCCCCAATAAATGATGTAGACAACACAGTTCGCTTTCCTGTGGCGTCTGTCCTGGTTTCTCCCGCATTGAAGCTATCCCATAGGCCCTGGTACAGATCAGCTCGCAGTTCCACTTGATGGTTGCGTATGTAGTCCAACCTGTTGCTCTCAAGTTTAATGTACGTATCTACTGCAAACTGCTGGAACAATCGCTTGCCATACAATATTGGATTAAATATGCCTGGACGCATCTGGAATTTGTAACAATAATAGTCCCGAATGGAAATAGTCATCCGTCCACCACCGGAACCTGCAACAAGGAATTAACAGACGCCGAGACCATATATTTTAGTGATGTATGTTTAATATTTTGTACATTATCGAACGTATTTAATATTACTAACCTCCACTGGTGTCAATGTTTCTGCGTCTAGCAGATTCTCGAAGCACCTCCTCGTACGTGTATTGGCTCTTTGGGATATCAGTGTGCCATCCTAGTTCTCCTCGAGGGAAAAATAGGGGATACGATAAAGGATCATACGATGCTTTGTTTGACCGTATACCCCATACCTCCCTGTTTTTTCCATGAAGGAGCACACTTCTGTCGAAATGGCCACCTCGATCTCTCCCCTCCACCCAAACCGCCGCGACCTCCGAGGCCAGTGGGCGATTGTACCTCCTTTGGTCTTTCTGAGGGTCAAGGTTGAGAGTAATTTGGTAGTCATCAACATCATCAAGCTGGCCCATTGACCGGAGCTGATGAGAGTATGGGTTGCCCTTGAGTATGTCTACCAACTTTGAAATGACCTCTTTATCTTTCTTCTCTTGACCCCTCCTGGCGCAGCGGTAACGGTGCTCAAGAGCAGGGTCGTCATCATAGAAGTATAGCTCCAGATGGCTTGGTTCGATGTCACTTTGTTTTCCAAAAGAACGGACGTTATGGTACATCTGACCATGAGCTCGAAAGGTGTATATGGGATGCTTCGTTGTATTTGTAGTGCCCTCATCCAGGTTGCAATATAGTGATGTAAATGAAAAGTGCCCATTGAACCACCTTATGTGATCACGAAAGTGTCTGGCATCAGCATCAGAACTTGTCCATAGCCTCATCAGTTCGGGTGGAGTCTCCTGGTTCGCTAGCACCACATCTCCATTACGACAGCAGAAACCTTTTGGCTCACGCTCAAACTTCTTGGCCCCACACTTATCACAGTTTTCTACAGGATTTAGGATGTGGACATCCTCCGGAAGGTTGCTATAGACATAATCGTATGGATCCGGTTCGGCGGATGTGGGTGCCTCGGCATCAGCTACATCGTTGGTTCCGGAATCTTCTGAACTTGCCTTATCATCTGTATTGTACAAAGGATGTGTCACCAACGAGGTATAAACGCCTGTGAAGTTTCAGAATTCAAAGATGTGAGTACACAAATTACCTTGATCCGCCCACACGTAGTCTTCATCATCCTCAGAATCATCATCGTATACGATGCCCTCTTCATCACCTAAGGTATGGACATCCACAATACGATGAGTGCACTTATTATGATCATCAGCTTTATGTAAAAAAAAAAAAAACTTTAGCTAGAGACGGCAACTACTTACTACGATCATTCACTACATGTTTTTCTTTATTTAGGTTGGAACCCGTCGGAATTGTATCCGCTTCCACTGTGAACATAAAAGTTAAAAATAATTATTAATAAAGGAAATGGAACGTGTGCATACAAACCAGAACTGAGTGAATAAATTAGTTACCGTGGATTCTATCAGGGATGTGATCGTTGGACTGCTGCCGTTGCGTATGGACGTCTGAACCGACATCGTCTGCGACACACTCCGAAGACGGCCTCGAGGAACCAACATGTTGGAATTTCTTATTCTGACGAGCACGTAGTGCATGTCGTTCGCCATGTGTCACGTTACGGTGTCGAGTCAATTCCGAGGCGCTGTTGACATTATCACTCTCAGCTCCCCCCGACGCCTCCTTAGGTTCCGGCGGCAAGCTCACGGGTCTCCATGTCGGATCGAAGAATGAATCGAAGAATGTAGGATCATTGAACGCTGCATCTCGAGTGGCCGCACGCTGAGCTTGACTAACAGGAGACTCCATCTCTGGTAGCCACGCTGGGTTCTCCATTGCAATAGATTCTGAGCATAGAGCATCTTTATTCATTTTGCAACGAGTCTTCCTTTTTTCCTTGACTTCATACTTTTGCTGACTTCGCCTTCTTGATGTCCGTTGTTCTTCTGTCAACCCATTGTAGCGGAGTCTTTCACGCAATCGCTTGGCTTCTTTTTGTTCTGCTGTGAGTTCACATTTACGACTGCTAGCGGGTCCTGTCCTAGGAGGACGTACGGGCGTCACCAAAGAATTCAAATTTGGAGTTGGCATGCCATCATCACGACCTCCATTGCCTAGGAAAGAAGGATAAAACATACAATTAACAGGCATACTAATTCGAGACCGGGTGCTAGTAGTATTGATGTTCGTCTAGGTCTGCCTCGTATTTATACCACTCACATTGAGATTGCTCACACTCTGGTTTTGCTAGATCAAGGATCCCACTGTCAGCTGAACCTGTTGATCATTTATCCCATGTTGAATATTTCAGAACAAAATAAATGTGACGGTCATATTAAAAAAATATCATGATAAAAAAAACGTCGCAAGAAAAAAATGAACGTGCACCGTGTATATGAGTTGTACTACTTCTGTGCAGTGTGTCATCCCTCGTGTAAGAATCATCCCTATGTAACCAGTCAGCGCCCTCAGTAGGCTCTATGTTCTTACACATTGGGATTGTCAGATCAATGATGCCGCTCTCAACTGACACTGTAGATGGTGTACCCACACATTGATCATATTAGCACAAAAACCATATACATATCACTATTCAGATCAATTTGACATATGACATATAGTTTGTCGGGTAATATAGACATACATTAGCGATGCTCAGATTGACATGCATCATTACTGTGCGATTGCAACGGCATGTTGCTATCTTTTCTGGCCCTCTTTTGGATTGGATGTGCTTTCGCATAACGGGCTCTTGCCTTGGCCCGTTTTTCTTCTTTTTGTTCTTCCGTTAATTCCCTTAAAGGTCGACGGTTAGGGGGCACTACAAAAAAATATAAGGTGAACATAGTAAAGCAACATTTGAATAGCATGTCATTGGAGATAGGATTGTACCTGGAATTGGAACATGTTCTTGTTCCCAGCCGTCACGAACTTCAGCACCCTCAGTAGGCTCCACGTTCTCACACATTGGGATTGTCAGATCAATGATGCCGCTCTCAACTGACACTGTAGATGGTGTACCCACACATTGATCATATTAGCACAAAAACCATATACATATCACTATTATGATCAGTTTGAGATATGACATATAGTCTGTCGGGTAATATAGACATACATTGGCGATGCTCAGATTGACATGCATCATTACTGTGCGATTGCAACGGCATGTTGCTATCTTTTCTAGCCCTCTTTTGGATTGGATGTGCTTTCGCATAACGGGCTCTTGCCTTGGCCCGTTTTTCTTCTTTTTGTTCTTCCGTTAATTCCCTTAAAGGTCGACGGTTAGGGGGCACTACAAAAAAATTTAAGGTGAACATAGTAAAGCAACATTTGTATATCATGTCATTGGAGATAGGATTGTACCTGGAATTGGAACATGTTCTTGTTCCCAGCCATCACGAACTTCGCTCCTTGTTTGGTTGGTTACATCCCCTAACGGAGTCCGTCTAGGGTTCTTTTTTCTATTATCCATAGCTCTGGCATGTTAAACAGAGAAATATTATGGTGCGCACAATAAAACAGAACCAAACGCATGGAAAAAAAAGATGCGACGAGCATTCGATTCAATAGACAAGATGGATCTATCGCTGGTTGAATGTGGAACCAAACGACACATGCATGTTTCGCCGAATTGCATATCTCTTATTTTAGTATGGACGCTAACAAACGAGCTTCTCATCTTTTGTTTTTCCATTATTGTTGATCTCACGCAAAACAAAGATGCACGGTCACACCCATAGTCAACGCCAACACTTAGATATACGTTATAGGATAATACAAATACAACCGAAAGGGAAAAAAATGAAGACTGCACGCCACAAAATATTGCAATTGTACCAATAATTATCTTCATATATCTCCTACAGCTCTCAGATACATTACACGTTATTTTGAGTTAAAAAATGATACAGATTGTAAACATTGATGTATTCTCTCCTGGCAGTCACACTGACCTGCATAAAAAAAAGGCTATACATGAAGCAGTATAATGAGAAAAAGGCTGTAAATAAAGTGAAAAAATTCATACTGAAGCGGGCCCTAAAACGTAAATATCACGGCAGCCCAAAACCCGCTGAAAGTGACCCGGTCCGCTTGGCTGCAGTCGCGCGCCCGCACGGGCTAACAGACCAGTGGGCTGTGAAGGAACGTGTGTGCGGCCCATTTTCACCGGCCCGCCCGCCTGAGAGCATCGCAGCCGTCGGACCCGATGAACGGCTGTCGTGCGTGTGCGATCGGATAAAACCAGTAACCGCCGAACCCTAACCCTAATATCCATTTCCGGATTTCCCGGCTCGCCATCGAGAGCTCCGGCGGTGGCGGCGGCGAGGCGTGCGACCCTTACGCAGAGGAGCGCCCGCGAAGCCCCGGCGACGGCAGCTGATGCCAACCCTCGCGAGGAGTGCTGCGGCGCCGCTCATCGCCGGTGTGCGCGTGCGGGTCCTTATCCGCGCGCGTCGCCGTCGATGTGCCTCGCCGTGGTAGATCTCAGCACGAGAGCGACGACAGGGCCGGCTCTGTCGAGGAGATCCTCGGCGGCGCTGCGGCCTACGGTGGTGCGTACAGGTGACGGAGGCTAATCGAGCAAGTGCTAAGCTCTTGGCAGGAAAAGAGTTTAGCAGGAAAAGGTAATGATCCCATCCGTAGAATTCGTGATTTCTTGTTGTTGCCTCGATTTAGTTTCTGTTTTCGAACTTTCCGATGTCTAACATGAATCGGATCTGATTTCCCCTCATTCTTTTTGCTTATCTGAATCCTCAACCCAAGGCCATCACTTAAACATACATCTCGGCATTAACAGAATGGCTAATCATGAGAACCTAGAGCGACATATTTAGGGCATAAACATTAATAATTAATTACGCCTATTGAGCCTAATTAACCGCTAACTGCAGTAATTTTGGGTATTTTTTTGATCTGTTCCGGCATGAAAGGGACTGCAGGTTCATCCTTCTTATTTTGTGATCACCTCCTTCTGCATGCTAACCGAGACGCAGAGGACAAACTCCTACTGATGATTACTCGAACTAAGGCTAACAGTCATAATTAACCGCTAACTGGATGGAGAACGCACCTGGATCAAGCCGTAGTGTAGGGTCTGTGCCGCGACGGCGATCGGGGCGTCAGCCTCTCCACGATGGCGGCGCGGCGTCGGCCTCTCCGCGATGGCGGCGCGGCGTCGGGCCTGCAGCAATCGGCGATAGCGGCTGATGGCGGTTACTCTGATCGGCGCGGTGGTGTAGGAGCTGCGCCGTGACGGTGATCGCGGCGGCAGCCTTCTAGGTTGGCGGCGGTTTGCGTCGGGTGGGTGGGCTCAAGGAGGCGGAGGATGAGTCGAGGGGGCGTTGGCGGCGTGGTGGGGGATTTGGCAGGAGGGGCGTGATTTTTGGTCGCAGGAGGCGCAAGTTTCGGATCGCATGGGCGAGATTGAATCGCCGGAGCAGAATATGGAATTTTCGGGGTGCAGAATAAGGAGGGCAGACGACGTCCTCACAATTCATAAGGCTATCCGCACTCGTGTTCCTCTATTTCATTCCTCTAAAAGGAATATTCCGTCCTGGTCATCAAGATTCTCTCCTCTATACCAATTTCTCCCGCATCCATCATTCCTCTATATCTTCCTCTATCCCAACTAACATCTCCTCTCTCCTCGTTTTTTTCCTTTTCTTTTTCGCTGGCGGGCCCCACACGAACCTTCTCCGCCTCTCTCGCCTTCTCCGCCCCTCCTCTCTCCCCGATGCGGCCCCCGCTACTCTCTCTCCCACCGGCGCCGCGACGCCGCCGCCTCCTCCCCCGACTCCTGCTCCCTTCGTCCAAAAACTCCGCCGCGGCGTGCCGCCTCCGCCGCCGCCAGGTCCCCTCCTCCTCGCAGAAGAAGCCGCCGCCGTCCCTGCCCACGCATCGTGCGCCTTCTCGCCATCGATCCCGACGGGCGCCGCGAGGTCGTCGATCGTCTCAAAGCGTCGACGGCGGCGGCACGAAGCTGAGGGGTGGGGCCGCGGCGTCGGCGGCGTCGACGGCGTCGGCCGGCTCCCTCTCGATCTCTCCAGCGCGGGCAGCGGCGAAGTACGGGGAAGGCGAAAGGGCCACGGCGGCTGTGGAAGGCGTTGGGGCGGCGGGCTCTGCCTCTGCTTCGGGCCGGGCGCGCGCCGCCTCCGCCGCCGCCCCTCGTCCCGCCGTCGGGCGAGCGCGTGGCGGCGGGGAGAGGCCAGGCGATTTGTGCTTCCAATCGGACCGAGCGCCGTGGCCGCCATCGTCGTCCGTGCGACCGTCCGTGCTCGATTCGCCGTGCTCGTCTCCCATGAGGAAGCCGTATGCGGCGGCGGCGTAGCCCGCGGACTGCTCGTTGCGGAAGGCGAGGAAGCGGACCCCCGCCGTGGCGGCGCGGGAGGCGAGGGAGGTGACGGGGATGCCCACCACCCCGAACATGTGCCGTGCGCCCGCCGCGGCCAGCGCGCGCCCCGCGAGCGCGCTGCCGTCGACTGTCGGAGCGGCGGAGTCGGACGCCATTCGCGGACGGAGGTGGGTGGGCGAGTTGGTGCGCTTGAGTGATGCGAGTTGCCGACTGCGGACAGAGGTTCGCCGCGCGGAGCTCGCTTGGCTGGCGGGAGCCCGTCGCGTCCGGCGAGGAGGGGCACGGGAGGCGGAGCCCGTCTCGTCCGGCGAGGCGGGGCAGAGGCGGCGGAGTTCGTCGGTGGGGGCGAGGCGGGGAGAGGCGTGGGGAGGGCGTGAGGTGGGCCCGAGCGCGGGGCCCGAGGCGTTTAGCGTAGTCCGTGGTGCCCGCTAGATTTGGCGGAACGGAGGGCTTCCGCTTGCGTAGCGGAAGCTTTAGAGGGCACCGGTGCGGGGTGCTTTTACGCTAAACGTTCCTGGAGGAACATATCCAGGGAGCCGGTGCGGACAGTCTAAGGAGGGCAGAATTTTTGGCGCCGCAAAACAAGGCAGTAACTGGCCTGGTCCATTTATTCCTCATGCGCGCCCGCACAGGCCACAAGCCCAACAAGCTGGACTGGGCGGCCGATCTGCAGACGTGCTCGTTGCTCCGTGGCCTAATTCGCACAGCAGCGATTCTCGTCCGTGCATCGTGATCGGACGGTCCTCGCTAACGACCTGTGGATCAAAACCTATGGCCAGCTCAAACCCTAACCCTAAACTCATTTGCCTCCGCTTTTCCCGGTGGATGTGAGCGAGAGTGGCGGCGTCGGTCCGGGAGCCCACGAGCTTGAGTTGGCGGAGCTCTTGCTAGCCTGTTCGCGTGTGGCGGCGAAGCACGCAAGGATGCGGCGTCGCGCGGCAGGACTCTTGCAAGCCCAAGATCACGGCCGTCTGATGCTTACGCCATGGCCGCCGCGGGGGACTTCATCGCCGGTGCGCGCGTGCGGTTCAATTAATCTGCGCGCGCCTCCGTCGATGTGGCCCATCGTGTCGGTGTAGGCAAGAGTGAGGCGGGATGGCGGCCGCGGGTGCGACGACGACAACGGCGGCGATGGTACACGGCGTGAAGGAGCTGAGGCGCGACCGCATGCGGCTGGCCAAGCCGCGCACACATTGGTCTCGACGGCAAGCATGACTGCGGTGAGTATCATTCTTTAGATTTAGTTTTGGGGAATTTTGGGGATTTCAGTGATTCTTGGGTTCGGATTTGGGAAAACAGAAAGCACAAGTGCAGACTTGATTTGAATCTGCTCCCCTCCTTCTACATGCTATCCGAGAATTAAGAACGGCAAATAATTCCCAGCATGCCTAATTGCCTTCAATTATTTCTAATCAATTAGGCACTCAACGCTAACTGGACGGCAATTAGGCACTCTCAACGGCAACGCTAACTGGACGGCAATTAGTAACTAACCATGCGAAATCAGGGATTCATCATGAGTAATTCACATCATTTTATACAAAAACCGAGTGTTTTACCATACCATCAATCGATCTGTCTCCCCTCCTGCGACTTTCTTAAACCAAAACGCACCCTACGCAGTCGTTAATCATGCATTTTCTTCACTAACAGATGGCAATTAGGGTTAATTATACATAGAAAGTGACTGATCGAAACAATTTACCTTTATTACTGGATGAAGAAGGTGGCGTCGTCGCGGCGGCAGCCTTCTAGGATGGCGGCGATCTGCGATGGCGGCTGAGCGAGATCTCACGGGAACCTGGCGGCGTGGTGGGGGAGTTGGAAGGAGGGCGTGGTGGGGGAGTTGGCGGGCGCGATTTTGGGTCGCAGGAGGCGCGATTTTCGGTCGAAGGGGGTGGGTTTTGAATTCGCAGGATAAGATTCAAGGGGCGGGAACGTCAGATCGCAGGGGGAGCGGAAGATATGTTTTCGGGGGCAGAATAAGGAGGGGCAGACTAAGGAGGGGCAGACGACGTTCTCACAATTCATAAGTTGTAGAGATACTAGGCAAAGCATAGTGCTTGCTACCAACGGACAGTAGTTAGGTAAATGATAAGCCACGTGCATTGTGACTCTTGCCAAACCGACCGGAGGAGATAGCATGCCAACTGCTCCAGAGGAACCGGCCGGGCAATATGTATTGCATTTGACGGAGGCGATGCAGGGGACGTATTAAAGCAGTAATGTGTAGCAATGTCATTCAAATTCAGGAATCTGTTGATGAAGCCGGCCTGAAACTTTTCCTAAACTAATACTAGTGCGGGTAGAAAATGCATGACGGTGCTCACTAGCAGCTCATAGCAATGGAATAATAATAGGTCACACAGTTACTGATTGTTGAAAGCGTGCAGAGCACCAAGAAGTATATATGCATTTGCAAGGACCGAAGCATAGTGCACCCACTGGAGTCTGGAGAGAAACCAACCCCGGAATTTATCCACACACATTTGAAGGAGACAAGGCAGAGCCAAGCGTCTAGCCATGACATTCAGAAACTATATAAGTTATCAGTTATGAGATATTGGAGACCAACAAATCCAGTCAAGTCATGTTCGAAGAGTGCGCACTGCCACCCGGTGCTACCTCCACGAGAGTGTACAGTGCATATGGACTTTTGATTATTTGGGTGCGGCTGTGTTGTGCCCCAAGTATTGTGCTCTGGAACGAAGGGCATAGCGTCGGCCCTCGATGCTGTGAGGTGCTGGCGAACTGTTTGCGTTCTGGAACTCGGGGTACGAAACTGGCGACATTGTTGTGTCATGGGCGAAGATTGGGGGTCTGACTTGTTTGAAGAAGCAAATACACCCGACCCCGAATTTCCGATGTAGCACCGGCTCGTGCGCCTGCTCGTAGGTTGAGGTTGTAAGCAGGACGGGGAGCCGAATTGTAATTGTTGTAAGCGACTTTGTGTTCTGGGACTTTCATCGCCTTCTTGCAACAATTGCTCACCGTTCTTATCCAGCTGGCGGTGGCAGTACTTTGATCCGCTCTTGGCAGCGATTTGCTGTTGATGATTGCATTTGCTCTCGGGGAAATAGTCAGATGATCGTACAGTTCGGTGGTATCCTCAACAAATTTACGAAATCCAAGATCACGGCCGTCTGATGCTTACGCCATGGCCGCCGCGGGGGACTTCATCGCCGGTGCGCGCGTGCGGTTCAATTAATCTGCGCGCGCCTCCGTCGATGTGGCCCATCGTGTCGGTGTAGGCAAGAGTGAGGCGGGATGGCGGCCGCGGGTGCGACGACGACAACGGCGGCGATGGTACACGGCGTGAAGGAGCTGAGGCGCGACCGCATGCGGCTGGCCAAGCCGCGCACACATTGGTCTCGACGGCAAGCATGACTGCGGTGAGTATCATTCTTTAGATTTAGTTTTGGGGAATTTTGGGGATTTCAGTGATTCTTGGGTTCGGATTTGGGAAAACAGAAAGCACAAGTGCAGACTTGATTTGAATCTGCTCCCCTCCTTCTACATGCTATCCGAGAATTAAGAACGGCAAATAATTCCCAGCATGCCTAATTGCCTTCAATTATTTCTAATCAATTAGGCACTCAACGCTAACTGGACGGCAATTAGGCACTCTCAACGGCAACGCTAACTGGACGGCAATTAGTAACTAACCATGCGAAATCAGGGATTCATCATGAGTAATTCACATCATTTTATACAAAAACCGAGTGTTTTACCATACCATCAATCGATCTGTCTCCCCTCCTGCGACTTTCTTAAACCAAAAACGCACCCTACGCAGTCGTTAATCATGCATTTTCTTCACTAACAGATGGCAATTAGGGTTAATTATACATAGAAAGTGACTGATCGAAACAATTTACCTTTATTACTGGATGAAGAAGGTGGCGTCGTCGCGGCGGCAGCCTTCTAGGATGGCGGCGATCTGCGATGGCGGCTGAGCGAGATCTCACGGGAACTGGCGGCGTGGTGGGGGAGTTGGAAGGAGGGCGTGGTGGGGGAGTTGGCGGGCGCGATTTTGGGTCGCAGGAGGCGCGATTTTCGGTCGAAGGGGGTGGGTTTTGAATTCGCAGGATAAGATTCAAGGGGCGGGAACGTCAGATCGCAGGGGGAGCGGAAGATATGTTTTCGGGGGCAGAATAAGGAGGGGCAGACTAAGGAGGGGCAGACGACGTTCTCACAATTCATAAGTTGTAGAGATACTAGGCAAAGCATAGTGCTTGCTACCAACGGACAGTAGTTAGGTAAATGATAAGCCACGTGCATTGTGACTCTTGCCAAACCGACCGGAGGAGATAGCATGCCAACTGCTCCAGAGGAACCGGCCGGGCAATATGTATTGCATTTGACGGAGGCGATGCAGGGGACGTATTAAAGCAGTAATGTGTAGCAATGTCATTCAAATTCAGGAATCTGTTGATGAAGCCGGCCTGAAACTTTTCCTAAACTAATACTAGTGCGGGTAGAAAATGCATGACGGTGCTCACTAGCAGCTCATAGCAATGGAATAATAATAGGTCACACAGTTACTGATTGTTGAAAGCGTGCAGAGCACCAAGAAGTATATATGCATTTGCAAGGACCGAAGCATAGTGCACCCACTGGAGTCTGGAGAGAAACCACCCCGGAATTTATCCACACACATTTGAAGGAGACAAGGCAGAGCCAAGCGTCTAGCCATGACATTCAGAAACTATATAAGTTATCAGTTATGAGATATTGGAGACCAACAAATCCAGTCAAGTCATGTTCGAAGAGTGCGCACTGCCACCCGGTGCTACCTCCACGAGAGTGTACAGTGCATATGGACTTTTGATTATTTGGGTGCGGCTGTGTTGTGCCCCAAGTATTGTGCTCTGGAACGAAGGGCATAGCGTCGGCCCTCGATGCTGTGAGGTGCTGGCGAACTGTTTGCGTTCTGGAACTCGGGGTACGAAACTGGCGACATTGTTGTGTCATGGGCGAAGATTGGGGGTCTGACTTCTTTGAAGAAGCAAATACACCCGACCCCGAATTTCCGATGTAGCACCGGCTCGTGCGCCTGCTCGTAGGTTGAGGTTGTAAGCAGGACGGGGAGCCGAATTGTAATTGTTGTAAGCGACTTTTTGTTCTGGCACAACAGTTTAATTGTAAGTACAACCTAGGGTTCCTGGTGCGTCTAAACTTGGAGAGGAGGCTCGCCTTGGGCCGCCCTCCGGACCTTGTAAAATTCTCTTCTTCCGCTTAATGAAATGCGTGCCATGGGCATGTTCTCGAAAAACTTTCATCGCCTTCTTGCAACAATTGCTCACCGTTCTTATCCAGCTGGCGGTGGCAGTACTTTGATCCGCTCTTGGCAGCGATTTGCTGTTGATGATTGCATTTGCTCTCGGGGAAATAGTCAGATGACACTACCAAACAATTATTTTTGAACTTAGATAATCGTACAGTTCGGTGGTATCCTCAACAAATTTACGAAATCCAAGAAGAGCCATGCCTGCATCATCATCTCGGACATGGTAATTTAGGTAGCTTCGGAGCAGGTCGCGGGTTCTGGCCCACGCCGTGTCGACCATGGCGACGAGCGCCTGCACCTGGAGGGAGCTTTCGCGGCGTATTTCCCTGATGACCTCCACAAGCTCGTCCTCCGACCGCTCCCAGCAGTTGGCCTTCACCATCTTCTTCTTCTTCGCGTGCACGCCCGTCGTCGCCGTGTGCGCTCTCTTTCTGCTTGGAGGGCAGCCGGTGCCGGCCGCCGCCGGCGCCGTCTCGGGCCGAAACACGACCATCCGCCGTCTTTCCGTTACGGTTACTCGATCCACGGGTTTGAGCTACACACGGAGCTTCTTCGACGATATGTATTGCGTACGTACGTGGCGCGCAGAGGGCCCTGCCTTGTATTGTAGCATACATTTACGTTCTCACCGGCCCTCCATTTCGAGTCCGAGTTGGAACTTGGAAACTGATTGGGATCGATCAGCCTCGGAATTGCACGTCAGCATGTTGTCGCATACGCTCCAAATATTCCGATTCTCACTTTAATAATTGTTCATCAAGCAATGTAGCAGCAGCTGTCATCCATCTGCCGTTCAGTTGGTCATGTGAAGAAGATGCATGCATGGCTACCAGGAGGGGGTAGAAGATGCATGACAGAGGAGGCACCCAACCCACTAGGTAGCAACTCACACTAATGACATGAGTGAAACGCAAGACACTGTACACGCACAACCGCTATATATGGAGCGCGCCCATTGCTGAGAAAGTGCTTGCACACTATGAGAAGGAACTGCTCAAGTCATTGGGCGTGAGATATTGGAGCCCAACAAATAGACTCAAGTCATGGTCAGGAGTTTGTGCTTGTGCAGCCTTCTGTTGCTCGCTGCACAACTCCATTTCGCTGCCACGAGATTTTAGCCGCCTGGTCACGGTTGTGCTCAAACTAACGTCGCCAGGAACGCTTTCCGTAGCGTCGGCCCTGCGTTGTCCGATGGTGGCGATACCTCACATGAGCAGTGATTCATGATATGAGAAACAGGGTATCTCGAGTTGCATGCAAATCACGAGTTTGTGATTTGCCAAGACCAGTTCGTTATTGGTCGTGATATACTGGTGCCAAGCAAACAGACTTAAATTCATGATCACGAGTTTGTGTAGAGGATATTGCGTCGACTCAACCTTCGGCTGCTAAGCGGAGCTGTTTGGGGAGTAGCGAACAAGTTCGCAATCCAGAGTGACTACATTTTAATTTGGTTGAAGTAAAAAGTAGTCCCTGGTAGAAATGAGATGAAAAGGTCACATTGTATACTGAACATGCGTCTGGCATGCGTGGCAGCAATATACTATTCATGCATAGTTCGCTGTCAACGTTGACAACGTTTTACAATCGAATGTATTATGTTTTACTTCTTTCATTTTGAGAAACTGGAGTTCAGAAAGTTTTGTCTTACTTTAATTGTTCAAATCATGATTGTAGCAGCTGTCATGCAAGCGGCATGCCTCTGCCGTTCCTTTGGTCATGCGAAGAAGATGCATGACTTCTTTGTTTCACACTTTCTTCTACTTCACAAATACCATGAGGTCGAAGATGCATGACAGAGCGGAGACCCACTAGGTAGCAACTCACACTAACGAAACGAGTGAATTGCCGAAATGAGTCAATTGCCAAGACACTAAAGCCGCTATATATAGAGCGCGCCCATTGCTGAGAAACTTCACACTATATGCGTATGAAAAGGAATTACTCAAGTTCTTGGTCGTGAGATATTGGAGCCCAACAAATAGACTCAAGACATAATCAAGAGCATGTGCTTGTGCAGCCTTCCGTTGCTAGCTTCACGACACAATGTCTCTGCCACGGGATTTTATCGGTTAGTTGGTGCCCTATTTATCGCTTCCACGAAGGGGTTCCGTAGCGTCGGCCCTGCTTTGTTTGATGGAAAAGAGGTCGGTCTACTTACATGAACACTCATGGCATGCCAAGCACAAGCAGTGCGTGGACATTTGCATTTACACTAGTACTAGTATGGATGCCTGCGCATTTGCGCGGCTAGACTTACAATACTATTTAAAATATTTCTATATTATTGTAAAAGTTTTAGATAGTTTACTATTATGATTTATTTTATACTTTATATTTGAAAAATAGCAGAAATAAATTGAAGAATTTCTTATCATCTCTCAATTTGAGTGTGAGATGAGTTATCATTTATCTTGGATTGTGTCTTAGCTAACCCATTGTATTTGATTCTGTTTTAGAAGTGAGGTCGGTTCCAACGTGCCATGCTAAACAACTAGCATATGTCATGGTAGGAAAAAAGAACATGTCGTACTACAAATAAATCTTCCAAAGAAAAATGTCATGCTAAATGTAAGAGAATGTGTCATGCTAGTTAGACATATGGCGGTGTATTTAGAAATAGGAATTAAGTGTATTTTGTATATTTTATTATTCCAAAATTTAGCTATTTTGGACTCATAATGGTATTTTATATATTTCTAATTCTTATTTTAAAAATAAGAATTTAGGATATTTTTAGCTATTTTTTATAATCTGAATTTAGTTATTTTTTTAGACTTTTAATGGCATGGCGGGTAATTTAGAAAATAGGTGTGAAGGATTTTTTGTTATTTTTATTATTTCGAATTTAGCTATTTTTGACTCATAATGGTATGATGGGTAATTTAAAAATAGGTGCGAAGAGTAATTTTGGTTATTTTTAGTATTTTGAATTTGGCTATTTTATAAATATTTATAGAGGGTTTTCTGACTATTTTTTTTTCATAATGGCAGTGGTGGGTAATTTTATCTTCTTATTTTCTCAGATTAACGTGGGAATTTCTAGGTCTTGAGAGTGAACGTAATGGCTCCGTTTCGTCGTCAAATATATATATATAATAGATGTAATCATCAACTATATATTGGCTGAGAGGCATTAATTAGAGCCCAACATAATCCTCCTCAACTCGTCATGAAGAGTTCGTATATCTGTGTCTACTCAGCCTGGATCTGGTGACGCACTCGTGTTCAGAGAGCAAAAAGTAACCACTCGCAGAAATGAGATGCCATGTTGCATACTAACGAACATATTCCTAGAATCCTAGGAGGCCAAGGCTGGGAACACCCATTATCTAAAATAATAATACTAACGAACATACAGAGTAACGCATGATACTGCTGAGTTACACGCATGGCAGAAATATCTTATTCATGTGGTATATTTCTTTGATCACATTGACAAATATTTAATACATTTGTTTTACTTATTTCATTTTGAGAAATTGGAGCTCAGAAAGTTCACTCTTCCTCACAAAACGAAAAGAAAAAAGTTCAGCCCTGTTCCAGTGAATTGGGCTTGCTGGGCCTTGCTAGACCAACAACCTACACGGGTTGTTGTCAGGGGGGCCGCCGTACTGGTGGGCTCGCTCGTGTTATGGGTCGCGTTGCAGGAATTGATATGAATGTACTTGCTGTACTTTGGAACCGCCATGCCCAAATCAACCAGGAGATCTCTCGATCGTACAACAAACATATGAAGCTCGTACTGTACGGCGTGTACGCTGCCACGGAATGTACATACACCTTTTTTTTTTGCGAAAAAGAATGTACATACACCTATGGCCTGCGCTAGTGGTCATTTTCCAAGACACAGTTTTCTGCTGTCCATGAACGACGATGAGGGATGGAGACAGGCACTAGAACCTTGCGGTGGTCGATACAACTAGAACCGGATCTGATTCCACTACGTGGAGTAGGAGTACGCTTTGCTTTACCCATCCGTCCAATCCTTTCCTGTGGATGGATACAAGACAAGACAAAAACCAATCGGCAAGAAAAAGATAAAGGCCAAACAAGGCAAGGCCCCAAATTAACAACAATGTATGAGATGAGATGCTGTGCCGACCAACGCAACAACAGGGACAAGTTGCTTTGCCACTCCCCCGGCATGCAGATCATGGAGAGCCACTACTAATCCTCCTCTCCTCCCATGGCGGTTGCTGATGACGACCATGTCTTTCATCACCTATACTGATTAATATAGTAGTGGTTACCACGATCTCGGATCAGATCCTGGCACATGTGTTTATTCTCCCAGCACCGTGCTCGTGCGGCCGTTTGTTCGTATACGTAAATAAACCTGCACGGTGAGCTCGGAGACATCTACACCACGGGGACAACGGGCTCAGTTATGTCAGGATCTCCGACTACAGTTTACCAGGGATTGTTCCCTGTTCGTCTCACTCCAAGCAGGGCAGGTAGAGTGTGCTTAAACATGAGCTGGCCGCCTCAGTTGACGACGCTCCACACTCACGTGCGCACGACCATCAAATCAGTGGTACCATTACGTGCTGCTTCTACTAATTTGTTTTGTGCTTAATTCCAGCTGTCGTGCCTCCCCTCCGTATGAACTCCGTACGGCGGCTTCTGTGCTGTGCGCGATTAGTCTGTTCGTGCTAATTGCTCCCTCCCTGATCGGATCTGCCTAATTTGCAGTACGACAGCTCAGAGCTTGCGTTCCCTGAAATCATTAAACAGCCTGTTCACCAATTGCGGGTATAGCTGTTTTGTTAAACACCAAACCAGTATTCTGATTAAGCCAAGTGTGTGTGTATGTGTATGCGTGCTTGTCAGTTGTAGACCGGGTCGTTTTGGGCTTGCCAAGTCAGTAGCCACTGGTAGTATACGTGCGCAGGAAGCTCAGTGGAAGGCCGGCCCTGCAGGCAGCGCGACAGCATCCAGCCGCAGGACTTCTTTTGCCTCATCACATGCGTGACCATCATCACTTTCTCAAATCACCCTCAGTTCATCCGCTAATCAACCAGATCTACTAGCCTTGTGTCTCTCTGTTCATCATAGACTAGAATACTTACCCATCACTACTCGCCAACCCTCGCATCGATCCGTCCGCTTTATTAGCTTCCTTCCTTTAGCATGATTATCACCATGACCTTTAATTACCTTTAGCTAGATCGTCATGGACTCATGTTACTTCTCCTTTCCAGTTAATTAACTTCTTCCCTCCTAGTTGGACTCGGACGGTGCTCGTCAGATCTTGCGCAAGAAAATGCTTGGAAAGAAGAAGTAGCAGAAGAATTCTTTCACTTTTTTTTTTTGCGAATGAGAATATATTCTTTCACTTTTGTTGGCTTAGCTAGCTTCTTGTTATTACTGTGAAACTTCTGAAAAAAGGATGGCATCCCACACCGGATGGACGGTTAAGATTAATTAAGCCAGGGGAACGGTGAACCTAGACCGTCCGATCAGATTCAAACCCTCCTTGTGGCCGTCGGATACGTCGCTGTCGCGTGCCCTCTGAAACTTAAACCAAGAAATCTGAAATACTTGCAGCCGCTGCGGTTCAAGTTTCGCCGTCGTACGGTCCCTACGCCCTTCCGTACGAAAAGGTTTCGTTTGCTTTGCTTTAATCGTTCGCCGAATTTGGTGGTGGCTTATAGTTTGATTACAAGTTGTAAACCATCACGTCCAAATCACAAAAACGATCCATTCTTGCACAAGCAACTCCACCGGAGAGGCCGATTTCTTGGTAAGAGAGGGGCCGTCACGGCAACGCCTTTGGATTTATG
This sequence comes from Eragrostis nindensis, assembly GCA_012490785.1. Classification (NCBI taxonomy): domain Eukaryota; kingdom Viridiplantae; phylum Streptophyta; class Magnoliopsida; order Poales; family Poaceae; genus Eragrostis; species Eragrostis nindensis. The sequence goes on along the minus strand of JAAXCT010000514.1, from coordinate 110,362 downwards.
TGGAACTAAATATGCTTCTACTTTCTCAAAAATCCACCCTTATTAAGTAGATGTCAACTTCAGCTGAGGCTTAGTTGATTCCATCTCAATCCTTCCGAATTACTTTGCTTCTAGGCATAGAAAACGTATGTGATATTTAAGTGTGAATTTCCATAAAATTTCCAGTAGTGGAAGCTACCTGCACAAGGTTTTTCAAGTGTCGTATAGTGGGATGTTAAAACAGGCGCCTGAGCTTTGAAGTAGTTAAGCAAAACGCATGGTGTCGGATCAACTTGTTGCTCGCGACTACTTATGATTCGACAAGGATTGGTGACAGCGTCATCCGATTCATTAACCAGAAGTACTCGGCTCCAGTAGCCGCCTTTACAAATTTAATATACTCCAAGTCTCCAACTTTGCCTGGATGAATGACATAACATATTCCGTATTTGCGTGCTAATTTCGTCTCGACTAGGCAAAAATTTGCAACAGCGCAAATGCTCGATACACTTATCTCTCCTTTTTCCATCCCTTGTTTCTGCACGCAGTTTCTGTTGTAGCATTTCCAAGACAGGACTAGATATTATAGAAGACAGGTAGCGATTTGATATGTCCAAATCCCACAAAGTAAAAAGCCTTCTATAACTGAATAAACAAGCTAAAATAAAGTCTATCTTGTCCTCCATTTTGGACATGATGATTAAGTCTTAAACTACTCCAGCAGTACATTTTTCAGTTTAATTAGCAAAGCCCACTCTGATCGAGGATCGATGCTTTTGTGAGTCGGAGCTTTCCAAGAAACAGCGGACGAATGATGAATATTCAAGTGATTTCAAAAGCACGCATGGTTGGGAATCACCAAAACAAGATTGACTGGGCGGCGCCGGGTTCATAATTTAAAGTATTCTGCAATACACTTGTCTTTCACAGTACGAAATGTCGCCGCGGACACTGAAGCCATTCACAATACACTTGTCTTTGTTTTGGTCGGAGATGATGCGGAGAGGACGAGGGAAGACCAAGATAAAGTTCATCATCTTCTTGCATGAGAAGAAAGAAAACATCAATAGCGAGCTTCATGTTTTCTTTTCCTCCCGCGCGAACAATGTGCAACTCAACAACCAACAGAAATTTCCCTCTGTTCATACTAGTTCGCGCGGGAGGAAAAGTTCCAGTGGGGCCTACAACAGCTGGCTTTTGAGATGACTGAAGCATTGGCGTGAAAATAGACTAGTGGGAAGGGTGATTTGAAGGACCGAGCAAATTTAGAAACTCTACGAGGGACCTGCCAGAGTACGCCCTGTTTAGGAGGCTTATGCTCTTAAGCAATGTGCAACTCGGAAACATTCCCGCAGCTGATTGTAAGGCTCTCCGCACTCATGTTAATCTATTTGCTTCTTCTAAAAAGAATATTCTGTCCTGATCATCAAGATTCTCTCCTCTATATCAATTTCTTCTGCACCCATCGTTCCTCTATATTCTTCCTCTATCCCAACTAGGGCTGGACGAAAAGCTCGTGGCTCGTTAGCTCGGCTCGGCTCGCGACTGGCTCGGCTCGGCTCGTTCACTTTTTCTAACGAGCCGAGCCAGGTTTCTAGCTCGTTGTGTTTAATGAGCTAGCTCGAGCTGGCTCGCGAGCCGCTCGCGAGCCAAACGAGCTCATCGGGAAAGAGAGAGGCTTTCTCGGTGGAGCTCCGTAAGGTAAGGTGCCTCCTTTCCCCCATCGCAGCACTCCCCTCTCCCTTCCCTTCCGTCACCGATGTTGCAGCTATCAACGCCAAAGCTCATGGCGAGCACGATCTCGTTGTCCTCACCACTCTTCCCATGATGACGACGATGACGGAAGGGGACTGAGTCAAGATCCAACCGCGGATAGGCGGTGCGATGCACGGCAGCCGGTAGCTCAAGCGGGGCGATGCCATCCTCCTCTATCTCACGCGGTGGTGCCGCCCCTCCACCTCCTCCCCTCATACAGTGGCGCCGGCTCCTCCTCCGCTGTTCCTCCACGTTACCGGCCCCTCCCCTCCCAGCCGCGACCACCTCTGCGACGTCGGCCTCCGCCTCCCGCCCGACACGTCATGATGCTCAAGAGCATGAAGATGCGTGGTCGTGGTCTTCTTCTACAGTCGCGGCGGAAGTGCTCGAGGCGAGTTGTGACGAGCTTAATGAGCTGGCTCGCGAGCCAGCTCGAGCTCGTAACGAGCCGAGCCGAGCCAGCATTCAGCTCGTTAAGATACGAGCCGAGCCGAGCCAGCTCGTTATCCTAACGAGCTGGAGCGAGCCGAGCCGGCTCGGTAGTCCAGCCTAATCCCAACTACCACATATTTTATTCAACCATCTCCAACTACCATCTCATTTTAACAAACATATTTCCTCATACCATAATCATTTATAATAGTTATCATAAATACCAAAAGAGTAGGGGTCTTTTATAAATATACAACACACAACAAAATTGTAAAAAATTACAAGATACAAGGACCGATTTGCAAAATGCCTCTGACTGTTTTGCCCCTCCAGAACCTCATCTCATCAAATAGGAATCGAAATCGAAAAAAAAAAACTAACGAGCAGGGCCGTCGGACCCTAGATGCGCCGCGGCGGCCGTGCGCGGCCAGCGGCAGGTGCGCGTGCCGGCCTGTTCGCCGCGCGGATGGGAGACGCCGCGGCTCACGCGGCAGGGCGTCCCGCGCGCCGCGCCGCCGAGCCGCACTCGACAGTGCCCGCGCCACCGAGCCGCGCTCGACAGCGACGCGGACCTCCAAGCCGGGGGAGCGCGCGGTGGCGGACGGGGAGGGACGCCCGCTCCTCCACGCCTCGGCCTCCTCCGCGGCGGCGGCGCGGCGCCTGCGCTCGTCGCGCAGCGCGCCACCGCACTCCTCCGCGCGCGCTCCAGCTTGCGGCAGCGCGCAGCAACGGCGCGTCGGGAGCTGGCGCCAGCGGCGGGCTAGGGTCGCGGGCTCGTCCTCGTCCCAGTCACTGACCGCCGCTCCCTGCTCCGGCAGCGCCGCCGCCCCGGGCTCGTCCTCGTCCTCCACGTCCCCCGCGGCGAGAGGGGAAGCAGGAGGTGGCAGTGGTGGAGTGCGCGCTGCTACAGCGGCACAGTGGCTTGAATTATGGCGAGGTCCGGGACACGCCCCTCTTCGATTTGTGCCAGCAGCCGCTCCCTCTCGATCTCCGCCGGCGCCTACTCCTTCTCAATCTTCGCTGGCGCCTGCTCCCTCTCGTTCTCCGCAGGAGCCGGCGCCGCCGCGCCGTCCCGCTCCGCCAAGGTCGCCGACGACGCCTGAGGTCCACATCGACGGGCGCCGCGAGGTCGCCGACGGGCCGCGAGGTCCACATCGGCGCCTGCTCCGTCGAGTGCTCCGCCTGGAGGAGATCTACGCGTGCTCCGCCTCCGATCGCTCCAACGCTGCGAGGAGCGCGGCAAGCCGTGGGCGCACAGGCCCCACGTGCCGATACCGGACTCCCGCTACTTCGCTACGAATAGCGGAAGGCGCGGCTTCCGCTTCGATAGCCGGAGCGTAAAGAAAGCCCAGTGCAGCACCTATTTCCGCTATCTCTTTCCTGAAGGAATCGGTAAAGGAGACCACTGCGGGCAGCCTAATACTCCAGTTCCAGGCCCGTCCCATGGGGTGTGCGGCCGGTGCGACCGCTAGGGATGAAAGCGGTCGGGAAACGGTTGGAAGAAGGCTATATCGTTTTTAGTTTCATATTTTTTCTCGATAGCGAAACCGGTAGCGGTACTGGCGGAAACAAATACGGCGTCGGTATTACGAGAATATCGAAAATAGAGTTATCACGACAGAAATATACGGTATCGATCGGGAATCGATATTAATTATCGATAACACAAATCACAGTCGTGTATTAGTTGTACCACATTATGTACAAAAATATCAATTGTGAGTATATTATTGGTACTTGAACTAGCTATAAATTTATCATAAAATACGCGAGAGATTTGAAAGAGATGTTTCAATATTAAAAAAATATAAGTAGCGACATCACTATTATTGTCTATTTAAAATATAATATATATTTAGTTGGCTAGACTAACATAAAACGGTAAAATATTTACGGTAATTTCTGGTCTAAAACTAAAATTGTCGGAAACGATCGGTAAAGTCTAAAATCATTTTTATTTTTGTTTTCACCAAATATTTTCACTTTTGTTTTCATTTTTTTGGTATTTTATCTCCAACTACTACGGTCGGGAGAAGTCGGAAACGAGCCTCGGTTATCCGATAAATGCCGCTTTTGCTTTCATCCCTAGCGACCGCACAGGGCCTCGTTATTAGAGCAGGTATTATACGAAAATACAGTACAGGTTAAGATGAGAGTCAAGTCGATGAAGACCCAAATTAAACAGCAGTCGCAGGTAGTTTCACTGCTGTAAGATTCAAGAGCTCACTGGCTAATCGAGATCGGGATGCACATCAACTAGGACACATTACTTTTGAGAGTACACTAATCGACGATTTTCACATGCCCTAAGTTTCGACTAGCTGGTTACGATGTTCTAGACGGCTACGGCCATGCCCGTCGTGCTGCTTCCGCGGCCTCTTGCTGAAGACACACACTGATCGAAAGCATAATGATTTTTAACTGAAGATTATGCATGCAACATGCATTCTTTTTTTTCCCATAATAGCAATACATTATGAACTGTACTATTTTCTTTTTGACACTTAGTTTAAAGGTCTGAGCAAAAATTTCGCACAGGGCCCCGAAATTTACCGGACGGCCCTGCCAGTTCTCATTCTCATGGTTGGTTCGGTTGTATGTATGCTCTGTGCTTTACTTAACACAGAAGGATCATCGTCGAGAAAGCTCCAAACACACAGCATGCCTGCAGATATGTACACATGCACCGGCGACTTGGTTGAGTACAACCAAAGTCTTCCTCAAAATGAATCATTTGTGCGTGCCTGCAAACAATCACCAAACAAATTAGTACTCTGTATGTGCTCATGATTGAAACCACCGAGACGACGGAGGATGAGTGTATGGCCGCTGGTCGAAAACTTCTTGCTAATTCCCTTTTTGTTGCAGAAAAAAAAAAGAAAAGAAAAGCTTGTTGCGTTACCGGTAACGACAAGGACGTCTGACGGGACGAAAGGACGGGGACACTGGACTTGTGATGAGAAGACAAGCAAGCCCATTGACTTTGGAGTTTGGATGCCTGGAGAGGCGGGACCCTAAAACCTGTCTACTGCTCGAGGAGTTGAGGCGAAGCTACGGCCCCTGACTTGTGATGAACAGTCCATGGCCGCTTCCTCTTGTGTGGTTCCAAGTTTCTCTTGCGTCCAGACTCCAAAGTCCCATCCGAAGCAATCATGAGCGAGTTGGAACGACGATGCATGCGTGGCGTGTCGAGACTCTGTTCCTTGTCCGCACGCACAGAGGCTTGTACTGCGGATGCATTGCGAGTCCAACTTTTTTTCTCGAATACGCCATTGCGAGTCCAACTGGTCTTGCTTTCGATCCCCATCAATCTATTAAAGCGGATTTTTTAGGACATCATAGCAATCTGAATCACACATCTAAGGAATATCCTGAGGCTAAGATGTCTTTAAAATTAAATTAATTTTGCCATCAGTCTATCCATGTATCTATCACGTGTCACAAAGTTGTATTATTTTGTTTGTTGATCGAGGACTTCTGTGGAGAAGAAAATTTGTTTCAAGACGAGCAGACGACGACGACTTCACCATTGGTGCGTGCGTGCTGCGCGGTCGCTGCTGCCGATGATGATGGCTTTGCCTTTGCTCCCTCCATTGGAAAAAGAGGTGCATGCAGGAATTCCGACGGGCCGATGGGATGGGGATAGATGTCTTGTCACGGTTGCGTGCCCGGAGACAAGTCAATCGTGTAAACAAATCTGATATTCAGCGCTGCGTTTGCTTCTGACGATGATAATCATGGGTGCGTTCGTTGTATGGGGTCTAAACTTTAGAGGGTTTTTCTAACGAATATTGTGATTACAAATAAAGTTTAATTACGAAACTAATTTCAGGACTCCGCTCGAATTCGCGAGACGAATCTAATGAGGGTAATTAAGGCGTCAATAGAAGATAGTTACTGTAGCATCACTGTAGCAAAATATAGATTAATTAGGCTCATTAGATTCGTCTCGTGATTTAGAGGGAGGGTCGTGACATAGTTTTGTCATTAAATTAATAAAAATATGTTTTAATAGTAAGATTCTCTTGATGTGACAGGTCTAAAATTTAGAGGAGGTGCAACGAATGCACCCCATATCTGCAGTCGCCGCTGGTCTTCCAAGTTTCACATTATCCTGTGTACAGTATACTAATCATTCTTCGGGGATAAAAAAAAAATATCATGTGCACAGTATAATGTTTTGTTTGAGATATGATGCACTGGTACACAGATAAAACGGAACGGGCGGAGTCAAACTCTCATTCTCAACATCAAGAAAACCACTGATTGCAGCAGCCAGCAGCAACATATAAACGAGAAAGAACACCACAGAAAACAACTGGTATTGCATTTTGCATCTGGAATGAATGGCACCAATAATACTCAGGTCGGAACACGAAAACAGGCGGTATGGTCCATAGATACGTGCGCGGCACAGCCCATTATTCGCGGGCCCAACAACAATGGCAAGAAAAATACGAGAAATGGAATTCGCAGTGCTGGCTTTCTGTACATCATCCTCCCACAAAACGGGGCACCCATGACCGGACCAGCCGAGTCACAAAGGAGAGAGGCAAGGCAGCAACACCTTTGGTGTGCCGCCTGCCCGTGGGTCCACCGGGATCTCTAAAGCAAGGAGCCGACCCGCGGCAATATCCTGCAAGGTAGGAGGAGGGGGTCAGTAGCAGGTAGAAAGAGAAAAAAAAATAAAGATGGTCCAGTCCAGGTCAATGCAGGGAAAAGGCATGAAGTAAATTCCGTGGTCAATTCTATGATAGTGCCAAGTGGAGGAAAGGGTTTCTCTTTACTTATCATTGTCGCTAATGACGTTGATCGGTGAGCGGACGTCATTGAACGAAGCCTCCAGGAACTTTCGTTTAGGCTAGTCCCGGATCAAATCTTGGGCTTGAGGGATATTCCATGCGCAAGCTCATTAATAGAACACCAAATATACTTGTTTTGATATATAAATTTAGAATGTGCGAGTATTTACAAGTATCTCATTTTAATATTGTGTTATTTATACAAGAAACATTTATACTGTAGCAGGGAAAAGAAGCTTCAAGATATGATATGGCTTCTGTGAGATATCTTTTTACATGATTGTTTGGACTGATAATCAATTGTTATTCATGGCATGAAACATTTATACCCCAGTAGGGAGAGAAGCTTGAAGATGTCATATGGTTTCTTGGGCGATACTATCTTTACAGGGTTGTTTTGGACTGACAATCAATTCTCAATTGATGCTGCTAGTAGTACACTGTACTCCTACTCACATAGGAAGCAGGGGCGCGTTCATTCATTCATACGCGGCGCGTGCAATGCTAGCCGGAGCCATGAATGAGGGACGCCCATAATCATCATCATCCCAAAATGCTAGCCGGAGCCATGAATGAGGGACGCCCATAATCATCATCATCCCAAAATGGAGATCATCATCATCCATGCGCAAGCTCATTAATAGAATCAACTATACTTGTTTTGATATGTATAGAATGTGCAAGTATTTATATGCAGCTCATTTTAATATTGTGTTATTTATGCCAAGAAACATTTATACTGTAGCAGGGAAAAGAAGCTTCAAGATATGATATGGTTTCTGTGAGATATCTTTACATCATTGTTTGGACTGATAATCAATTATTCATGGCATGAAACATTTATAGTAGGGAGGAGAAGCTTCAAGACGTGATATGGTTTCTTGGGCGATATCTTTACAGGATTGTCGTGGGCTGATGACAATCAATTGTCAATTGATGCTACTAGTACAGTTGGTTTGTACACAGAGGAAGCAGGGGCGCGTTCATTCATTCATACGCGGCGTGCAATGCTAGCCGGAGCCATGAATGGGACGCCCATAATCATCATCATCATCCGAAAATGGAGAGCGGATGCATACCATTAATTCAATGGAATCCTTTCTTCTGTCTCTTTTTTCTTCTTCTTTTCAGGATGAGAGGAGAAGAAAAAAAAAAATGAGCGAACAGTAGGAATAGGAGAGATGATCTTGGAGTACCATCTGTGGAGTGTGGACTTGGAGATGATCTGGGCGCGTTGACAAATCAGCAGGGACGCGGCAGCTTTTGCATCCGGCATCTCGGCGCCGAACGCATTCACTCCACCTACACCCACAGCGGCGGCAGCAGCAGCAGCCCACGGAAGACGAAGGGCTGTGCAAGCGGTTGGGAGCGGCCGCATCCCAGGGAGGGAAGCTTCGCGCGAACCTTCCTCTTCTTCTTGGAGGGTCCATTTCAACCCCCTCCCCTTCCCCCCCGACCGCACTCCATTCCCACCACCACCACCACTACCCCCTCCTAGGAAGGGCCCACCCAACAACCTCCTTCCGCTTCCGCTGCCCCGAGGCGGCAACTCACCCAGAAGAGAACCGCCGCCGCTGCAGCCCCGGGGTTCCGTGCGCCGCCGGGTCTCGGAAGAATTATATTGGTCCGTCGGTTGCCGAGTCCGGACTCCAGGCTCCGCACGCCAACGCCAACAACAGCAAGGGAAGATCCCGTCTCTGCTCCGCGCGGCTTTTGTGGCCGCCCGATACAACTTCCATCCCGTCGTCCCGTACATAAAACTTTTGGGAATTCGCCGCCGCCAAAGTCGCGTCTTGCACCGGAATCCCGCTCGCCGCGGGAGGTTTTCGCAAAGATCGCCGCGGCGGCTTGTGAACTGCTGACTCCACCACCACCACCACCGACGATGGGCGAGGCGGCGCCGGCGGCGGCTGACGCCGAGTTCCCGGCGTGGGCGCGGTCCGTGGCCGACTGCGAGGCGCGCCTCGGCGTCTCCGCTTCCCGGGGCCTCTCCTCCGCCGAGGCGGCGGCGCGGCTGCGGGCCCACGGCCCCAACGAGCTCGCCGAGCACCCGGGCCCCACGCTGCTGCAGCTCCTCCTCCAGCAGTTCGAGGACACGCTGGTCCGCATCCTCCTCGCCGCCGCCGCCGTCTCCTTCCTCCTCGCGCTCTCCACCTCCGCCGGCGAGCTCACGCTCTCCGCCTTCGTCGAGCCGCTCGTCATCTTCCTCATCCTCGTCGTCAACGCCGCCGTCGGAATCTGGCAGGAGACCAACGCCGAGAAGGCGCTCGAGGCGCTGCGGGAGATCCAGTCCGACCACGCCGCGGTGCTCCGCGACGGCCGCTGGGTCCCGGCGCTCCCCGCCCGGGACCTCGTCCCGGGCGACGTCGTCCAGCTCCGGGTCGGCGACAAGGTGCCCGCTGACATGCGCGTGCTCCGCCTCGTCACCTCCACGCTCCGCGTCGAGCAGGGCTCCCTCACCGGCGAGACCGCCTCCGTCAACAAGACCTCGCGCGCCGTGCCGCTCGACGACGCCGACATCCAGGCAAAGGAGTGCATGGTCTTCGCCGGCACCACCGTCGTCAACGGCAGCGCCGTCTGCCTCGTCGTGCACACCGGCATGGCCACCGAGATCGGGAAGATCCACGCGCAGATCCACGAGGCCTCCCAGGAGGACGACGACACCCCGCTCAAGAAGAAGCTCAACGAGTTCGGCGAGGCGCTCACCAAGATCATCGGCCTCATCTGCGCCCTCGTCTGGCTCATCAATGTCAAGTACTTCCTCACATTCGACCTCGACGACGGCTGGGTGCCCAGGAACGTGCGCTTCTCCTTCGGCAAGTGCACCTACTACTTTGAGATCGCCGTCGCGCTCGCCGTCGCCGCCATACCCGAGGGCCTGCCCGCAGTGATCACCACCTGCCTCGCGCTCGGAACCAGGAAGATGGCCGCCAAGAATGCGCTCGTCAGGAAGCTGCCCAGCGTGGAGACCCTCGGCTGCACCACCGTCATCTGTTCAGACAAGACCGGGACACTGACCACCAACCAGATGTCTGTGGCCAAACTCGTGGCGATCGGTGATTCTGCGGAGCAAGTTAGGAACTTCAAGGTGGACGGGACAACCTATGATCCCCGAGACGGGAAGATCCACGATTGGCCGGCTGGGAGCATGGATGCCAACCTTGAGACCATCGCAAAGGTTGCAGCTGTGTGCAACGATGCCACAGTTGCACATTCCTCGCATCAGTACGTCGCCACCGGAATGCCGACCGAGGCAGCTTTGAAGGTGAGTGAGGATTGCTCCTCTCGTTCGTACAATCAATCGTACTATCTGTTAGTAAATTATAATGTGGCACGTAATTCAACAGCTCCAAATACAATAACCAACAGTCTAGGCACAGTGACAACTGAATAGTGTTGCCACATGCATGTGCTGGTCCAATGCCAAACATGACAAGAATGCTATTGGTGAACACTCTGTTGTTTAGCGCTTAGTATGCTAACTTCCTCTTTTTGTTGGTTTCTTCTAGGTTCTGGTTGAGAAAATGGGCCTGCCTGGAGGAAAGAATGGACTGTCACTGGATCCCTCGGATGCATTAGGTAACAATATGTACTACATTGTTTTGCACCTGATTTTTAACTCTAATTTCCTTCCTAGTACTAGTATACTATAAACTTTGTGCTTAATCAATACATGCAAAGGTACTCACACGAGTGAATCAATGTTGTTTGCTTATGACAGTCTGCTGCAACTGGTGGAACAATGTCGCCAAAAGGATTGCCACTCTTGAGTTTGATCGCACAAGGAAATCAATGGGTGTCATTGCGAAGACCAGTTCGGGTAGCAATGCTCTACTTGTGAAGGTATGATTTCCCAATTTCTTGCTACTGACGTTTGGCATTGTTCTATTTCTGCTGAAAGACTCAGAAAGGTTTACCAGTACAAGTTCTTCCTTTTTAATGCATGTAATTTTATCAGAGCACATTTGTTCCTCGGATTGGTATTCAGAGTACTTGATGTTGTATCCTTTATTGCAGGGAGCTGTTGAAACACTGCTTGAGCGAAGTAGCCACATTCAACTGAAGGATGGTTCAGTGGTGCCACTAGATGAAAAATCAAGGAAATCTATTTTGGCCAGCCTCGAGGAAATGTCAACCAAAGCCTTGCGCTGCCTTGGCTTTGCATACAAGGAGGATCTATCTGACTTTGCAACATATGATGGTGAAAACCATCCTGCTCATAAGCTTCTGCTGGACCCTGCCAATTACGCAGGAATTGAGACCAACCTAGTATTTGCTGGTCTTGTTGGCCTAAGGGTAAGATGATGCTCCTACTTTGGGTTTGAGTTATTTTGAAGAAATTTTGTCTGTGCCTAACACTGATCTACAAAATATATTCCTTATGGACCTTGATTTCTCCAAGATTTTCTATAGCACTAACAATTTCTTTTCTTGGATGCCAGGATCCTCCCAGGGAAGAGGTCTTTGATGCTATTGAAGATTGCAGAGCTGCAGGCATCCGTGTTATGGTGATAACAGGAGACAACAAAGAAACTGCTGAGGCAATATGCCGGGAAATAGGGGTGTTCTCACCTGGTGAAGATATCAGCTTAAAGAGTCTTACAGGGAAACAGTTCATGGCACTTGAGGACAAGAAGTCACTGCTGCGAAGGAAAGGTGGCCTTCTGTTCTCCAGGGCGGAGCCTAGGCACAAACAAGAGATTGTGAGGCTGTTGAAAGAAGATGGTGAAGTTGTTGCTATGACTGGAGATGGAGTCAATGATGCCCCTGCTCTTAAACTGGCTGACATTGGTGTTGCAATGGGTATCACGGGAACAGAGGTATATACTGAAATCCTTCATAATGGATTGTGCTCAAAGTGCTTTTCTTTGACTCCTGAGTAGAAAACTAGGTTCTTTGAATCGAACTGCTATTTAACTCAAGGGAACATGCAAATGTTTTTTTTTTCTTGGACAAAGGGTTTTGATGCCTGCTTTTATTGAAAGGGACCGGAAACTGAGTCACTTCTGCAAGACTATGACTTGGCTATTATATAGTAGTTTGATTCTTTTTTCTTTTTCTTTTTCTTTTTTCTTTTCTTTTTTATTGACAAAACCTATATGTTTCAGGTTGCCAAAGAAGCCTCTGACATGGTTCTGGCTGATGACAATTTTAGTACTATTGTTGCTGCAGTCGGTGAAGGAAGATCTATCTACAACAATATGAAAGCTTTCATAAGGTGTGTGCTCTTGGAACTTGCTTCTTCCATGTTTAGCACCCGGCAGTGTTTTTCATGCATGCATTGAAATTGTTCTCATCAGTTCATTTTAAGTTTTTTATTTTGGCCAGAAGGATGCAAGATCATTTATCACTGTTCTAGGCTTATCTCCTAAGTGGAACATAGCTACGTGACTGCTAATGCATCCATCGTTCTCTAGTTGGACCTGTTATGATGTTAGTTCTACTTTTGAGGTTTCTGACTTGTCATCCTTGGCTGATGCAGATACATGATTTCCTCAAACATCGGAGAAGTTGCCTCAATTTTCCTAACTTCTGCTCTGGGTATTCCTGAGGGCCTGATACCTGTTCAGCTTCTATGGGTCAATCTTGTCACAGATGGTCCGCCTGCAACTGCTTTAGGTTTCAACCCACCTGACAAGGACATCATGAAGAAGCCACCAAGAAGGAGCGATGACTCACTGATCACTCCTTGGATTTTGTTCCGTTACCTGGTACATCTCTATGCCGCTTGATTTTGCTGAATTTTATTTTTCAAGACAATGTCTCATGAGTTACAACTTTTCTTGCAGATCATTGGCCTTTATGTTGGGGTTGCAACTGTTGGCATCTTTGTCATATGGTACACACATGGATCTTTCATGGGCATTGACCTCACTGGAGATGGTCACTCTCTTGTCAGTTACTCACAGCTCTCGAACTGGGGACAATGCCCGACTTGGGACAATTTCACAGTTGCACCTTTCACTGCTGGAACTAAAACATTCACCTTCGATAGCCCCTGTGAGTACTTCGAGGCGGGCAAAGTGAAGGCAACAACGCTCTCTCTGTCTGTCCTGGTGGCAATTGAGATGTTTAACTCGCTCAACGCTCTCTCTGAAGACACCAGCCTGCTGAGGATGCCTCCGTGGGTCAACCCGTGGCTGCTTGTTGCAATGTCGGCGTCGTTTGGGCTCCATTTCTTAATCCTTTATGTGCCGTTCCTTGCTCAAGTGTTTGGCATCGTGCCACTAAGCTTGAACGAGTGGCTGCTGGTTTTGCTGGTTGCGTTCCCAGTGGTGCTCATCGACGAGGTTCTCAAGTTTGTGGGCAGGTGTATGAGCCCTTCAAGCCCCAAGAGGGCATCGAAGAAGCTGAAGGGCGAGTAACAGCTGACATCAATTCAATCCTTAGTGACTAAATTGATCGATTTGATCTGATCATGTAAAGATGGTCCATAAAGGATGATTATTACATAGCAAACTATCTATACAGAAACAGTGGAGGAGAATTTGGGCACCTTTTGCTTTTTCTCCCTTTTTCTAACCAATGCTAAACAAAACAAATTTAATTTTAGTGGTTAGTTGGGTGCCTGTTATCCTGTGAATTATACAGATTTAAGATGCTACTTCTCACTTTTTGGTTGCAATTTGTAGTACAGATACTATGCCTACTGTTGCGCTTTGCTCTATTTTCTGAAGAAAGCTTCATGTGCCGTCGAGTTTCTGTTGTCCACTGGCGCTGCTGCTGTGTTGGGCCAGTGTATTCTTCCGATCATCTGTTGCGCACGCAATGTTACTGTGATCCATGAATTTTGATGTCTTTTGGAAGTATGCTACTCGTAAAAGCACGCAAAGTTTTGCAACTTTGCAGTTGCAAAACCGCAAAAGCCCTGTATGCTTCACGCCACACTTACTCCATGTCCACATCAATGGAGTCCAATGCCTGATTGTAAATTTTCTTGCCCAATGAAAAACAAAAAACCAGCATCACACGGCTGCAGCAAACCGCTGCTTGGATCAAGATGTCCTCCTGCCATACGGTTCGTCAGTAAAGTCCATGATTATGGGACAACCAGTGGTTATTCATGCATCCATTTATTATTTGACAGTTTAGATTTAAATTCTTAGGGTGCACGAATTTCTTATCATTGGCTCGAGATATATATACATCAAAAAATAATTAAAAAGGGTGAAAACATATAGATAGGCAACAAAGAGCAAGATATACAAACGTCAGGTTGGGGTGCTTGCGTAACTCCAGTATTAAGCTTCACAAAACCCAGAACTTAACAAATTGGAACAAGCTATCTACTGAGATAGCTTAATACTGGCTATAGCCGTAACATACCATACAGTAGTTCAGTACAAAATAGAGAACCAAAAAAAAAGGGACCATTACAGAGGATCTCTGAAGTAAACTTCAACAAGAAAACTTTAATTTCCTCAGTACCCTACAGGCTGCGTCATGCACCTTTACCTTCCCTCAGCTTTGATCAGCTGAGAGAAAACCCGGCTCATCGACACATCGGAGAGGTCATGATCAGGCTCATTTGAAGCTTCAGCTTCTGCCATTGTCACACTGATACTCTCAAGGGCACCAACATTCTGAACTTGGGATGGAAGGTCGGCAATGCGGTTCATGCTGTTTACATCTGAGACAGTGGAATCCGCATCTTGAAGCTGCAGAACGTACTCCAGGTTCCATAGGACATCTCCCATGGACGGCCGCTCCACACCGTAATCTGCCAGACACTTTTCCACTGTTTCGCCAAACTTCCTCAGAGAATCTGGTCTGATTGTGCCCGAAATTCTCTGATCAACAATTTGTTGCAGCTCTCCTCTCTTCTGCCACTTCATTCCCCACTCTGCCAAGTTAACCATCTCCCTTGGAAGCGTAGGGTCAATCACTGGCCTTGCACATAATACCTCAAGCAAAACGACACCAAAAGAGTAGACATCTGACTTCTCAGTGAGCTGCTGCCTTCTGAAATATTCAGGATCAAGATACCCGAAACTGCCCTTCACTGCAGTGCTGACATGAGTTTGGTCCAACTCAGGCCCAGTCTTTGACAGTCCAAAATCAGCAACCTTCGCAAGAAGGTTCTCATCAAGCAAGATATTTGCAGACTTGACGTCACGGTGGATAATGGCCTTTGCAGAACCAGTGTGAAGATAGTGCAGTCCCCTTGCTGCTCCAATGCAAACCTCCAATCGCTGCTTCCAATTGAGCGAGGGGTTATCTGAACCATATAGATGGCTCTTGAGAGTCCCTTTCTCCATATATTCATAAACCAAGATCATTTCATTCCTTTCATCACAGTACCCAATCAGAGACACCAAGTGGCGATGGCGCAGGCGTGACAGGAGTTCAATCTCTGTACGGAACTCGTTGAGACCTTGCTGAGACTTTGGGTTGCCACGCTTCACTGCAACCTTGGTCTCATCCCTCAACACTCCCTTGTAGACCTTCCCAAAACCTCCAACTCCAATAACCCAATTCTCATCAAAACTGTTCGTTGCTTCTTGCAGCACACTAAAGGCAAAGCGGTACCCATAGCTTCCATTCAATCCTGATGTAAGAGTGGTACCATAAGAAGTTCTGCTTCCTGTACTGAGCGAGGTGAGTCCGTTGATAGAGAAAGGCATCCAAGTCTTCGAGTGCTGTTTTTCCAGAGTCTTTTTCCTCCGGCAGCAAAGAAGTATGAGAACAAGGATAATTATGAGCAGACCAACGGCTCCAAGGACTGAACCAAGAATCACACCCAAGTTTTTGTTAGCACCACCAGAACCAACAGTAAAGGCAGAACCTCCAGTACTCATCTTCATAACCTCAAGCCCATTCAGAATTCCGTCAGGCAATGCATTGTTCACAGTCGATGGGCCAATGCTGATGCCGAGCTTGCTAGATGCATCATTAGATGAAAGAACCACATCTACATACACAGGTGCAGCCAACTGACTCTCAGATAGTGATGAGAGATCAATGTTACTCTGTGCTGAGAAGGCCCCGACATATGCATTGAAGTAGAGCTGGTTAAGCGCTTTACTGACGATATCACAGAAGTGAAACCTTATCAAATAGCTGAAGCCAGCATCCACATCAAACTGCCATGTCATGTTGAAAAGAGCATTGGATGTATTCGATGCTGCTAATTCTGTAGCTGTACCATAGACAATATCTGGGGCGGTTAGCTCAGTTGCTCCACCCTTTTTATGCACGATAGCCTTGCCATAAGCAACCTTCTTGGTCACATCTGGGTTTAATAGGTAGCTTTGATCAGTCACCCAGGTCCTTGAGAGAGTATCATTGTCTGGAGTGACTTTTGGACCACCCATGTTCACCCGATACACCGTCTCAAGTGGCTGTGTAGACAAACCGCTGTACTGCTGAACAGGGTTGACCATTTGGGCGTTGTCAGCGATGAGCTCATCTGGAACAGAGACCACCTCAATTGCATTGATGAATGCAATTCCATTTGATGGCTTGAAGGAAATTACAAGCTTGTCGCGGGTGATGTTCAGTGAGTACTCCTTGAACAATGGTGCTGTCTTGTCTGGCTGTTGGAAGTCACTCAGCAGGAGCACATCTTGAGTTGATACAGTGAATTTGGCAAGTGAAAGATCATAACTCTGGTAGGCAAAGGGGAAGAAGTAGAACCGGACGAAATGGCGGCCCTGCTTCTGGATCGGGAAAGTGTAGGATGATGGCCCGGTGAAGATGCGGGCAGTCTGGTAGAGCGCCGAGTTCGGGAAAGAGGCCACCCCGTTCGCTGAGGTTCCCGCCAGGATGTCCTGAGAGGTGGATACCGTCACCGGAGAAGCGCCATCAGCGGCGAAGGTCCTCTGGCCGACTGTGGTACTCTTGGCAGACCCACAGTCAACAAGGTAGTTGTCAGCTGGCTTGAACTGCGCTTTGCAGGCGCAAATGGATGACAAGATGCACAGCACGATGAAGGTAGCAACTCCAGGCTTCTTCCTCCCCGGAGGAGCCATCATGATGTTGACCTGAGCAAAAAGTATGTTCACAATGTTCAGATACCATGCAAAACTGAACGCCCCTTTCAGAAAAGGGGATCTTTTCTTTCTTTGTACAATTGCAAGCTACTCCTAGGCAAGAACAATCACTTCTTTAACTTGAGTATGCATCCTTTCAAACAGAAAAGTAAAAGATAAACTTGGAGCTGGACTGGAATCCCAAAATTTCTGGAAAAAAAAAATGGCATTCGCACCCAGTCATCAGATTCATCTTGCACGCTGAAGAACAACAAGAAGACCCTAAATTGAACTACAGATGGATGGTTGGTATTACACAGCACCACGCAGCAAACAGATCCGCACCAACCGAATGGAAAGAGGAAAAGAAAGGTTTGGATTGATTGCTCACAGACCAGTCACAACAAGCAAATGTCCCCAAGAACAATACGACTGGCGGCTCCTAGATCATATCGACCGACATAAAGCAAGCTAGGCTCACTCACCAGCAGGAGAAAAATGGATCGAGTCCCGGCGGATCTCCAGTCCACGCTTGCCAGTCCAGCACCAGCCGAGGTCCGAGAAGAGGAGGCTTGCGCGCGCGACGCCTCTCCACTGAGAGAAGAATGCGGTGGCCGGATGAGGCCCCGGCTTGCTGCGACCCACTGCCGGCGGCGAGGTCGCCGACGCTGAGGCACCAGAAAAGGTGGCGGCGGGAGGAGAGCGAGGGAGGGAGGAGAGGAGTGGAGAGGAGGTGGAGGGGGAGAGAGAAAAAGCGAGCGAGCCAGCAGGAGTTTTGTAGTCCTAGCTTCCTGTTATATTTTACCGTTAGATCCGCCGCGTAATTATGCTAACGCAGAATTATTTATGTCTTAGCTCCTAAACTAATCATCTTGTTCCCGGAAACCCGCCGCTAATTTGCTGTAAATTCCCTCAGCTCGGCCCTAAATTCATGGAGAGAGCGTATCTTTGTGTAACAATTCATGGAGTATGCAATATGCTCATCTCACATCGAGCAAAGATTTAGACTTGTTTTCATGAAATACTTGCACTATTATAAAAAAAAATCTCTTGAGGGCACTCCCTTCTATTACACGGTAACAATCACAATTTTATGCCGCAACATGCTTACCCATTTCCCACAAGCCTCGGAATGCGAGTCATATCTATTCTCCCGTCCCAAGAAATGATTGCATCCTTTTTCATTTCTTACAAGGAAAAAAACTTTTCGCAAGGAAAAAAATGTTGCTGCTTCAACCATCAGTTCATGTGGCTAGGTACGCTTTCCTGCCCACCATGTAATATGTGTGCTGTACACGTCTCAATATGTTATTCCTTTTTGTCTTCACTGGATGAACAGTATGAATTGTCTTGCATCTTTTCTTCGGAGGTTGTAGTTATTTTTTCCTTTATACACAAGATAACAATATTTAATAAGTGGTCACCGAAGCATGGACACTGAAGAATCAGGCATTCAAACCTCACTTACATCCTGTATTGTTATTCATGATTTTTTTCGGGTAATTAATTATTCATGGCTGTCTTTTGTCAACGTTGAAACTCAAATTTTTAAGTAGGAATAATATACAGATAATTCAAACGCGATGAATAGATTAAACATAGAAACAAGTCATTCACTTTTTTTTTTTAGAGTTCCAGGGGTGGTACCCCCTGCCCATATTGCATTGCAAACAAGGCAACAAAATTCAGTTTTACAGCCCCGGACTCGGGTTCAAGAGCTTCTCTCTCTCACCAGAGTTCAAAACAAGAAGACACTTCAAACAAAAACTAGAAACTTGGTGTTTGCCCGCGACCTTTTGCCGCGCCTTGCTTCCTCAAGGGTTCTGAACCCGAACTCCACCTCTTTTGTCTTGGCGTAGGTCAACCCAGTATGATCCAACCGATCCTTTCTGGCTTCAACACCAACTCTTCCAGCTTTGCCACCAAAAGATTGTAAGCTTCCAGGTCTTTTGTAGGGCAGAGAACACTCCAGTTCTTGATCATGGGAATGATTTTCCCCCACACTAAAGCTACACTTTTCCATCTTCCATTCTGAAAACAGAGGACGTTTCTCAACTTCCAAAGACCCCACAAAATAGCTGAACTAAACATGTTAACAATTCTATACCTCTTCTCACTAATCCAAAGCCTAGCAACAGATTCAAAATTTGAACCAATATTAAGATCAACAAGACTAGAAAACATATCCCAGATTCTTTGTGCAACTATGCATTCAAAAAACAGGTGATTCACAGATTCCTTTTCACAACAGAAGAGGCACGAATTGTCATCTACTTTCCTTCGTTTCTCTAGGTTATCTCTAGTAAGAACCTTGTTTTTAGACAGGAGCCAGAGGAAGATATGTATTCTTGGTGGAATATGTAATTTCCACACAGCAGGTGTGAAAACAGGTTTCACACCTCTAAAGTTAACTACTCTGTACAGGGATTGGGAAGAGTAAACCCCTGATGAGTGAAATTACCAAACTAGTTCATCTTCTTCGTTAGTGAAGCAAATAGTGGAGGCTACCTGCACTATCTCTTCCCAGAGTCTCAACTGCCTCTCAGACACACATCTCCTAAAAGTACACTTTAAATTCACCCCATCCCAAAGCTCAGAAACAGTAGCAGCTTGTTCATTAACCAGCACATAGAGCTCCCAAAACTGCACTGCTAGACTACTAGATCCTAACCAGTTATCCTCCCAAAATTTCACCTTTTGCCATTCCCAATCTTCCACCTGTACCCCATCTTAGCTACTTTAGCTGCCCACATAAATCCTTTCCAGAACTGTGAACAATCCTTATCTTTACTACAAAAAATGTTGGGGTTTTTAGTCCTATATTTTGCATCCACTATCTGTTTCCAGAGCTTACTATCATTTTCACTATATCTACGCAGCCAAGATCCTAAGAGGCACACGTTCAAGTCTCTCAGATCAGGGACCCCTAGACCCCCATACTCTTTCAACATCGACACACTAGGCCAGTTAGCAAGATGATACTTTCTACTATCATCATTGTCATTCCAGAGACAGTGTGCCATATGTGTGTTAAGCATGTGAATAGCCCATTTAGGGAACTTAATGAAGGACAGCAAATATACTGGAATGCTAGCCAAACAGGTTTTAATCAGAACCAGCCTACCAGCATATGACAAAAGCCTACCTCTCCACCCAGCAATTCTTTTTATAACCTTATCAACTAGAGGTTGTAAGTCTTCCCTTTTCAATTTACTGAAATGTAGAGGCACACCTAAATACTTCATAGGAAGACTACCAACAGGACAGCAAAAAAAGTGAGATAAACTATGAACTTGCTCATCCTCAACATTAATAGGTACTAACTCACTCTTATGAAAATTAATTCTCATGCCAGATAACCTTTCAAAACAGGCAAGCACACATTTCAAATTACTAAGGTGTTCCTCCTCAGCACTGGAGAAGATGATTGTATCATCTGCATACTGCAAAGATACAATCCCTCCTTCTCTCACTTCAGGCAGAAGACCCCTAATCAAACCAGCATCTAGAGCCCTTCCTAGCATTCTAGTGAGAACATCACCAACAAGGTTAAAAAGAAGGGGAGATATAGGGTCTCCTTGCCTCAAACCCTTCCCAGTTTTAAAGTAACTACTATCTTCTCCATTTAGAGTAACCCCCACAGAACCCCCCACCACAAGTTTTTTATCCAGCCTATCCAAACAGGACTAAAGCCTCTAGTTTCTAGAGTTTCAAAAAGGAAATCCAAGGCTACTCTATCATAAGCCTTTTCATAGTCAAGCTTAATTAACACACCTGGCTCACCTGACTTATGAACACTATGCACTATCTCATGAGCTACCACCACACTTTCCAAAATATACCTATTCTTAATAAACGCACTTTGCTGGTCAGAGATAAGCCTTTGACACACACGACCTAGTCTAGTTGTTAACAACTTGGAAAAAATCTTAATGCTACAGTTCAAAAGGCTAATAGGTCTAAACTTTTTCATATCTCTAGCCTCATTCTCTTTTGGAATAAGAGTTATGAGGGCAAAGTTCAGCCTATAAAGATCTAGCTTTCCTTCTTGAAAGGCTTTGAAAAGGTTGCAGAGGTCATACTTCACAATATCCCAAAAAGTTTGATAAAACAAAAAAGGGAGGCCATCAGGCCCAGGAGCTCCCTCCCCATAACTACCAAACACAGCTTCCTTAATCTCTTCTTCAGAGAAAGGAGCTGTCAGGTTCTCATTTTCCTCACTAGTAACTAAGTCCTCATTTCTCCAGAAATTACTTTCTAGAGAGATACCCCCTCTATCTTCTTTTTTAAAAAGATCTTTATAGAAATCTACAGCTATCTTAAGCATTTTTTCAATTTCAGTAGTGGGTCCATTTGGACCATCCAGGATGGCAATATGCTTCTTCCTATTTCTCTGGTTAGCCACAGCCTGGAAATAGGCTGTGTTCCTATCTCCCTCCAGAATATCCCTCTCTCTAGACCTTTGCCTGACTTTAATCTCTTCCAGGGCCCAAAGCTTATCTAGTTCACTAGCCAGGAACTTCAACCTATCCTTTTCTTCACTGTTCAAAACTCTATGTTCAGATTCAAGATCTAGGCAGTTAAACTCGTCAGCCACATCCTTCTTGTACTTGTTTTGAGCAGCAATAACATTGGCTGCCCAGCCTCTAGCTAACCTTCTAAAAGTCCTAATTCTAAACTGCCAGATGTCCAAGGGATTAGATTCTAAACATTCAGTTCTCCAAGCTTTCTCCACTACTTCCTTAAAATCAGGTTTTTCTAGCCACCACTTCTCAAACCTAAACCTCTTTTTGCCAAAACTAATATTATCCCCAGTATTCACAAGAAGAGGTGTGTGGTCACTCCCTTCTTTGCCTAAAGCTTTAACCATGGCTAAAGGAAAAGCTGCATCCCAGTCTGTGGACACTAAAACTCTATCTATTCTGGCATGGATCAGGTTATCTTGATTGTTAGCCCAAGTAAAATCTCTATTCCCTGGTTTCAGTTCTAAGAGAGCCCATTTGTCAATAAAGGAATTAAAAGCATCTGCCCATCTATGATTTACTCTACCATTACTCTTATCAGCAGAGAACCTGGTTAAATTAAAATCTCCTCCTATAAGAGTTGGGCCTTTCCAGTTCCCAAGACATCTATCTAACTCATCTAGAAAGGCCTGTTTCCCTTCCTCGTAAGGTGACCCATAAACAACAAGTAGCCGCCAGTCAAAGCCAGTTTTCAGATCTTTAACCATAAGATTTATAAAGAACTCAAAGTCTCCTACTTTTGTGACAGTAAACAGATCAGCCCTAAAGCCAGCTAGGATCCCTCCTGCAGATCCTCTAGCTGGTAAAAAAAACCAGGTAAAAGGAACATTCCCTACTAAAGATCTAAGGTAATTACCCCTATATTCACTCTTCTTAGTTTCTACTATCCCTACAAAATCTAGATTATTAGAGCTAATAAAGGTACTAAGAGCTAATTTTCTACCATCTTTGTTCAACCCTCTGATATTCCAAAAAGCACCTCTCATTTTGATAATTTGGATTTACATTTCCTATGCATCACTTTAGTCCAGCCATCTGTTGAACTAGAGTTCTGCATGTCACCCATCTGGTGACTACTTCTATCTATAGTTCTAACAGGTGTAGCTAAGGCATCTCCTTGCTGACACCCCCTGTTGTTCATCTCATTTTTAAGAACATCAACATCTAGTTTAAAGCTACAAGTCTCCTCACAACAATTATTTTTGACATTATCAGCTCTACTCTTGTCTACTGCTAGGACTTCATCTATTAGCTTATCTCTCGCTATGTGATCATCGTCTAATTCTACACCTACAAGATTTGCAACAGAAGTAAACTGCTCAGCATTAAGAACTGAAAAAGGAAATTTATTCATACCTTTGTTTAACTCAAAGTTGGTCTTCTTCTTCAGATCTTGTGCCTTCTCCAAGATTGTTCTCCCATCCTTCCTTTCTCTCAGACTTCTCTTTTCTGCGATAATGGGTCCCCACTTCTGTTTTGGTTCAGCCTTCTTTCTTGGTATCCCCTCATCTTGCAATTTCACTTCATCTTTGTTCTGTCCCCAGTCAATCTCTGTTTCCTTCCCCAAGACTGAACCCCCTGCGTTCATTTCCCACTGACCTGTATCCTCATCTCCCACCAGCACACACTCTTTGTTGGACACAGAGAAACCATCTCCCAAACCTTCCTTTGGGTTGTACTTTCTTCCCTTGATGATATTGTCCACTACACCTGATGGCAAATTGATCATCTCATACATCTCATTGTCAAAATCATTAGTGCACTCTTCCTCTTCAGGATCAGATTCTGCCAGTTCCATTTCTTTTAGAAGATTACACCCTACAAAGTTGCTCATCTCATTAGGGATGATTTGCTCCATATAATCTTCCCTAAACAGGCTGGCCCAACTGTTGATAGTCTTTGCACCCTTGGTATTGCTTGCCTCTGGTATCTCTGCTGGGAGCTGCTACTCTTCTTAGGCTCTTTTCCTTCTGGAGTATCAGTTTGGTCTGTGTCCATTTTCTCCTCTTCCTTCTTCTCCTCATTTCCATAGTCATCCTTCTTATCCTCATCACCCTTGTCATCATTGTCATCTTCTTCCTCTTGAATATAACCACCTTCTACTTTGAAACTAATCCAATACAGTTTCTTGTTCATTTCCATCAGTCTATCACAAGGTATTTTGGTTGGGTTCTTAACTGCAATCTTCAGTCTGATCATAGCAAACATACTATTCATCTGAGATCCCCAGTCAATGTCCACTAACTTCCCCAAGGTGGAAGCTATCTGTTTGAAGGTCTTGAAGTCACTCCACTTAGGAGGCACTCCTCTGACCTCCACCCAGACCTCAATTAATTCTTGATGGGCTTCCAGCTCCCCATCCCATATCTTCAGAGATCCCAACACACCCCCTTTGTTCAGAGGAAAGTAGGTGACATCAGAATATATCATATCCTTCAACTTCCTGTGAGGAGGAAACCTGACCAAAAACCTAGAATCATCCAAAGGTTTCAGTTGCCAAGGCCATTCCTTATCAAAGATCTCTGCAAAGCTTTTCTCTATAGTCTCCTTGTCCATCACTCCCTCTTCTACTGTCACCACAGCACAGTTCTCAAACTTGACCCAGTTACTGACTCTGCCTGAACTTGGAGTAACATCTACATGAAAGAAGCCTAGCCCTTCATTCGCACTACCATAGTACTCAGCAATTTCATGGTGTTTCAACCACTCTGGACAATCTGATGCATTATGGTTCGCATCCTTACAAATGTGACACTGCTTCAGCTGAGGGCACTCAGTGCTGTAGTGTCCAGTCCCATTGCAATTATAGCAGTCAATTCTACCACTCCTTTGTTGGGGATTAGATTTTACCTCTTCTTTCGGTGGCGGCTTCGTTTGCTGCTTGTTGATCTTCTGCAGGTCCTGCTGCCGCGGTGCTGGGGCTCTCGGTCTGGGACCTGAACCTGGTCCTCTCGCCCCCATCCCTGGAGCGCGAGGACGGGGCGGGCCCTGGTGTTGGTACCCAAACTGCATGGGCGGCGGGTTGTTGTGGAAGTACCCGAACGGCGGAGGCGGCTGTCCATGGAAGAACGGGGGTTGTTGCTGTGGCCACTGACCCCATTCCCCCCACTCCTCATGTGGAGGTCCTCCTCCTGGATGTCGACCCCCCCCCCACTCCTCATGTGGAGGTCCTCCTCCTGGATGTCGACCCCTGCCTCCTCCTCCCGCCATGGATTTCTTCAGAACTTGTACAAAGCTTTCTCTCCCCCCTTTCCCCCAGAGATCTCTAGCGAAATCAAAATCCCAAACCTTATCGGGTTTCTGATCTCTTCTTCCAAAAGGAACACACTCTTCTGGCTTGAATGATTTCGCCTCCCAGAGGTCTCGACGGATCCACACCGCCGCCTTCTCTGGAGTCGAAACCCTAGGTCGTCCACGGGTGGGAGAAGGGATAAGCCAGAGCTGGCCGAAGAATTCCGCTATCTCACCACCCTCGTCTCCCTCTGATCTGCGGACCCCGCGGCGCACACCATTGACCGCTCCATCCCTTGGTCCAGAGCTCGCCACCTGCGCGCTCGGTGACACGCCGCGTGTCCCGCTCAAAAGTGCTTTTCGCGCGCCTCGCGAAGCACCGTTTGCAGCGGGCTCCTTGGGCCTCTTCGGGTGCTCGACTCTGTTAACCCGCACCGGGGAAGCCGGCGGCGGGGCGCCTCTCCGGCGAGTCGGCGGGGAAGTCCCCGGCGGGGACCCCTCTCTGTTTCGGTCACTCATTTTTATGTTTTTGTATTATTAATGGATAGTTTAGTTCTAAACATTAGTTGGTACGGCCGTTTGGGTTAGTTGCAATCGCGTAACATGGGCTTCAATATTTTTATGTTTTTCACACATATATATAGATGAGTTGTCATGTAGTTAGTTTCCTATAGCGTATAAACCTTACTGTAAGTAATATTTATATTAGTTGTTCTCTTATCTATTGGTTGCTTGTAAATTTGTTGAGCTATTTGTGCCGTGATGAGGGCTTTGATATGCACACACTTCTCGAACTTCACCGTGGCTGTGGCCAGCTAAGTTAGCCGTACTCCAGCCTAGCACGCTCTTTTTTTTTTTTCCGAGGGCATGATCTCTAAACTCACGATATGATATTATCAACTCATCAACTACTTGAGCTTCGTATGTTTCTAGCACATTACGATACTTTTCTTTATGTTAACCAAGAGAAACAATGTCGAGTTGATATTTCTTTTCACTGCGAGATATATAATACCAAAGAGATGGAAAGAAAAGTCATGTTGTGTCAGATAATACTGAAGAGATACTCTTGCATCTTGTCATCCACGAGACTTCGGGTGAGATTTTTCTCTAGGAAAAATATAAAACACCATTCGTGTATTGCTGCTCCACTACTAATAGGATCCACGCCTCTCTCTTCCTTATGACAAGAATAGATATGAGCTTGGAGTTATTCAACTCTAATTCTATTACAATTCAGCATAGAATCCCATAATGTCTTCTCTGATGTAGTAATTGTATAAATTTATGTGGACAAGATTTTCTTTCCTCCTTGATGTTCGGTGGAGGATAGTTGAGCACAATTAGGAGCCTAGAAAACAAAAATGAAAACTCTAGCCTTGGAAAATGAGGGCACATGGCACTGTGGTCCCATATTTCTCCATCATTGATGTCTGATTTTTATGGGGAAGGATATGCATGTTACCCCTTGACCCAATCTTTAAAGCCACCCTCTCTTTTGATTTCGTCTCACTATATCTTGAATTAACCAAACAAGTTCATAAATTTTTAATTATATTTTACTATTTTTAATTTCTCGGCATATTATTATGCTTCACAAAACATTACTCCAAAACCCCCTTTTCTCATTCCTTCCCATATTCTGTAATTAACCAACACTTCGTTAAATGAAACCGTCTAAACTCGTAGAGATAACTTGAGTTGATCAATCATATTATTTTGTTAACGTTTAATCGGCAATGTGAATATTTTTCATGAATTATTTTGGTTTACAAAATAGGAAACTTTCCTCCTTTTTTACTCCTAAAAATAGAAAATGCCACTCGACCCTATTGAACTTCTCAAAATTAATCCAACTTGGGGTGAGTGAAACGACATCACGAAATTGACGAAAAAGTGAGCCAAAACTAAGAAATCTTTGCTGTACATGGGGGTACATTATGAGTGCAACATATATATATTTGTCTTACTAGAATGTGGTGTGGATTTACTTTTTCACGTCATTATCGTTTATTCTTAATTTCTTATGCCCTTTCGCGTAGGGGCAAGTCTCTATCAACGTGACAAATGACAAAGCAGGGGTGACCTGTGCAAGTACAACCAATCCACCAGTCTAGCTAGAGCACGGGCCATTAGGTTTCGCTCATGTAGCTGATAAGAGTGTTTGTCTCCCTAAAGCTTCCTGTCCTTTTTCTGCTTTGGATAAAATGTTAGTGCACATGCATTATTGGGCTAGTTCGTTTGATAGCTATCATCGCAAGCTTATTGCTTAATTTTTCTTTAGAAAAATGCTGATTGCTTAATTATAAGGTGCTGCCGCTAAAATCGTTGCAAATAGCAGCTGTGTCCCATAAATTTCCTTGAAAGCTCGACACTTGTCTGGTATCAGTATATAGATATGCGAGCCAACTTCGAGTGAAAGAGAAAATTTCATAAAACCACACAGCTGTTCGCCCCGTATCAGAAAGCTAAACTATTTGCGTGTTTTATTTGGTACGTTCTCCGTAACGCGATGGTTCGTTCGTTTGTTTGGAAGAACGGCAGTTCCATCACCGTCAGGACAGACGGGACACCACCGCGAGTGATCTCATGTTTTCTCTGAAGAATAAATATAGAAAAGACTTGACAGGAGGACAGTGAGCGAGAGACAACAAGGATATACATGCCAGAGCGCCAACAAAACCCAGCTGGAAAACAAAGCAAAGCAAAGCGATGGCGGTGGAGCTGCAGCTCAGCAGCACAAGGATGATGCACCGCTGCGAAAGAGACACTATTCTTCAAGCAAACGCGGTTTCGTGAGCACAAACTCTGGCCAAAAATAAAATCTTTGGCTCCGTCCTTGCCGGCGCGGTTCTCGGCCAAGTCGGCGACTTCGGAATGTAATCATAGCGCATAAATTAGATATAAAATCGAGCGTACGTTGAGGCTACCTTCAGTTTCATAGCATGTGAAACAGAGAAAACAGAAAAGCTACTGATTGCCCCCGCAACTCGCTCCTTTTCCCTGTTCTTGAAGTACCCCCAGGATATCTTGCAGCCTTCAGCTCCGGAAACTTGATGCAGCTTTCCATCTCCTTCAGCATCGATGTCTTGAACATCAAGCTCCAATTTCTCAGCAGGTTCAGAATCTCCCGGCAGACAGTTTTGATGCTGCTCCAGGTCATACACTGAAAAATCAAGACGCTTCCAAATCCCCCACAACACTGCTACTGACTCAGCATTCACGGAGTCTAGTATAATGTAAACTAATGAAGTAATGCTGCGATGTTTTTTTTTTTTTTTTTTTTTGAACAGAAGGGGAATATATTAAAAAGGATAAACAGTACACCTAGAGATATTACACAAACCACCCTGGGTACACTGTGAATTACACTGAACCCCCTCAAACGAGATTTTTCTCGAAACAACAGGAAACCGGCGACACTCGCCGGACTCCATCCTGCTCCACCTCCCTCGAACGCCGACGGCCACCGTAGTTGGTCGCAGCCGGAAGCCGACCGCACTCGCAATAGCATAAGGAACAAAGACAGCCGCCGCACAGAGGGAGGAAGGGGAAAAGCCGTCCACCATCAGCGCCGTCACCGACGCCGACCGGGACAAGATGCACCACCCGTCGCTGGAGAGCTCGAAGGCGGCGACACCCAGTGCACTCCCAGGGAGGCACAAAAGGTCCATCCTTCCGCACGGAAGGAGGAAGAAAGACCTCAGCCGGACCATCACGAAGGAGGCAAGGAACCGCCTGGTGAAGACGCCGACGAGGACACCAAAGCTCCACGAAGCTTCACGGTGGCCGACGCCGCCATCAGCATCGCCGGCACCAGATCCGCTCAGGGAGAAGACCAACTCCGGCGGCCGCGACGAAGGCGACCACCGGAACCCTAACCCTAATACAAGAAAACCTAATACTAGGGCTAAACTGTACAGCAGCCGGTCGGGACCGGCTTCCCCTCCCCCTCCGGCGCCGACGAGGGCACCAGAGGGGAGGGGGAAGCGACGGACACGGGCCGGCGCCGAGATCCCCTTTTTCGCCGGCTCTCTACTGTAGCGAAGAGAGGGGAAGAAGGGAGAGGCTTCTAACACTACCCTGTTAGTAATGCTGCGATGTGAACGGATGAAACGCGTCTGCAAGCCCTCCCGTCCCATGTGCGGGCATGAGCGAGTGGTACGCGCAGACATCCAACCTCCAACCGCCAAACAAGTGTTCGGTTCTTCCGTTCTTTCGGCGCCGTCCGTCCCCAACTCGCTCTTCTTCTTCTTCTTCAGGTCAAGCATCTGGAAGCAATGCCACACCACACACAGTCTACTGAGCCTGGTGGTCCCACTCCCAATCCACTTGTTGGCGGACTAACTTGCGCTCGACTGATCCATCATTTTCGGGCTTACGTTGTTGACGCAACTGCACAAGCGCTTGCTAAAATGTTAACTACTACTACCTAGCAGTAACGGTTGTGTTGTGTTAGGTCGACAGTGACAGAGGTGATCGATTCCTGCACTACAAGCGCTTGTTAAAATGCTAATTAACTGGCACTCCACTAGCCACTTGTTATGTGTATCCAGCTGATGTTGATAAGCTTAGTTGTTTTTTTATCCAGCTGATAAGCAACAGCTCGGTCAGACTCCACTTTGATGCATGACATCTTAATTAACACCATGCGCAGATCCAATCGCAGCGGGACACGCCAGCATCCAAAAATCAATTATCGAAACAGCTAGTGCTGCTTTGTTATTAGGAAACTAGTATAGCTGCCCGCGCATTTGCGCGGCTAGAGTTGATTGTTTTCACAACGATAATAGTATAAAATTTATTAACTTGTATGTAGGTATTTTATGATATTTTGTAATAAACTTTTATATGCTCTCTTCTACGATCGTATCCCTGCTCGTAATGATGCTTAGTTATTTGTCGCCTTGGCTTGTTGTCCAGCTCACTTGTTCCTCTAGTACACTTCTGCCAACTCATTATCTGTCCTGCCTACTTGTCGTCCACTCTGGCAAGGGCAACTACCTTCACGTGTCACCTTCTCTCCTCGCCTTCCTACTGGTATGTTGGTCATCTTGTTGTTCAGATTGCCTGTTCGTCGCTCTCTTATTCAAGGCTCTTCCCGTCCTCGTTTCTAACTTGTTTTTTGGTTCTCTCACTCATCCTTACTCTATCATCGTCATAGCTTGTTTTTCAGCTTGCCTACTCATCACATCATAATTTAGCTATTTTACACTCATAATGGTATGGTGAGAAAATTAGAAATAAGAATTAGGTCTATTTTTAGCTATCTTTATAACCCAAATTTAATTATTTTTTGGACTTATAATGGAAGGACGGGTAATTTAGAAATAGGTGGGAAGTGTATTTTTGTTATTTTTTATTTTCAAATTTAGCTTTTTTTACTCATAATGCATAATGGCATGGTGGGTAATTTAAAAATAGGTTCGAGGGGTATTTTGGCTATTTTTATTCTAAATTAGCTATTTTATAATTTATAGGGGGTTTTGTGGTTAATTTTTTTTATAATGGTAATGATGCGTAATTTTCTCTTCTTATTTTCTCGAATTAACATGAGAATTTCTAGCATTTTAGAGCGAACGTGGTGGCTTTTTTTCTCGTCAATTATATATATAATAGATTATGATAAACCAGGAGGTAACCAAGAGTAACATGCGGAGAAGGAGATCCTTGCTGAGCCCCAGAGATTGTGGTGTGCGATATTCCTCTTCAGGTGAGGTCCAGACGGGCAAAGCATGTGCCCAACCAACTGGGGGTTTGGTAGGGGCAGTTGAGGTCTTGAAGAAGCTGCTGCGTGCGTCGTACACAGCTCACAGATTAGGCAGTCCAGTTAGGCGACGATGCGATGAGATCCATTTGCATTGCAGGCAGGGAAATTGGGCTGGATGGAGCTGATTCAAGATTCTGAGCTCATGCATAGAATGCTTTGGGTTTGGCAGCATGGCTGTTTAGGGATGGATCTCTACTGTTCCTCAGTGTGCTGTTGACATCTCTGTTATGTACTACTTGACCATACAACAACAACACAAGGATGCCGTTGGCAGATGATTCATGACTTGTGCGTGCTTCTCTTATCACCATCGCCATAATCTGACTGAAGATCGAGCGTTAATGTACCGCTGGACTTGTGATGCCTAATCAAGCAGAAGCTGACAGCGCACACTGTCGCTACTGTTCCGTCTCCAGCAGCAATTTTTTGATCAGAAAAGATGATCAAAAAGATTTTATTCTTTGATCAGAAAAGGAAAACTCCAGCAGCAAAGCGTTGAAGCAAGCCCACTGTATAAAGATGATCGAGGCCTACTTTGGATTGTGGGCCAAAATGAACCCAAGAGACGAAACGAGGCCCTCTTTGGAGCGGCGGAGCTGGTCGAGGAGCGCGTGCGCGCGTTCTTCTCCGGCGACAGCGCGCGCGGGAGGCGGAAGTCGGCGGCGAACAACGGCAGAGTCTGGCGCACCGTGAGCATCGGGTAAAGCAAGCAGGTCGTCCCGCGTGCGTGACCCCGGCGGAGAGAGACGACGCGGACCCGGCGCCTCTGCAGTCCAGTCAGTCCCGCAGAGGTTTTGCAGTCCTGCGCCAACCGCCTGGCGCCAAAGAAAGCTCGCCCTCCGACGCGAGCGGCTGCATGGTCCACCTCGTCGAGAAGGTTCTAGAAGCTTCTGCAGGTTCACTGGCTCGGGAGCGGAGGAACGCCCACCACGGCGGGGTCGGCCCAGGAAGGAAGAACAGAGCAGGGGGCTCTGTTTTTGACTCCCCTCCCCTACCCACAAAGCAGATCTCAACCGCACAGGCCTGATCTGGCGGTCAGGAGGTACCCAAGGATGGTCCCTATTTCGAATAGCGACCGGGCAGACGCTATATGAAACAACGACCACGGTGATTCTGTGCGACGTTGGGTAAAGACGCCAAGGTTCCACAAGCTTCCGCTGGGACCTGATAGCGGAAGGAGAACAGAGCAGGGGCAGAAGTTTTTGATTTTGACTACCGACCGCCAGCGCAAATCCCAACTGCACAAGCCTGATCCGGCGGCCAGGAGGTAGCCAGGGGCCCTTGGAGAGGTTCATCGTGCGCATGCTTCACCCTACACATATGCTCGTGCTGCCTCATGTCGCAAAGACGAACCAAACTAAGGTTGAGGCGTTCGGGAAGCACAACAGTTATTTGAATCCTACATTCAAGGAACGTTGTTCCGTCCTCCCAACTCTACTAGTGCCACTCTCCAATCTTCATCGATCCAAACATGGACTCGTGTGATCCAGAACAATTACCTGTCCTCTATCTTGTGTTTGCCATTTTACCCGTGAATTGTGTTTATGTGGTGCTATCATTTGAGGACGCTTCTGCAATTAGTTTCCTTTAACATGCATTTCTCGATACTACCTCTTTGCGCATCGACCTCCAGAATTAATGCAACAGCCTTTGCATATTTCCCAAGATGTTTCTTTTTTTTTTTTTTTTTTGCAAAGGGGTGGGGTGATATTAATTAAAAAGAACAGTACAGACCCTGTTTACAAAACACCCTGGAAGAAAAGAAAATTACAAGTAAGGACACAAAGGACCTATTTGTAAAAGTCTTGAACTCCCAGGAGATTCTCCAGCCTTCCCGAAGCGACGCCGAAGCCGCCGGACGCCGCCCGCCGGCAAGGAGCTCTGCCCGAGCTGAAGAGGAAGCAACACTTTGTTGGAGCCGCAAGATCCCGACGCCTTGAATCCACAGCAGACGCCATCGTTGTCGTTGAACGAATATCGGCGACCTCCACTTCCGTCGGAGCAGCACAAAGATTCCACCACCGCCGGCAAGGAAGCCGACGGCCGGAAACCACATCCCACAGGAGGGAACAAAAACACCGGAGAGATCGCCGCCGGACAACGACGACCACCGGAACCATCTTCCACCATCGCCACGAACGGCAGCGAGGGAAAACAGGGGTCCTTCCACCCTTTCGCAAAAGAACAGAAGGAAAACAAACTCCACAAAGCCTCACCGGAGAAGAAGCCATCGTCGACGACGTTGTCTTCACCAGATCCGCCAAGGGAGACGCCAAATCCAACCGCCATCAACGAGGATGCCGGCGGAACCCTAACCCTAGAAGGGAAAAAGCTAGAATACTTACAAACTAGTATCTAGAGAGGACACCGGACGGCAGCTCCGCCGCTCTCCCGGCCCTCCGAAGCCCTACGGGCCGCCGGAGGGAGGGGAGAGCAAGGCGACGCCGCCGCCGGAAGGAGTCGCCCGCTTTCGCCTTCTCGCTACTGTAGCAGGGGAAGGGGTCGCGGGTGGGGATTGTCCGTCCTTCCCAAGATGTTTCTAACAAAACTTTCGTGCATGAATCAAATCAAAAGGTCTTTCTCGATCTTCTACTAGCAAGCGAAGCTAGTGCACCCAATCCAGCAACCAAACGCCAATCAACAAACACAATATAGTACGTAATATACTCCACTCCATACGTGTAAGGACATGCATGTGCCCCCTTCGCCCTAGCAACACGGGTAAAGATGGCAACGGGCATGGAATATCCGCGTGCCCGCGGGCAGAAAACCCGATGGGCACGGATTCGGGTGTAGTTTTGTGCCCGCGGGCGCGGATGCGGGCATGCGTTTAGATCCAACGGGCATACGTAAACGGGCAGCCAAAATCTTTATCCGTGCCCGCATGCCCGCGTGCCCGCTTTTGCCCAGATTTTTGTTTGCTTGGAGGTGTCCGTTCCAGTCAAAGAAGACAGTCGCCGCCCCAGTCGAATAGAAAAAGAAAGGAAATCTAGCCACCCCGTCTCGATGCTTCTCCCGGCGCCGCCCTGTCCTTCTCAATTCGATCTCGCTGCGCCTGCGCAGATCGCTTGGGCTTCATCCTCCTGTGCCGCCCCTCCCAGGCCCCATCTCTTCTCCAGTCTCGGCGATTCTACCGGCGCCACTGCGCCTCCCCTCTCCCTCCTCTTGTCGCGCGATGGCGCCGCTCCTGGCCAGCCCCCGCCTCGGCGCGAGCACACCGCTGGGCTGCCTGCACCCTCGCGTGACCTCATTCGAGCTCAGCGGCGGCGCCTAGCCCTCCCCTGCTCGCGCGACGGGCAGACGGGCATGCCCGCGGGCAGCAGATATCCGCGGGCGACGGGCACGGGCGACGTTTCCTGCCCGTGGCGGGCAACGGGCACGGGCGCGGGCACGGGATTTGGGGCGCGGGCACGGGCAGGTGAGGGCCCTATCCGCGGATAATTTGCCCGTTGCCATCTTTAAACACGGGTGACAATCCTCAGCAAACACATTATTAGCACAACTAGTATGGTTGCCCGCGTATTTGCGCGGCTAGACTTATAATACTATTTAAAATATTTTTATTTTATTATAGAAGTTTAAGATAGTTTACTATTATTATTATTTTATACTATATTTGTAAAATAATAGAAATAGATTGGAGAATTTTTAACCATCTCTCAATTTCAGTGTGAGATGAGTTATCATTTATCTTGGATTGTGTCTTAGCTAACCCATTGTATTTGATTTTTAGAAGTGAGGTCGGTTAAAGCGTGTCATACTAAACAACTAACATATATCATGGTAGGAAAAAAGAATGTGTGGTACTACAGATAAATCTTTCAAAGAAAATATATCATGCTAAAAATAAGAGAATGTGCTATGTTAGTTAGACATATTTAGAAATAGTAACTAAGTGTACTTTGTATATTTTTATTATTCCAAAATTTAGTTATTTTGGACTCATAATGGTATTTTATATATTTATAATTCTTATTTTAGAAATAAGAATCAGGGATATCTTTAGCTATTTTTATAATCTGAATTCAGTTTTTTTTCACTTTTAATGGCATGGCGGGTAATTTAGAAATAGGTGTGAAGGATTTTTTTGGTTATTTTTATTATTTCGAATTTAGATATTTTTGACTCATAATGGCATGGTGGGTAATTTAAAAATAGATGTGAGGGGTATTTTTTTGATTATTTATTATTCCAAATTTAGCTATTTTATAAATAATTATAGGGGTTTTCTGTCTATTTTTTCATAATGGCAGTGGTGGGCAATTTCATCTTCTTCTTTTCTCGGATTAACATGGGAATTTCTAGGCCTTGAGAGCGTACGTGGTGGCTCCGTTTCGTCATCAAATATATATATAACTAGGAAGGTGGCCCGCGCAAATTGTGCGGTTAGGTTCGTTATATTCTAATTTATATTTCAACATTGTTTTCCTTCATGTTTTTCCGGTAAATACTTTAAATATTTTCTCTCCTTATTTTGAACGTTGTACAACATAATTCACATATAGTATATGTAAATAATCCACCAATAACATTAACATCATTTAAAAACATAATTCTGATTAATATCTAAATTTTGAAATTTGTCTAATAAATTTACTCAGCATAGCTATGGAGGTTTGTTGGATGTTCAGACAAATGCACAAACCCATACCTTTTTTTGCTCTTCGCTTATCAACCATGTGGGTCGTAAGTTGTCCGGTCCAAGATCGACCGCTGCAAGCTATATCTTGCCCCGTAACTCCATGGCACTGTGACCCGATGTCTCTTGTGTGATTCACTGGTTGTGCATTCTATCAAGGCTAGATACCATGGCCTCTATCGTGCATTTGTAAATATACTATATCGTTTGATTTCTGGGATTTTTCTTGGTAAATGTAGAAAAGAATGTACCTCTCTATCTAGGGAAGTCTAAGAACGTGTTTGTAAATGTACCGGCTGCCCTTAAGCCCCCAAAATGCTCTGCATTATGCATCTCCAAGCATGTTTGATGGTCATAGGTCCGCTTGTCAGCTTCATCTTTTTCTTCTTTTTTTCTTTATTAATCTTCTTCTCCTAGCCTTATACCTTTGTTTCTTTCCCTATCGAACTGATCGACGGGCATGGTTGTCTGAGAAGGCGTTAGGCCATTTACTATGTGGTTTTAGTACTGTCCGGCTCGGCTAGCTTGTTTCTCCTCCCCAAATCATGAAGCACCACAGATTCGCTCGCAGGCAGAGATCTTGACTGTTGCCGTTTTGATTCCACTCCTCTCGTATGCATCCCTCGTCGGCCGATGTGCACCACATAGTCATACACCGCCCTGCCGTGGCCTGGTGGATTTATTGGCTCCTCCTATCTTTCTCATCTCTGTCGAATGCATGCATCTTTTGTTGCTTGCTACATGCGCAGCTGCTCCTGCAGAATGCATGTATGTGTGACGGTCGAAGCCATCATGCCCGTGTCCAGCTATACGGTGTCCTTGGAGTTTGCGTTAATCCTCTCGATCTATCATTTTTAAGAGACGGATCGAAACCACCATTGGTACTTTAATACCTGTAGCTGCTCATGAATCTGACCATCCAGGTTGCACCGCCTCGGACCACTTTGATACAGTTGAAATCTGATTTTATTAGCATGGAGGTCGTTGCTCGAGCGTCGAGGCAGACAGGGAGTTGCCTGCAAGAATCCAGGCAACCAATACGTCCGTAGTGGAAATGATCCGAAACTTTTGGTGTAATGTCGCGAGACAGGGTCGAATCCTATAGAATCAAGGCTCGGTTGCAAATGTCCCATAACTGGTTTATGTGATTATTGCTTTCGACGACTGGACGAACGGCACGGTGAACCTATTGCCGACCAGATTGCTTTGCCTCCTACTAATCTGTTTTTTTTAGGGATCTTCCTAATCTGTTTTCTGCATGCTTTTGATGACTCGACGGCCATGGCAATCAACTTGCCGGCCATAAGCCAACGCTGCATCACGAGTTCTGAAGGACCGAGAAGGCGACCAGGGGGGGGGGGGGGGGGGGGGGGGGGTGAATGGGAGCCGATAAAAATTCTTGACATAATTTTCAAGTTCATCCACGCAACAGGCTGTCTGCCTCGATATGGACGACGTTGGGCCATCGTGAACAACTATTTGCTCCAAGGCAATAATCAGATGGACTATATACTTGTTTCGGACTGTATATCTTTTTAATTAATGATGATACAGCTGGCCGGACTCTATACCAAGCACGATTACTCTATTTGACCTGTAGAAGGACTCTTCTTTTCTAGCACCATGACATAATTTTCTTTATTTTAATTCCAAATTATATATATATATTGTGTTGTATATATCATGGACTCTCTTATTTAATCTAGACCGTTAGATGTATAAAATCCAACGGCTCATAGCTTTTCTTTTTTCGACTAACGTGGTAATTTCGTGTCCTTGAAAGCGAACGTGGTGGCTTCTTTGGACCTTCAAATACTAAGATAAAAGATAGATGATAATAGATGTGCACATGTCTCTGGTTCAAGTTGTCATTTTGCCTCTGGTTTTGTGGACGACTTTCAATTGTTTTGATGTTGCACAACTCAACCACTTGTTTCGTCACAACACTAGTGTACCTAACTTGGAAACGTGTTGTATTTAAACTAGTCTAACACCAATCAACAAACACATACAGAATATACTCCAGGGCGCATGGGTACATGTGCCCCCCTCCGCCCTAGCGACATCGGAGGCAACCCAACAAGCATAACATTAAGAGTACCTATCCAACTTTTTTTGATTTGATCATTATACTCATGAAACTACAAATTACAGTCACTAAGTTTGCTCCTTCGTGTCGATATGATTGTTATCTTCATAACTAAATATTTTAATGGCGTGGTGTAGGATATGATATAACCATGATTCATTGTCCATCATGATTGACTCATCTAGTTCACGCAGCCTTCTCACTCCTTTCTCATTTCCATCCTTTTCAGTCTTTCCAGCTATTACTTATTTTTCTTTTGGAGAGCCAAAAAAAATGATGTAACTAACCTCGGCCAAAGTATGACATTTGTACAAACCTTTCTCCTTAATGAAATGACACGCGCTCTCCTGCGCGTTCGAGATAAAAAAAAATTTATGTATGTCACCTGTCTTGGACCTTGTTTCTAGCAAACAAAAGCCTCTGTGCCATCCTTGCTGCTGCACGGATGTTCTTCATCCCCCTTCGCTGCCTGATGTTCTTCTCCCTAGGCATCCTTCGGAGTGCACGGAGCCACCAGTTCTTGAAGTTGGAATCATCCATAGCCGGTGTTGCATGCTGCAGTCCAATCGTGCTGAGGACACGGAACCACACCTCCCTAGTCGTGACACATGAGGTGAGCAAGTGTTGGATGTTCTCCTCGATTTTGCTGTTCTGAGCGCGTGCGCGCGCGCTGCGCAGGGCGCGTGCTCTGACGCGCGGGGTCGCGCGCACGTGGGTGGGCCCGGGCGGAGAAAAAGTTTGGGCGGAAAGTTTTGTTGCAACTTTTTGAGAAAAAGTTTCCCGAAAAGTTGCACCGAAACTTTTTCGAGACAAAAGTTTCCCGAAAAGTTGCACCGAAACTTTGAAGATAAAAGTTTCCAGAAAAGTTACACCGAAACTTTCCCAAAACGGAAAGTTGGTGGGAATGAAACTTTCCAAAAAAGAAAAGTTGCGGGCTGAGGGAAGGCGTGCGCGCGCAGCCCTCCTCGCGCGCGCGCGAATTAGCAGGGCCCTGTTCTCCTCCTCTTAGTCACAGAATGGGCAGCGTTCCGGATGCTGCAGGCCACGGCGCGCTAGCCGGTCCGTCGTCCAGCAGCGATTGAGGATCGCCAACCAGAGGAAAATCTTTGCTTTAAGCGGCGCCCAAGACTTCCACAAGCGCTTATATGGCCCAAAGTGAACCGCACCATTAGTTAATGAGCAGGGAGAAAAAAAAAAATGTTGAGCTACGCAATCGAGTGGTCGCGCTTGCTTGAACAGGTACGCGTATAGGATGGGAATGCGGGATACAGATGCCCAGACACACTCCCTGCACAAAGTTCATAAAAGCCATAGAACGAACCATACATTGCCTATGCATGTCTGCCTGTCTCAAACCTACCCATTCCATGGTTCATCGGACAGGCATGCTCCAGCAGGCCCGTGGACAAAGCACAAGCCAAAGGAGCAACCAAGACAACGAAAAAACCAGAACCAAACATCATAGAAGAGCAGTGCATCGAGTGGTCACAGCAGGACCGTGTAGTAAACATTGCATTACCAATTTCAAGATCCCAAAGGCCGTAAATGAATAATAATAATAATAATAATAACAATAATAATGCAAACACATAACCATATGACGAGCATTTCCGGCAAATATCCGGCACCACATTTCCCATATAGTACCAACATGAAAGGTATCTAATTCCACACATAACGATGTTCAACACAAAATATATAGGTTCATACATGGCACTGTTAAAACACAAACACTTGGAATTCAGATCCAAGAATACAAAGTAAGATTGACTAAAGCAAAACGTCCAGAATCGCATTCCTGCTGATAGCTTATGCAGCGGCCTCAAGGAAAGCCTTCCCAGGGGCGCGTTTCTCAAGTCGACCATGGTTACCAAGCAGCTGCACAAGGGCAAATGGAAACAAAATTAGATCATGCAGAATGTACATCCAATGTTCTTTAGGATATTATATTGGAACAAATAGTAAATGACTGCAAAGATTTTATAAATGCAAAAGAAATCTAGACAGAAAATTTGCCAAAAGGTTGTAACCAGTAACCACCATTCCCAAAATGATAAAAACTTCACATGACATAAGCAGTGGCCAACAGAGACAATAACAACAGCAGCATAAAAAGTTCCGAGACAACCAGAGGCTTATAGAGTTATACCTTAGCGTTGACACCATCAGGCACAATCCTACCCTCACTCTTGTACCTCAGGTAATCAGCACGGCTGAACTTGGTGAAGCCCCTGAATAGGTGCAAATTATAACAACATATTTTATAAGGGATATCTCAGCAAGTAGAGAAAAATATGGAGAATATCTTGAGTGAATAAATTTCTTTGGCACTCACCACTTGCGGCTCTCGATGATCTTCTGGCGACCAGGGAACTTGAACTTGGCACGACGCAGAGCTTCGCTGGCATGGATGGCATTGCTGTCCTTGCACCGCACAGAAAGGAGCACCTGGCCAATATCCACCCTAGCACAGGTTCCCTGGGGCTTGCCAAAGGCACCCCTCATTCCAGTCTGGAGCCTATCAGCCCCGGCACACGAAAGCATCTTGTTGATACGGAGCACATGGAACGGGTGAACCCTGACCCTGAGGTGGAAGGCATCCTTTCCTGCAGACTTGGTCATGTACTTGTTGCACGCGATACGGGCAGCCTCAAGAGCCTCGCTGGAGACATTCTCCTTCTCCCAAGAGACAAGGTGCACACAGTAGGGGAACTCATCGACTCCCTTCTTCTTCATTCCAACATCGTAGATCCTGATCTTGGGGTCAGGGACACCACGGCAGTACCTCGACTTGGGGTACGGCTTGTTTTTGATCTGACGATAGCACCTCGCAGGTCCTGACCAACATTAAAAAAGGCAAGAGTTGGTTAATACAGCCTAAGGATTCAAAATAATGAAAGTGTAGCACACCGGTTCTTATGGAACTCAACATAAACATACTGTTACATATCATAAACAAAATTAAGGTGACTACCAATTACATGGCAAATATCTAAGGATATCACTACAAACAGGCACACTCAACATGCATGTGATCCATTACTATTTGCACAACAAACCAATAATTCAGGGGGTTCTAACAATTCAAATTACAGGTACTCTAGACAGTCCTAAAACATTATCAACGCAAACCTAGACAATAAAAAGCGCTAGACAGTTCAAATTAAGCAAAGCAAATAACTGTGATTTCGCTACAATATTCATGAAAATAAATGGGATCCAGCACCAGCACAATAAACCGATATCATGTCAAAGCCATCAGACACCATGCAACATCGATTTGACATAACGAGGGCACCTAGCCTAAAAAAGAATGGTGCTTGATTCCTAAATGAAGTAACCCTAGCCTTAACTCAGGAGAATGAGATTGTTATAAACTAGAACAGCATCATTTCCCAGCAGGCTAAGAATCATAAGAAATCAGCACTGATGACCCAATTCTCCTCCACCTAAGAGGCAGGTAGTCAAATAAACGAACAGGTTATAAAGCACCCCTAAACCTCAAAGTACTCGTAGTCGTAGAACAGGTAATCCTGGGGAGTTGGACTAATTACCAGGAACCAAACCGGAAATACTAGTAAACGAGTGCAACTAGCTCCACGGATCAATCGAAACGTAGCAGATTTCGCACAATTCGGCAGATCTAAACGAGATTTGCGTGGGGAGGCACGCACGTGTCAGGACAAGCGGCTAAATCAATCATCGGAAGGACACGAGCAACATCGGACGAGTATGAACGAGAAGAGAGGGAAACGCGGACTTACTTCTCCCCATGGCGACGGCGGCAAGAAGCGAGGGACGACGGCGGCGGCGAGAGGTGAAGCAGAGGCAAAACGAGGAGGTGGATGCATATATAGGGCACGCGAACGCGGAATGGGGCCGTGCCGCCGTGGGTTTTGTGCGTCACGGCGTGCGTGGGTGTGGCGGATTGGGCTTCATGATGCTGGGCCATATACGAATAGGTAATAGAAAGGCCTATATAGGCCTTATGAGCCCACGTAACAAAGCCTACTACAACAATGAAGCAGTGGACCGCTGGGAGACTGCGGGCTGTCCCTTCATTGTGGGCCAAAACTAGCCCCAACTGCGAACATGTTCATTGTCACGGGGAATGGAGATTGGAGAGGGTCGAGAAAAAACAGGGACACTGGGACAGCACACTGCACTACACGTCTGTCTACACGCTACTACAACTGCTCACAGCTGGAGTCAACACTTGCGTTTCTGAGGCTCAACACTTGCGTTTCTGAGGCTAGCAGATGTTAGACAAGACTAGACGCTGCTGTGCTTTCTTCTCCTAGATAAGCCACACAGCACACTCATAAGTCATAACATGGTTCTAGCTTATTAAGCTTTCTT
This sequence comes from Eragrostis nindensis, assembly GCA_012490785.1. Lineage (NCBI taxonomy): Eukaryota > Viridiplantae > Streptophyta > Magnoliopsida > Poales > Poaceae > Eragrostis > Eragrostis nindensis. The sequence goes on along the minus strand of JAAXCT010000514.1, from coordinate 68,812 downwards.
CTCTTGATTATTATGTCCCTGTTGCTAGCTATTAGTAGGATCTACAGATTTTAGATGTATAGCCATGTCGATGAGTGTTCATCAATCATTGGATCACACCATTGTTTGATAACATATGTTGTACTTTTACCACAAACAACAGCAAATACCATAAGAACGCTGCATTAATAATATAATAAGTTGTGTGCTTATGGATATCTTCGTCAGAAACGAGTAAAAGTTTAACAATGAGTTGTGTGCTTATGGACATCTTCGTCAGAAATGAGTAAAAGTTTAACAATAAGTTGTGTGCTTGATATGAACATTGTTGCAACTTCCATGTCATTTGCTTTTGGCTTTCTTGAAAACTGTAATAATTGAACGACTAAACAAATACACTAAAAAGTGCATAGACAGAAACGATTTTATTTGCTTGCTAAAATAGATTATCTTTATCTGAAAAAAATAACATAATAAGTGATGCAAATGGACAAAATTGAAGATATAAGTTCTATAAATACATATTGTCGCTTAGTTATAGTACCTTGATTATTATTTGTTTCATAAAAAATGATACCGAAAGGTTTTATCAATGGTTTTATTCACGTCAAGCCAATGAATGTATATGAATAAAATCGAGATTTTTTTTCCCTAAAAAGTGGTTACTACCTTTTATCAAGCGGCTGAAAGTCAATGAAGCCGTCGCCGATGACTCCACGAACAGTGGCGAAGAGCATGAGGCTATTGGAAGCGACCCGTGTCGAAGGTTTGACCGGTTTGATCCGTCTTTTGCAATCCTTGCCCACGTTCCATGCATGGTGGGTGAGGGAGCATGGTGGTGCCTTGGACAATAGAATGATGGTACATGAGGTCAGATGGAGTAAGCTAAATAAAATAAGCCGTCCAATTTTATTTGATGGCTCATGTGTATCAACTCTAAGAATATAGTTGATTTCATACGACATATTTTTAAGTAACTTCCTTTTTAAGTTACTTTAACTCATTTACAAAATGAAATTAAGTAACTGACCAAAAATATCGAGGGTGGTGGTGGTGGTGGTTGTTGGACTCTTTTTTTTTATAAAAAAAAGGGAAGAACATGAAAGAAAGCCAATTAGATGAGCCCCGGTGGTCTAGATTGCACACTCCTCTTCGAAAGCAAGCCTAAACTGCACTCACTTGCACTCCTAGTACCGCATGTTATAACTTGGTCACCACAAAAAATTCATCTCCTCGATCTTTCTCCCCAGATGTAAGTAAAGCGCAGCAAAAGTGTTCTAGATACCTTGTTTAGCTGCAAAGCCACATAAAATAGTTGCATGCGTCAATGCTTCACTGGCCGCTAAACATTCATGGTAGTACTACGAGTACGTACGAAACAATTGCACTATCTTATAAACCTGCGTGCGTCGCCATTGATTCCGAATCCTAGTGAAAATCTCAGCCTTATGGGCTCAAATTTATCATACCAAGCGAGTCACACTCCCTGACAGTCTTCGACCACAAATAAACTACGTAAAGACGAAGAAGATCTTGGCGTCTTCACAAATTGGAGATCTCTTGTTGCTCTTAACAACGAGTTAATTATTACTAAAGACATGATTTTTTGAGGAAACAGCACTCAAGACATGATGGGAACGTACCGGCTATACAAATAAACAATTGGCCCTGCACAGAAGCGTGTGGGAGCGGTGAGTCACACACGGCACACGCACTGTCCTGCACCGGTCGGTGCACGAATACCTAGGGGCCCAGTCTAATGCTGAAGCTTATTAACCTCTTTTGGACTGGAGGACCAAGGCCAAAGGCTGGTCAAACAGGTTACTGTAACGGCATGCCGTCTTGTGACCAGCAACTTTTAAGCACCCAACCCCACCTCTTCTAGTAATAAAATAAAGAGGTTGTTATTACTTCTTTAACCTCACGGTAACATCAGTCCAAAGGTTCATGGTTAAGCTGTCGAGTCTGGTTTGGTGAGGTAAAGCGAGAGAGTTGGTGGCCACCATTGTTGCGAGAGAGAATGCAGTGTAAAACATGGTGAGCCCATGATGTGGTTCTCCTGGTGCCAGGCTTTGAGAAAGCTTTGCTTTGCCATCCATTGCAACGGAGTGTTACTCGCTGCTAATTCAACAGCACATTTACTAGTTGGCCATCACCCTAATAAGTGCTGCATCTTTAACCGCTCCGCTGAATCAGGTCTTTTGACCGTCTTTCTGTCCTGAAACGCTGAGCCACGCCTCCTCCTACGCAAGCGTCGTAGTGTAGCTTTTTTTTTTTGAGGGCAAGCGTCGTAGTGTAGCTTGGGCACGGGTCGCAGACAGATGCCTGCATGCTGCATTGAATTGAATGGCTGCTGCGACGTTTCAAGGCTGTGTTGTGTGGCCTGGCCTGTCGCATGGAACGGACAGGACATTGCCAAACGGAACAATTCACAGTTTTACTGCCATCGCCAACAGATTCTCAACAGGCATGCCGCAGTGCTCGTCGATGCAGATTCCATCTCAGTAGTAGTTGAAGAAAACACAAGACGCAGATTATACTGTAAGCTGAAAATTCCTTCCAACAGAAAGAGCACTCCTCCCTGTTGTCATGAGCGAACAAGATTTTTAGAATGCAGAAGCGGCAGTTGGTCTTGAGATCGGCCAGCATCAGGAGTCCGTCTCACGCTTGCCTCCTAACAGCAAAACAGTTGATCAAAGGAGAGAAAAAGACGAGGGGCCAAAAACCCAAAATCTAAATAAAAGGCCAAATTCAGCCAAGCTAACAAAAGCAAGATGATTCTGATTCATCATCACACCCACTTCCATTGGAATGACACCTCTCTTGCTTGCCATATGACAACAATAAATCCCCCTGCATTTTGCATTTGCGACATGTGCCATTGCAAGAAGGGAAGCATTCCTTCTCCATTTCCCCAACCCAACCCAACAAACTGTCAACCACACTTCACTTCCCTGCACCCAACCTCAGCCAGCCCAAAACCCTATAAACCATCTCTCTCATTTCTCACACTACACTGTGTCCGTTTCTTGTTCCTCCAAATTCTCACTTGTCCCTTCCCTCCAAAGCTGGCATTGCCATGGCAGCAACGGCGGCGAGCCGGTCTCCCACGATGGTGATCCAGGACGACTACATCGACATGGACCTCACCCCGGCGGCCACGCCGCTGCCTCCCGCGTCGCCACGCTTCGAGTTCCAGAGCGCCACCGGCGGCGTGGGCGGCGGCGCCAGGCGCAGGGAGGGGGAGGAGGAGGCGTTCGCGTCGCCGGCGGACGAGCTGTTCTACAAGGGCAACCTGCTCCCGCTCCACCTGCCGCCGCGGCTGCAGCTCGTGCAGAGGCTGCTGCAGGAGCAGCTGCCGCCGCCGCCGCCGACGCAGCAGCAAGGGGTGAAGCGGGACGCCGCCGAGTCGGACGCGGCGGAGGAGGAGGGAGACGACGGCGGCGGCGGCGCCGCCGCCGCCATCAAGGTGGCCAAGAAGCCGTCTTGGTCCAAGAGGCTCAAGGTGGTGAAGCGGTGGGCGTCCAGGGAGTACATCCGGTCCCTCTTCCTCGCCACCAGGCCCAGCGACATTGTCGTCGACGGCAACGGCACCGGCAGCGTCAGCGCCAGGGCGCCGGCGCTGGACCACGACCATGAGGTGTGCCACCACCGCAAGTCGTTCTCCGGCATCATCCGCCGGGTACGCCTCGTGGCGACCAAGGCCGCGGCGCCGGCGCCGGGCGTCTCGCCGCTCTGCTCGTCGTCCTCGTCATCCTCTTCCTCGTCGACGCCGTCCTGTGGCACCGCAAACGGGTTCTTCTTCCGGGCCCCGCCGGCGGCGGCGGCATCGACGCCGGTGCTGAAGCGGAGCAGCAGCGCCGGGTCGGAGGAAGGCGCCATCCAGGGCGCCATCGCGCACTGCAAGCGGTCGTCGCAGCAGCAGGGGATGGCGATCTCGGCGGCGCGGCGGAGCAGCGCCAGCGACGTGGTGTTCTACTCGGTGACCAACACGCCCAGAGCCTCGTCTGTCGCCGCCGGCGAGGTGGCGCAGGAGAGGCAGGAGATGTGCAGGGGGTGACAGGGATCAAAGCGACATTTTTTTTTTCCCGTTCTTCGTCTTGTTTCTTGGGGAATGCTTGTGAAAATGGTCGAGCAATGTGCCGTGGATTGCTGTGAGGATGCAATGTACAATGTGTTCCATGCATTTTCTTTTCTCTTGTTCAAATTTTTGAACATCTTGCAGCAAAGGATCTCTCATTTCAGCTGTGGATCTTGGTTCCAGCTGCAGCTCCTCCTCTGCTCCATTCTTCTCCACCCCATGATCAATCTCTCTGAATGAGAAAGCCACTTCTCCATGGAGCAGTGGGGAAGGTGAACAGTATCGAGTAAATGGGGCAAGGGTGGCACTGACTTGGTGGCAGATTTGATTCCTCTCCGAACAAGTACACTGCTTGACCATACCATACCCTACCATCCCTCGTCCTCTCCCACCTGTACAATTCAATCTGCTCCGTATTCTGCTTTCAATTTTGAATGGCATCAACCATATGTACTACATCCACCTACCTCACCACGTTCGCAGCCCGTCCATGGAGCTGTCACTGATGTAGAGTGTAGAGTGTAGACCACTCCAGCTCAAGCAAAGCCATCTTCTTCAACGCGACGCTACGCACCTGCACTGCTGCTCCTGTTCCTTGGCTTGAAAACAAAGTTTTTGGAACACCAGCGCACTCCATGAAAATGCTTGCGGATGCTTGGGCTTTCCCAAACATGATGCTTTTAAGGAACCCTACGAAACAAGATTTGAGGTCCCATCAGCCAGTCCAAATCAAGCGTCCACAATAGATTAGCGAAAAAGCCTTGAAAAAAAAAGATTAGAAAAAAGCGTAGCTGTGGCGGTAGCAGATCTGGAACAGGTTAGCATAGCAATGCCGTTGTAGCGTTGTTCAGCTGCTAGTGAGAGTCAGGATCCGTCTCCATTTGAATGACCTGTTTTCAGAAGGCAAGGATTTCTCAGGAAAAACGGCTTGTAAATTCTGCGACTTTTAAGCTGGCATTGGCCACTGCTGACACTTCTCGCGCAGCAACACGATAGGTCGGTGGAAAGGCGAAGCTTTGCAAGCTGAAGATTGCCAGTTCGCAGCTCTCTCCCCACCATGGCTTGTCGTCCTCCCTCTTCTTCTGATAGAGATGGGTCACCACTCACTCAAGTGCAATCCAAGCACAACAGGCCCAGATGACAAGCACGAGCACTGAACAGGGAGAGAAGAAGAGAGAGAAAACACATGCAAACACGAGAGAGATTCCTTCGTCTCTTTCACCGTGACTGTGTGATGTTCTGTTAAAAGTTACTCCACTATACAGGTTTAAGCAAGAGCACCAACGGATGGAGCAAACCATTTGCCCTGCAACGAACCAAAGAATCTTCTGCAAAAGCGCGCCGGGTGGCCATGAGAAAAGCTCTCGCCTTTCTGTTTCCGGTGTTCAGGAGGAAGAAAAGGCGATGGAGAGAGATTTCCAGTCACAACAAACTAGGAAAAGTCTCTTGTGCCTGACAGGTAACACAGCTTTGGTTCGTGTGCGTCCTCCGTAGCGAATAACTAAAGGTCATGATCGTGTACAATGATTGTCCTGTTCCGGACATGGAGGGGTCCGGGCCTCAGATCGATGCGAGAAATTTAGAAATTAGAACAATGGCAAAATCAAGGGGAGGTCAAATGTTCATACTCGAATACTGCTTCTGCGTCAAGGCAAGGAGAACAATGGCAAAAATCAAGTCGGCAGATGAAGCAGAGGAGATGTTCGGCAATTTAGGCCCAAAGGTCACATCAAAACTAATCTTGCTATTTAAGCGTTTTAAATAAGTTTAATTACAAAACCTTTTTACTGATGTAGGCTAATTTGCGAGACGAATCTAATGAGCCTAATTAATCTATGTTTCGCTACAGTGATGCTACAGTGACTATCGTCTAATCAAGGCTTAATTATCCTCATTAGATTCGTCTCGTAAATTAGTACAAGGTTCTGTAGTTCGTTTTATAATTAGACTTATTAAGACGCTTAAATAACAAGATTAGTTTTGATGTGACCTTTAGGCCTAGAGAAATGAACACCCCAAGAGGAACAATCGAATTAAAGCTGCAAAGCTGTTTAGCATCTGGTAGTAGCTTTGCAGCGGCAGACGCCAGAACGAGCAGCAGATTGTTTGACTGACAGGTCAAAGCTAGGAGTATAAATATACAGGAATAGACAAGTGTCTCGCTGAACAAATCCACCAAGATATTCTACTCTTGCTGGCAAAAAATACAGCTGCGTGGCAGGATACGCTTCAATACTTCATGTTATAAACAGCAATGACAAAAAAATATGTTTTCTTCATAAATGACAAGAAATCTGGCACACAGGATTTCTACCTGTAGTCTGTGGACAGGAGGCACAAACTTAATCACTTGTTTGATTCCAAGGTCGAAGCTCGAAACATAAGAATCTTTACATACAATTTTGCCAGGAGGTGGCTACAAAACTCAACAGCAGGCTAGTTTAAAGTAATCAGGACAGGGTTTATCTTTGGTGAGACAGGCCAAAGCACCTGTTGGCAGGATCCTGAACTTGTGGGAGCAGCAGGAACTGTGCTGGTTGCTAGTTTCTTGAACCAAAGCACCAAGAATACCATCCAGACACAAGTCACGTGCCTGTTTTCGAATTCTGAAGCTGCATGGTTGCAGGAATTAAAAAAATGATCTGGTTTCTCAAGCTGGACATCCAGAAAGTTTCTTCTTTTAAAATATCCATGCAAAATGAAAATGAAATCCATGAGACAGATAACGAACATTGACAAAGAAACTAGAACGCAAATGTACAAGTATCATTGTGTTAATTTCGCCTACTGTTCTGAGAGAAATACAAATGTACAAGTATCATTGTGTAAAGAATCAGATGCATCTGCCCTCACTGCACTGGGGTGGGGTAAGTTACCTACTGACATAGAAAACTGATCGGCAGTGAGTGTTTCTTCATGGGAAATCAAGAAACACGCATGTGAGGACAAGTAAGCCCAGCAGGGGACTAAATACAATAGCTAAAGGTTGAGACAGATCAAATACAAAAGGGCCGCATGATGTAGCCTGCATTGCTAAACGCATTGGCTACCTTTTCTCTCATCACGATTCTTTAGATCAGTAGCAAAATGAATCACATAAGAATGTTGTTATGTTAAAAGACTACATTGCAGAATAAGGCTATCATCACAGAATAGGAGAATATCCAGAAAGAAATATTTAAATTTTTAGCTAGTTTGTCTGCTAGAATAATTTGATTCCATTCCTGCTGTCGAAATTAAACATCATCTGTGCTTTGCATTCTCCATGGAAAACCGCTTCAAGGTGATTAGCATAATTGTACCTAGACAGCAGTATTCATTAGGTAAGCACCTATCAGTTTGTGCAAGGAAGCAAAGCCTGACTAATTCGAACGCCCAAACATAGTTTCGCATGAATTTAAAGAAGCAACGCATGCACCATCATTTTTCTATTTGGAAAATTCCGTCCATATACATGCATAAGATGGCTTCCAAGTAGTGCAACTGAAGTTACCATAAGCAGCTCTCCTGAGATGTTTATACAAGTTGTCCGTTAGTACATAGCAGAAACAGATGACGAGGATGCTGGCTCATGAAAATTGAAAACATCTTAAAAGGGATAACTGGCGCATACTACCCAAAAGGAAACACACTATGCAGGGGTACAATGTATAAAGCAACTAGTATAAGCTATTTATATATAGATTGTCAGTGATACATGTTGAGAGGACACTTGCTTTTTAAATGAAAAAAACATAATACTATTACAAAGAGGACATGTTTTATCTACTATCCAGAAAGATACTAACCCAACAAGATCATTCAAGGGTAGAAGCATAGTCAAGGCTCATAAGGAGCTCGCGTTAGCCTGAGAACAATCTGCATACATTAACACAAAACATTATACAAGGTAATCATTAAGTGAGCAAAACTAGTCTTTCCACTACACACCAATATTACCTTTGTTTTGTCATTAACACCTATATAGTCACATAGCCTCTGGCTCATGGCTAGCTTTTTTCCAGCCCACCAAAGCTCTATCTCCCCGTGCTTGCTGTCTTGGTATTTGCTTACAAGAAAGAGTTCACAGTTAGTCGAGGCCATCCCATGTAAAGCTGTAACTATTCCTTGGCAAATGAAAACATTGCAGGCTGCAAGTTGGAACTAGTACTTAACTAGGTTAATGAACTTCATAACAGGATCTAACATCTAAGATAGGAACAAAAGTACTGCAAAAGAAAAATAAAAGTTTTCTCCTTACTATATCTGCATTTTTTTTTCAAAGAAAGTATCTCTATTTAAATTCATGTTACCTGATGATGGCTGTTGCAGGCAAAATGTTTCAGGAGATTCTTGTAAAGCAGTAACACATTTCTTCTCAATGTTCTTGATATGTTCTCTTAAAGCACGAGGGGACAGGAATCTGTTATGTTGCACTTGCTCCTGCAACAATATTCAAAGGCCTCTCAAAATCATCTTCCAACAGATAGGCCCTAAAAGTTATCACTTGTGTACATGTTCTAATTTACATTGACATATCCTAGGCTACAACATGTACGCAGTTTTGTTGAAGCGGCAATGAATAGAAGGAAAGTGCTAACTTTGCTTCCTATTCCCATTCTTGAGCATTAACTTTCAGAGGTAACAAAATACCCAATTGAACTCTAACCTCTAACCAGAAATTGAGATGTTTGTTTTTTACTAGAAACACCCAATTGAATAAGAGGAACTTTTTTTTTGGGGGGGGGGGGGGGGGGGGGGGGGGGGGGGGGGTTTACAAATAAACAAAAACTGGTCTCAAGCATAGAGCACTCAACCAGCAAATACACTTGCATATTTTGTTGTCGATTAGATTCAACATATAAGAGCCTGATGTGAGTGAACTTTTTTCTAGAAATGCACAAGAGAATAGCTTGCATTGTATGAAGAGAAAAGAACAGCCTGTTTACAATGCCTTTTGCTACGGCAGGTACTGCTAGTACAGTTGGTCACGCCTCAGAGAACAGAGAAGAACGACTTACAGTTATATTATGCGGAAAAATAACTTCATGTAGTACTTCTAGTGTTGAGTTTTAAAATTACGCTCCACTGTAGAGCAACAAAAGATTACGACAACAAAGCTATTTCTATTCTGCGTACAAGTCTTTGAGCATATCTGACATTCTGGCTAACTAACTAAAGCGGATTGCGCTGGAAAGACTTTAGTGTGTCATTCCTACCTGCCATGCCACTGAGCTGATTTGACTACCTTGTTGGCACACCATTAAGGTGGCTGGGACCAGAGGTAATCAGGTCATGTTATTGTATTCGCGCACCTTTATGAACCAGGTGATACTGAAAGACATAACTATTTTCAATTATCAGCACAACATGCCTCAGGTCCTTGTCACATGTATATTATATTGGTGTGCACTAGAAGAATATTGTACCAATAGGACAGTTTGGTTGAGGATCTGTTATTTCAGTGCCAATTTATTGATAAAAACATTTACTCGCAGATAGTCAAAAACAAAGAGAGAAACTCAATACAAAGCATACGCCCAGGCCACTATATGGTGATGCTTGCCTATGCTCTAGTTTCATACTTCTATTTCATTCATCCTCACAGTACTACCACCAATACATTCTTCTCTTGTCGTCAACGCCCTCTGAACGTGCTGGAGGCGTGCAGTGGTGATTCATCTGGTCTAGGATCAGCTCCTTGTTTTCGTTGGTAAGTGATCCTAGATTACTCAATGGCTTGTTACAGGAGTTGGTTTTCTTCTAAAGGATATTTTGCTGTGATGTGACTGTTATTGAGAGCAATCAAATTATCAAAATCCAAATCTTTCCTTCTCCATTTGGTTAGCTGCGGATCTGTTAGTTGCACGGTCCACTACTAGTCCAATACATCCATCCATAGTTTTGTTAGGTTTTGCCCACCCCAACTTGCTTGGGATAAAAAGGCTTAGTTGTTGTTGTTGTTGTTGTTGTTGTTGTATAGTTTTGTGAGGTTCTTCTCCTCTATTAGGCACTGTGTAAGATTGTACCCATTGTTTCTTCCTAAAATAACGGTACACCAAGGGCCAAGGTGCAGTACGGTGCCATTTGTTATGCCAAAAAAAAAAAAAAGCAAAGGAACTCAATTGATCGCACGTTCTTTTTCGCCTATTTGCCTAGTAGCTGAAAGTTTTACAATTGTTTTCCTTGTTGAGAGGAGCTTACAGTTGTGTATGCCGTTTGAAATTGTAAATATGCTTTGCTACTCAGGTCATCGGCGCAATGGCTCCTTTGGGTGTGATTCTTGGTTCAGTCCTTGGAGCAGTTGGGCTACTGATAGTTGTACTTGTTCTGGTACTTGTGTACCGCAGGAAAAAGACTCTGGAAAAGCAGCATTCAGAAACAGGAAGAAGAACTTCTGATGATGACACTACTATTACATCAGGGCTGAATGGAACCTATCGAATTGCCTTCCATTTGCTCCAAGAAGCGACAAACTATTTTGATGAGGACTGGGTGATTGGAACTGGAGGTTTCGGGAAGGTGTACAAGGGAGAGTTGAGGGATGAGACCAAGGTTGCAGTGAAGCGTGGAAGCCCAACATCTGAGCAAGGTCTCAACGAGTTCCGTACAGAGATTGAGCTCCTCTCACAGCTACGCCACCGCCATTTGGTGTCTCTGATTGGATACTGTGATGAAAGCAACGAAATGATCTTGGTTTATGAATACGTGGAGAATGGGACTCTCAGAAGTCATCTATATGGTTCCAATAAGCCCTTACTCCATTGGAAGCAGCGGCTGGAGGTTCGCATTGGAGCGGCAATGGGCCTGCACTATCTTCATACTGGTTCTGAGAAGGGCATCATCCACCGTGATGTCAAGTCATCAAACATACTGCTTGATGCGAACCACGTTGCAAAGGTTTCTGACTTTGGTTTGTCAAGGATTGGTCCTGAACTGGACCAAAGTCATGTCAGCACAGCAGTGAAGGGAAGCTTTGGATATCTTGATCCCGAATATCTTAAAAGCCAACGGCTGACTAAGAAGTCAGATGTCTACTCTTTCGGTGTTGTTTTGCTTGAGGTCCTATGTGCCAGGCCGGCCACAGTTCCAACGGGCACGACGAACTTGGCAGAGTGGCGAATGGGGTTCCTGAAGAGAGGACGGGTGGAACTAATCGTTGATCAGAAAATTGCAGACAAAATCAGACCAGATTCCATGAAGAAGTTTGGAAAAATAGTGGAACAGTGCCTTGCAGATGAGGGTGTGGACCGGCCATCGATGGAAGAAGTCCTCAGGGACCTGAACTATGCTCTTCAGCTTCAAGATGGTCTGCAGCTTGAAGATGCAGATTGTACAGGCTCAGATGATAACAGCATGAACAGTATTGTCGAACTCCCGTCCCGAAGCTCCAGAATCCTTGAGAGCAACAATGTGAAAATGGCAGAAGCTGGAAACTAAAATGAGCATGACCTCTCGCACTTGTCGGTGAGCCAGATCTTCTTTCAGCTAATAAAAACTAAGGGTGTCGGTGAGCCAGATCTTCTCTTAGCTAATAAAAACTAAGGGAAGGTAAATGTGGAGTACATAATCCGTATGATACTGCGGAATCCTTTAGAGTCATTCGTGATTGATGTATACGTGAGAGGTTATGTGTAATTTTCTTTGGATTCCTAAGAATATTTGGGTCGTTTGATTCAAGAGTCATGTCAATCGAGCTGACCTATTTACTTCCTAAAAGCTAATAGGTCAACCACGACTATTGATGTGTTTATTTGTCTTTTTATCTGGAAAGTTAATGTAAAAGGAACATACTTGTAACAAGATTCAAAGAGTTTCCGAAATCTCGTGCGACCAATAGGCCCTAACAGTTAACATGTCCACATGTTCTAAATTAGACTAACATAGCATGGGCTACAACATGTACAAAGTTATATGTTTTCGATGATGAACATATTGTGAAAACACTAATTTACATTTCCTATACCCAATCCCAAAACATTAATTTTTTGAGTTACAAAACAATGGTTATACGAAATGCTCAACCAAAATCCAACCAGGCAATGAGTTGTTTGGTGATCATTGATAACATCAACTGAATTGGAGGAGCTCAGTTCCCAAAACGAGCATATTACTTATTTTTCAGATTACGCAAGCACAAAGAAAAACAAACAGGTCACAAGCATGGTACTAGCACTTAACTGGCAAGCACACTTGTACCTATGGTACTGATACTCCACTAGTCCAACCAGTAATATCGGCACATAATATTTCATTGTCAAGTTGAACTGGGGAATAAAAGTGCCTGCTCTGGGTGACTGAATACACCTTCTGCATTTTTTTTAGAGTTTTGTGTCCTTCTGCATTTGCTCTATGGAGTTCGATACTGATGGCTGGTGAACCCAATCCAACAGGCCAAGTGAAGTATTTGAACTTTCAAATCCACACAAAAAAAAGAGAGAGAAATAAACTGATCCAATCGTCAAAATCAAGTGTAGTAGTACATCGCATCTAATTCAGACAACTACCGCACATTGAACAGCAAACACGATCGAATGGAGTGGAACATGAACTTGTCCCTGGAAAAGGAGAGCGGACGAAGCTGGGAGATGCTGACCTTGGATGCGTAGGCCTCGGCCTCGTCCAGCGCCCTCACGAGCTCCCCCGCCGCACTCGCATCCGCACACCTCTCTGCGGGCCGGAGAGGAGAAGGAGAGAGCCACGCAGCGCAGTGTCAGTTGGAATCAAAATCCGCCTGTCGCGAAAGCTACCGTGCTGCGGTGATGGGAAGTTTCTCACCTCGGAGGCGGCGGCAGAGGGAGAGCAGGCGGGCCTGGAGGCCGGCGAGGGCGTCGAGGGCGGCCGCCACGTCCGCGACGGCGGCGGCGGCGGCGCACTCGTAGAGGAACTCCATGTCCTCCCCGTCCGCCTCAGGCGGCGACGGCGAGGACGCACCCGCCGACGACTTCACGTGCAGCACCACCATCGCGCCCGCTCGTCACGAAGGTTCTGGAAGCTTCCGCGCTCAGGGGACGAGACGACGGAACGGCGGGGGGCGGTTCCGTCTTCCGAGCGGACTGAGCTAGAAGAAACGGGGCCAGCCTTTATTATTTTCCACACCGATCTATCTCAGCCGCACGAGTCCGATCGATCGGTTAGAGCATCTCCAATAGTTATGTAAAAAAACACTCCCTAAATACTAATTTAGGAGGTTCTAAAGAGATATTGGGAGTAAAAAAGAACATCTCTTCCAACCATTCCCAACATTTGGTTAACAAATAGCTTCAAACTTGTCCACGTCACCTTTTTTTTTTTGGCCTTGGGGTTGTTTTCTTTGGCTTGGAACTTCCTGATCGTACGCGATTTGACTTGCAGAACAAATCATGCAACGCAGCCGTGCGCAGCAGCTACACAAACATGTACGCCTCTGGCTCGCCGAAAGGGACCGCGCCGAAGCTGCAGCACAATGTTTTTTTTTTTTTGCGAAGATGCAGCACAATGTTTTTGCATGCCGAGTAGATCCAGTTCGGTGCCTGCATATGTTTTTCCAAGAATATATGCACACGGCGGCTACCCGTAGATGAAAGATTATTTTATTGCTAATCTTCAGCGCGCATTTTCGAAGCTCGAATATGCAGACGTGGAAGATCTGCAGCGCCCGTTCGTCCGATTTTGCCGTGGGAACTGCCGCGCTGGACGGGTTGGGACTCCCGAAACCATCATCAAATGTAGGGATGATATAGGGAAAAATCAAGAGAAGCTAAATGTAGGGAGCATTTTTAAAGAGCTGTTGGAGAGAGATTTTTGTTGATTGCTGTTTAAATTAAAGATTGGGGCTAGTTATACATAACTGTTGGAGATGCTCTTAGAAGACACCCTGGGGTGGTCGCTAAATCAAATAGCGACCGCCCCTGCCGTCGCCATCTCGCCGGCGCGCCTCCGCGTTCCGGCCGATCTTCGCCTTTTACCAACTCGTGCGCCATACCAGAGGCATCCGGAAGGTCCAGGACATGATTGCGCTGAACGGTGAGGCTGTCCATCCCCCGATCGGTCGGAGGAGGCCTTCCCTTGGATCCAGTGCACGTACGGTTTCGTTGATGGCTGGGGAGCTGTTCCTGGTCACCTGACAAGCATGCAAGCCCGGTTACAACGTCCCCGGATTTCTCTTTTCACTTTAGCATTCCAATCTCATCTCTGAAACAATTTCTTCACTGGATGTCAGCCGGGGCTCGTCAGAGGAACTCGCCGGGGTGTATGTGGAAGGCATCGATCGATCGGGCGGGACGAATTAATTGAAGGACACAACTTATCTTAGTACTACTATTTTGAGACAAATTAATTAAAGGACACATCTAAAGAGCGATCAATAATTGACCAGGCAACCTTTACACGCACATTCGTGACACCGACAGTAAACAGATTCTCACTCCAACCGTTGATCCTGGGAGTAAACTGAACAGCGCGTTCAGACTCGCCGTCACCACCAGTCTCGGCAACGATGATGAGCGTATCATTCAGATCGACACTTACAACTGGCCGCAAAAGCTGGATAGCTCCGTCGTCACAACACCTGATGGCCTTTCTACCAGCAGCAGCCTGCAGCAGTTTGCCATCGTAAAGCACAAGGCAGCTGTCCGGGATGCAGGCGGTGCGAGCAGTGATCTTACCATCAAATTCTCCCTGCAGGACATGGACAGCAATGGTGGCCTCCACCGCGTCCTTGGCGACTGCGTACGTCACCTCCACGTCGCTGAGCCTTGAATCAAGGCGTTTGCTTTCAACCACGCTCTTCGGCCTCCAACTAATGCCGCTGACCGATACGTATCCTTTGCTAAGATCTACCGTTACGCCCTTCGGCCATCGAGGATCCATGATCTTCAGATCAATCTCAACAAACGTGTCGTCTATCAACACGAGCCCCCGGTTTGGGCCAGCCAAGATCAGCGACTCGTCCTCTCCGTTGATGACTTGGCAGTGATCGCTGTCGCGGCGGAAGAGGTACACGCACTTGCGGTCGAGGCTGTCGCGGGCGACGACGGTGCCGTAGACGTGTATTGGGAACTTGAGGTAATCCAAGGAAACTATCCTCACGGAGAGGACGTTTACCCCAGGATACAGGTGGAGGTCAGCAGCATCAACCCCTTCTCTGTCAGTGTGCCTCATCGGGCCCTTGGTAGACTCCTCGTCGGGGTCGAAGGTGGCGAGGTCGTAGAAGCCTTGTCGGGTGTAGTATAGGCCGAGGCCCCCCTTCTTGGGGTCGTAACCGGTGACCCGATCCGTGGACGAGTTGCTCCTGGCGAAAAGCCTCTTCCTCCCTCAGCAAACGCCTCTGATGGTCAGCCACCGCCTCCGCCTCGTCGAAGAAGAAGGGTTCCAACCCTGGCACCTCCTCCACCTCGTCCAGGAAGAAGGGATCCAAGCCGGACATCTCCTCCTCGCCGCTATCATCATCGTCGTCGTTGGAGCCGAGCGAACCGGGTGACGACCCGCCGTGCTTGCCTAATGCGCCGCCGTCTGTCATGATCTGTGAGCTGACCAAGGAACAAGCGATTAGTATCCGACGATCGAGGAAGGGATTTATGGGGTTCAGAACAGAGTGCTCCTCTCCTCTGCCGCCAGGAATATGAAACGGACTCGGATCTTAGAGAGTGCCGTTTCGTTTCGTGCCCAGTGCTTGAGTCAAGCCTGGTCGGCGCGCCGTGCCGTTGCTACTATGCACACGTTCATACATCTTCGGAACAAGAATCCAAAAGTGACATACTCCCTGGTCGCATGGTTCCTGTTGACGTCAGCATTCCGCTCCCCGTGCTTTACCAGGATACTCCTGCCGACGCCAACCAGGACATTACGCATGGAGGCGAGGACGAATGGTTCCATACGCCGCCATTATCCGGCTCTAGTTCGCCGCCCGATCGACTTTGTGCTTGTTCTTCTCAGCACCTCCGTCGACGTGATGGCCAGCATGTCACGGCAACCCGGAGACGACGACGAGCTACTGACAAGATGGCGACGTGTACAAACCACAGGTTTGCCGTCCCCTTTTGCAGGGATCATTTCCGCAGCATTCTTCTTTGCGTGTTTCGCTGGCACTGGCACACAATAAAATGTTTTTTTTAACGTTTCCAGTGGCATTTTTGTGGTTTCGCCACTGGCTCACAGGTTCGTCATTGTATTTGTAACCTTGCAATTTTATGAACTGGATCCTAGCTAGCTACTGGAACAGACATGATTTTGATTCTTCCTACTACCGCGAACACATTCTTCCTCACTTGCTCTTGTAACCCTAACCCTAAACCCTTGTTCACTTCTGCCGGATACAGTTTATTAGAATTGTCTACGTGTTCTGAATTAGTCCAACATATCCTGGACTCCTGGTTACATCCAAAACATAGTTATCTGTAAGCGATGAATTTTTAATGTCAAGCATGAACTTTCAGAAGCATAAAACAATTGTTATACGAAGTATCCAATCAAAGCTCAACCAAGTAATGAGTTTCTGGTGAACATGGATAGTTAAATACATCAATTTAATAGGAGGAACAACTTAAATTCCTGAAATGAACATGGCATTCAGCTTTTGCAATTGCAAGTACAAAGGAGGAGGAAGTGGTCACAAGTATAGTATCACTCAACAACCAGTAATATTTGGACACATTTCACTGAACCTTGAATTGGAAAATATCAGTGTCTGCTCTGAGTGTCTCATCCTATATTACTATCATATCTTTCATTCGTGAAATTGTCAGTGCTCCAAGCTAGTACATATATGTGCGCTCTTCTAGTTTCTTCTCTACGCTAGACTAGTCAGTTCAACAACGTTTGTAATAGGATATGCTTCCATCTATAACCAGAGCAGAGTAAATGGTCATCCATGAGTATCGCAGAATGAACTTGACACTTCACTTGTGAGGACTATAAGATTATCCCAACCTTAATCTCCCTTACCAATTGAACCACAATGCCATTTTCTTTAGTTTCTTCCGCTTCTTATACAGTAACAAACGAACCTGGGCAAGAGAGAGCATAATATGTAACATAGCAAAGCTAGTAACATGAGAAAAGAATAAATGCACAAAATTTGGAGGAAGATAATTAAACTAATAGTTCAAAAAATGAATGTCACGTATGATTTTGATCTCCGTAAGTGTATACCCGAAATACCCACCATCAAATCCCATAGGAACAATGAAATGACAATTCTCTGGAGTGATATTGAGGTCGTCTAATCTGACATCTTTGTAGAAGTACCAAACATTACGATATTCTTAATGTGGTTTCAGTAGAACTTTGTAATAACCAGAATTTGGTGTCACTAGCAGTTTGTGACAGTACCCGATGTGCTCATGAATACCGGGGTCTTCCATAGGCACCTCCACAATGAATTTGGTGCTCTATTTGTTCTCATTTGCAGATTTTTGTACCATCCTAGTCTTGATCTTATTGATAAGCAATTTAAAGCATATAATCGTTCTTTTTGGGTTTTGTTGGGTCTTGTAAAAGAAAGAAGGAAGTCCAGTAGCTAACACAGAAGAATAATTTTGCACCTGACACAAAGAAAGCAATTAATGTACAAGCTTAACTCCAAATAGAGACTAACACAACTATGTGTAAAAGGGTTCAGTGGAATACAAAAACTATAAATGATTATCTTTTGAAAATAACAAAATATCAATACTTCACTACTTTTGAGTTGTCAAAGGGATGTTGGGTTGCTAGATCATAGTCATATTATTCTTCCCGTGTGCATTAACTCATTTTTACCCATATCCCTCTTTTCCCAACCTTGAGCACACATAGCTTTCCAATCCATCAGCTCCATCATCCTTGACCCAAAAACCAAGCAGTTAACAGTGTGGCACGACAACAACAAAAGGTTCACGTAGCCACAGTCTCAAAGGCAACAAAATGGTTGATGTATCTAATCCACTGGGTTTGAGTCCTTATTGTTGCATTTCTTGACCCTATGCATCTCATTTTAGTTTTTAGGTTTGACCAAGCCACTTCTTGTTGAAAGTTTTAGGGGACCTGTCCTAGTATACACTTGGTTTTTTTGTTAACAATATTATTTCATTTATAAAAATCAGAACAATACAAACGAAATATTTATATCTTAGATAAAATGTCTTTATCCAAATAACACTCATAGCCCACAAATATATCAAGAGCACAAGTATCAAGTTCAGATCGGCTTCCCATAACACTAAACATCGTAATACAACCTTTGATCAACTCAAGTCAGAAGAGACAACTAGTACAAATCAGAAGCAAACACATCACTCCAATTTCTCGTTACAGTGTGACAGGAAAAATCTTCGTCTAATTTCTTTCAGCACTTCTAGGAAGGATCTAGTTAGCTTTGCATTAGCCCAATGAGGAAAGAATAACACATCTACTCCAAGGCAAGGTAATCCATTAAATTTGGATATGTTATGTTGCCCATCGTGTTTATGTGGGCTATAGATCTTCACTCTCATTTCGTGATGTTAAATGCCATCTGAATGACCAAATCCTGCAAATTAAGAGAAGATTTAAACTTGATTGACTGGGTCCCATAATCATGTCCTGCTTTGTGGCATCAGCGTAATGAGATACATCAATCTGTTCGTAAACTTTTGGTAGCTTTTCTCATCAATTCATATAGTGCAAAACCACCAATGTGGCAACCAGGCATTCGTTGGCTCATTCCTTGCAGCTCATCCTGTAATACAAAAACAACTTAAATGATTGGAGGCAGCCAAAAGCAAGATAAGGGTCAGATCAGACAGTTGCAAAGTGCAAGTAAACTAACCACTGAGACTGCATATAATTTAGTGGATTCATAGCCATCTTGAGCTCTAGAATAAAGTTCATTTACAGTAATGGAGTCAATGTCACATTTTGTAAAAAAGAACGCAGTTGGCCTAACATTCATTTCTCGACGTGAAACTCCAATGAAGACTGGATCTGTCTGCAGAGCCAAATTTTCATAGTTAATGAACATACGAAGAAAAGTCTGAAGTGAAGACATCTTCCTTGCACAGCAATTTCAAAAACCTTAAAACACCACTTCCCAGGAATCCTGTCTATCACAAAAGTGGCATGAATTATAGGCCTCCAATTACCAGGGAACCAGCAGGAACTCCAGTTTCCTCAACCACTTCACGGATGATCCCCTCAAACATCTCTTGTGAAACTCTTTCGCTGAGATGCGCAAGGTCATCTTCATCAGCTTGATGGCCCATGATTCCAATTTCTTGAGGCTGATATAAACAAATGGAGCTCAACAATAGGGCATATGTATGTTACTGTTCAAACACTAAGATCTATAATCCTTTCAGATTGTATATATGAAATACCTTTTACTTCCAGAACTAATATTTCAAAATTGACTCAGATGATGTCATTTTTCCAAGTTATAAGCTAGATACTTCTAAAAGTCACTTCAAATTCAGCATGCTAACTGATGTGGAAAAAACACTTTCAAGTCATAAACAAGCCAATAGTGATTCCTGATTTATGGTTGCCAGCAATGACCTTCAATTATTGTCTCAACTGAAAGTTCTCATTCTTATTCATTATCAGGTGTCAGCTTTCATAAGTCACTTCATAAGTCAGCACGCTAACTAACAGAAGAAACAATTCTACTGTCTTCACCATCTCATGCATTAAGCGAAGCTACACCTAAGTCTATATTTATACATTAATTCTTTAAATAAATCTTTGTACAGTATTCTTTAAAAAATCTGAACCTTCATCAACTGTGCCCAGTACTGCAAAAGCATGTGAATTTACCTCCGAATGTCCTCCTGGGAAAACAAAGTATCCAGGAAACTCCCCACATTGTAGCTTCTTTGCAATACGATAATCTTTTGATCAGATGTTTCAACAATTGCACCATTTCCCAGTGGATTCGACATGTGTTGGCAATGTACAGAATCATCTACACCGACCAGATTAAAAGAGGAACTGTTTTGGTCAAGACAGATCATTCTCAATTCGGTACGAAGATTCACACCTTATTGTCGAACTGTTTTGGTCATTACAGATCATTCTTATGATTCTATTCACACTTTGGTTTGAGCACACCACTAAGATAAACTATATAACGAACAGTCATTTACTGAATAAAAGTTCAGCTTCATAATGGAGGCAAAACCTAGGGAGTAAAACTTACTTATTATGATTCCAAAAACTGAAGCAATGGAGTAGTGATAGGTATAATGCAGTGAAAGGTCGAGAAACTAGGAGACTCAAAGCTTCAAGATGCAATTGGCTGATAAACAGAGACAGGTGTGATTAAGTTATCTTAGATTACATACTACCTTGAGATGGGACCAAAAACTTCTCCCACAATGGATTGAGATTTGTTCCAACAAATGTCCTGTTGTGTGTTAGTAAACACAGTTGTTAGATAGAGGCATTACATTGAAATACCACATGGAAAATTATAGTTGAAGAACCAGGGCTGAAGAAATTCGACTACCATCATTTTGGTCCAAGAAAAACTGCTAAACTAGAACAAAATTGGTCAAACTAACCTGTAGTCTGTGAGACCCAAATGAAGTGATGCACAATACTCCTGATCTGGGTCATCACTGTAGTGCAAGGAATTTCCTCCATACTGAAATTTTGTGAATGGTCAATGTTTATATTCAGATTCCAGTACTTATGAATACTGTAAAGGGGAAAGAAAAAAAGAGAACATATCAAATACTAGATTCCTGTATTCATAAAATGGTACTCCCTCCGATCTCTTTTATATGATGTTGGTTAGTTCAATTTTTTTGAGCTAACCAATGTCTTATAAAAGAGAACAGAGGGTGTAAATGTTTATCTACAAATGAAAACAAGAAACACTAACAAAATCAGTATAAGAAAGATATGGCTACCTAACATTCAATGCATAGCAGTTCCACATAGAGGTAATAAAACGAAGAGGCAAGTTCATTTGGATGATGAAGATATCTGGAATTGACTATGAATAGCCCTCAAGTATTAGGTGCAAACAACATGCCTGTAACATAGACATAAACAGCTATCTTGAACCAATCATGTCAAGTATATTCTGTTTTTGAATAGAACATGCTCCAAATCACTAACACTCAGGAAACATTTGTTTGGTGACTTTAATTGGAGGTGCACGACCGATAGTTGACGGCATCTCTATGGATGATTAGAGCAGCAAAACAGCGTAGTAGCTTACAAAGAGTCAAAGACACAACTAAATGTACATACCCGAAACTTTGTACCATTGTACAGTGACGGGTTCCCCTCAAGTCTTTGGTTCCAAATCTGTGAGATCAAAACAAAAGAATCAAAACTCCAGATGAATGCACTGAACAAACCATCGTGACAGGGCACTTTGATGGACATATTACCTCACTTATTGATTCCTCTAATGCTGCATCTGGATGTGGAATCCTATCGAATATCTTGTCAAACTTCACCGATACCTTTAGTTCACAGCATCAATTCCATCAAAATGATGTTACTAGTAAGATGATGCTACTGATAATGTCACAAAGAAATAGGACTCCCACACAATCTGCTATCTGCACCTCATTTTTCCCGATGAGAATTCCACATAGCTATCTCAAATCGATCGTGCATAAATTGGGGAAATAACCATTGAAGTGATATGTTTGCGCCGACGCGCGAACCCAGAAACGGAAAACAGAACGATCCAGCAACCAAGAGTTGGGATCGTGGCCATGCGGTCATCCGATGGGTAAACTGCGGCAAGCGCCATGTCATGCACTCAGAGGTAGGGAGGGAGAAGAAGGGAGAGGACGACGGAGTGTAGCAGAGCTGGTGCTTACGCGGGATCGTGGGAGGCCGGTGGGGCAGGATAGGAGCAGCTTGTACGCCGTCCCGGGATCTGCTGCTATGGCGGAGGTCGTTGCCGGAGCCGGGGCGGCCATGCGGCTGCTGAGGCGGGTGGGCTGGGAGAGGGAGGGGGCAGAGGACCAGAGGTGGCGCGCAGCAGCCGCTCGCATACAACTCGCGCGAGCGCCGGGGCGGGGGGTCCGTCAGCGCTTATTAACAGAGGCGGCCGGCAGGTACAGATTCCGGGAAAGGGTGCAGAAGAAGAACAGGGAGTTTGCTCTGCTCCGCAGCCTGAGGAAGACGAAGGATCCTTACCCTTCACCGTCCGATCAAAATCCAGTGCCGTGGACGACATGCAAGTAACCGTCTCGACAAAGCTCAACAAACTGTAACGTTTATATATATTTTTTTTTGAAATGAACACTGTAAGGTTGAATCGACAAAGTACAAGGCATCTATAATACGTTCATGAATTTTGTCGGCAAAATTCGTTCATATTTTGTCTAGATTTAGGCACACAGTCTTTTTTCAAAAGACCGATTTAGGCACATAGTCAAACCACTATGAACTCGGTTAGTCGCGACTCCAATGTTTGCTTTCGCATCGTCTTACTTTTGTGAAGACCGGTTTGGCTTTCAACTTTGAGCATTCATATACATCTATTTATAGCATTCGAATTTATCTTATTTTAGATGATGACAATGCCTCTATCATTCATATACATCTATATACTTTGTCTCAAAGGAGATAACTATATATAAAACTTGTGAACCGTGTTTGCTTCTGTCTTTTTCATTCTTTTTTTTTCCCACCTCTGCAATTGATGGTGTGCTGAACTAGCTTGACACAACCCCCTTCTGGCTCCCCTCGACATGAATATTTGTCAAATTCTGATATATAGGCAGGGGCGAAGCCAGCTTCATAGCTCGCCGGTGTCAGCGTCATTTTTTAATGGTGTCAGCACCATTGTTAACGATGCTTAAGTAGCATTTTACATAGGATTTTCAGAAAATCGTTGGTGTCAGCTGACACCAACAAGAAGCTGTAGCTTCGCCCCTGTATATAGGATCTAGCGAGCATAGGAGTAACATGATGTTTGAGGTTTTCCTTAGGTAGTGCTAGCTTGGTCGTGGCCATGGTGCATGAATGCTGGCATGCAGAGACAGGTCGGGGAAAGAACATAAACGACGATAAGGGATAGACACAGGCACTAGATCATGCAGACAACCCTGTGGTGGTCGATTTGAACCAGAACCGTATCTGATTCCACTACGTGGAGTAGGAGCACCCTTTGCTTTACTCCCCTATCGATCGACCCATATACATCAATCTTCTCCTGTGGATGGATACAAGACAAAAACCAATCGGCAATTAAGAATAAGATAACGTCAAAAGCAAGGCCCCAAACAGCAACGTATGACGAGTGCCCATAGAGTATAGGCGTGTCTGGCATGGCTTCAGCTTTAAGATTCACGCAATAGCTAGAGTTTGTAACATTAACATATTTTAGTTTATTAGTTTTAATCTCAAAGAAAACGACTCAATAAAAATCTTTAGTTTATTTACAGTTTCAGCTTCAAGAATTTCTGAAACAAGCTCTGAGCAGCTCAAAGAACTTCACGAAATTTTCTGAAGCAGGAGCCATACCAAACACCACCTATATATTGGGTGCAAATAGGCTAAAAAGTTAAAAATGTGAAAATTGTCCAAAAGTTATACTTAGAAGTTGTCACAATTTTTGAAAACTCACCACTTGGAGTTGCACTAATATCGTGGGTGCACACAAAATTTCATCCCCAAACATAATACCATTTGAGAGATACAAAAATAAAAATAAAATCTAGTTTTTAGATTCACTACAAGACAAAACAAACTATTTTTGTCCTCTAGTGCATCTAATGATCCTCCTCCTATGTGGTTGCTGATACTCAAATGGGGCTTTTGAGAACATTGCGCCTGAGGCGGGAAATTGCATCCAAGAATGGTTGACCATGGAGCAAGAGCAAAAATAAAAAATAAAGAATAAACAACAGTTCCAAGAATAGATGGAGACTTGGATTCTTTTTAGTTTCTTTTGTGCCTTGTTTCAGCTTAGTTTTTTCTCTTTTGTACTTTTTGCTCAGAGTCTTGTTTATTTTTTAGGAATAATTAATCTGTTGGGGACTTTCCCTTCCAGTTTCGTCAACCAAAAAAAACCACGAACTCAGATCAGATCCGAGCACATGTGTTTATTCTCCTAGTTTGTTCCTCAGCGGAAGGCACATGTGTTCATCAGCGGGAGGCCGTGTCCCCGTTTGTTCTATACGTAAATAAACCTACACGGTGAGCTCGGACATCTACGCCACGCAGACAATGGGCTCAGTCATGTCAGGATCTTGGACTACAGTTTACGAGAGGATTGTTCGCCCTGTTCATTTCACTCCCAGAACGGCAGCTAGTGTGTTGACGACGTTCCACTCACGTGTGCATGACATGAAATTGGCACCATTTACGTGCTTCTACCAATTTGTTTTGCGCGTAATTCCAGCTGTCCTCCGTATGAACTCCGTAGGGCTACTGTACTCTGCGTGATTATTCTGTTCGTACTAATTGTTCCCTCGATCGGATCTGTCTACCAGTAGCTATTTTGATCGACACAAACCAGCACTGTATTTTTTCTCTTTTGTACTTTTTGCTCAGAGTCTTGTTTAGTTTTGGGATCGCCAAGTACAGGAAGCTCAGTCTGTACAAGGAAGCTCAGTGGAAGGCCCTGCAGGCTGCAGGGCGACAGCATCCAACCGCGGAACTTCGTTGCCCATCCTATGCACGTGACCATCATCACTTTCTTAAACCATCCGATAATCAACCAGATCTACTAGCCTTCTGTCTCTCTGTTCATGTAGACTAGTTAGCTTAGTCGCCGATCGATGGACCGTCAATTCGCTCTCATGGTCAAATAATGAACTATTGATGGACACCCTTTGCATTGCATATATATGTTGCATATATGGTCACCTTCTAATCGATTTGTTTGATATCTCAAATCGTGACCCAGCTGATGTATGTACTGATAACATGTTTTCCTTCTAGAATTTGCACGAATCTGTGCTGAAGAACGAGTTTCATTCAGATATTGCACATCAAAAACTTTTGATCGCGCAAATACTCGATGTTTCCAGAGTATGGACAAATGTATCTTCTACATTTTTTTTTCCTTTTTCCGTCAGTTTGAGTGGATTAAATTGTTCCGGTTCACACTTCTGACAATGCATTCAAGCAGGAGTGCTCAATAATTATGGTTTTATGAAATTAACTCAATAATAAAGATATGTGGTTCATAAAAGATCACGCATGTCCTAGTGTACAAGGTTGTGGTACCACCCCCACGCCATGAAGCTCTTGAAAGCAGTCGTAAGCAACATAGGAGTTCAGGATAGGTTCACATGGCCTTCAAATAAAATTCCTGAAAATTTGTGGCTTTATATATCAGTATTAAAAGTCCACAGTATTACCTTTTTGTTCTTAAAAAATTGCAAAATCCTACTTGCAACTTCGGGAGGTTTTCATATACCCACCTTAAAGAAACAGTGTCATCCCACACCCCCCCCCCCCCCCCCCCCCCCCCCCTACAAATGCCCATGAGTTTTGATATTGCTCCCTATTAGCTTTGACCATGCGATGTGGCTCTTTTAAGTTCTCCAGTGCGGCTCCGGGTGGTCTATCATATTGTGTAAGTAAAATAGATGTCGAAACATATATGTTTAATTTTGTCTATTTTGTTCATACCGTCTTGTCTAAGTTTGAACACCATTTATAATAGTATTGCAAATTTTGATTGTGTACCATTAGATTAGACGATAACTAAGCTGCAGTGGAGCATCTAAAGTAATCTAAAGACCAGAGAAGAGCCATGCTATCAAATCAAAGCTATTAGAGAGGGATATAAAAACACATGGATTTGCAGTGGGAGATTGAAACAAGAAAAAAATTGTAGACGCGTATATGAAAACCCCCATGTTAGGTGGGTTTTTATTTTCCAGGATCCAAGGGGCATCCGATCGAATCTCAAGGGGGTATATAAGCAGCATGCACTAGCGACCATTGCTACAGAACCAAGCATTTGGAGCAAGCTCGGAGCAATCTTGCTAGCTCAAGTGCAATCAAGCAAAAACACTTATGACAGTGCCTCCGACTACTATGGAAGCTGACACCGACATCGCCGTCGACCTGTATCCTTTTCTGCGCAAGAACAAGGACGGGCGCATCGAGCGCCTCGCCGGAAGCACCTTCGTGGCAGCGTCGGAGGCGCTGTCGATGATATGAGACCCGGGTATACTCAAGATACAACAAGGCCGAGTGATCCAGTAATGGGGAATCGGTTTGGCCCAAGAAGAACCGGGTGGCCCGAAGGACCTAATGTCAGTCGGCCCACTCGGCCAGGAGATAAACATCAATCAACTTGTACTACAAGGCTGTTTACCATGTAACCGACTAGGTTTAGATCCATGTAACCCTGCACCCCCGACTATATAAGGCGGGCAGGAGACCTACAGAAAACTCTCTCGCAATACATCACACCAGCACAGGACGTAGGGTATTACGCCTTCGGCGGCCTGAACCTGTATAAACCCTCGTCTCCTGTGCTACCATCGTGTTCTTGATTCTCGTACACCCATAAAATAACTATCGAGGCCCTAAAACCTCGACAGTGGCGCGCCAGGTAGGGGGAGTACGAGAGTCCACCATGTCGAGCTCGATGGCTTTCAACTCCGTCAACAGCTTCATCGCCGGCGACCGGATCTCTTTCGGAGCCTGCACTTCATCGCCGACCGCCGTGGTGAGCTCCATCCCGTCAACTCGGCGGTACCGGAGATCACTCGGCGGCCAACTTCGTCGACTCGGCAAGATCCGGACCCAGCTAGCCTGGGCTTCGGACCGAACCACGTCACCCCCCCTGCAAGGACCTACGCGGATTACTCGCTGGCCGAGTTGCGCGCTTGCATGGAGGCGGTCAAGATTGGATCTGCTACACCGAGCTTCGCTCGAGGTCCCGTTCGGTTTCCGTTCGGGCTCAACAACCAGGCCACGATCTGTCAAGATCTGAGTCCGAGATCTTCGGATCCTTAGCAGATCTAACACCCGAGCAGATCGGATCTTTCGAGATCCACTCGTTCGGAGATTACCCCGATGAATCCGTGCTACGCACGCTTCCTTGGGAGAGCACAACCCTGAGCGGTACATCACCGTTCGAGTGCTTCATGGCGCAGATCGTTCCGATTACGGACACAGCTGCTGCAGCGGCTGCAGCGGCCGCAGCAGGAGCCGGCGGAAACGGCGTCAACGCCGTTGGGGCGGAGGAAGAACCCCCGGCTGACGAAGACTCTGCGCAGCGTAACATCAGGTTGCGCGGTCGGCAAGTCCACAACGACCTCATGCAAGAATACGACGGGCATCAAGTCTTCACAACGCCCCAGGACAATGTAGTCGGTGCCACTACACTCTTAGATCAAGTCGTCCGGCAAATGGCTGCAAACCCGGATCCCGCCACCCTCACACCGATGGTGGAGAAGGCCAAAGCAATGACCGCTGCCGCAGCCCAACAAGCCGCCGCTGTGACAAACGCTGCCCTAGTCAGGGATGACTCGGGAGGACGAGTCGCGTCGTCCCACAGCGTCGACAAGACCGCGACCTATTCAGATGGTCGGTCCCAGACCCCGGAAGAGGAACGAAGGCGCCAAGCTCGGGAGCGACGCCCAGAGGCGCGCCGCAGCGCCCTGGATCGGCTTGGCCGACCCGAAGACCGCCGCGACAGGGATCGACAACGGTCACCCGCTAGGCGTCCGGTGCAGGAGCGCCTGACCTATCCCAGAGGCGACCCCCGGCATGTGACTGCCGGAGACCGGGAAGAGGATCGCAACCACAGGCGCCACAACGAACGTCGCGATGCTGAAGTCGCGGCTCCCGAAGCCCCTCGTGGGCGGAATGACCGGCGTCACAGAGGCGACCGAGACCACCGGCGCCCTAGAGGTGACCGAGATCAGCACCACCACGACGACCGACATCACCGTGGCGGCCGTGACGACAACCGCGGTCGTGACGATCGTGATCGTCGACCTCGCCATGACGATCAAGACAGGCGGCGCCGTCGCGACGACCGCTCGCCTACTACTACTACTCCGACGACTACGAGGAGCCGGAGCCCCAGTCGAGGCGCAGCGCCCAGGCCCGGGGGCTACGTTGCCTAGCTGGAGACCTACGCCTCAACGGCTCTTGGCCGTCAGGTTTCAAGCCGAGTGCCACTTCCATTGAGAAGTACAACGGTACCACCGACCCCGAAGAGTGGCTGGGCATGTACGCCACTCAGATCTACGCAGCCGGAGGTGATGACAGTGTTCTCGCCAACTATCTCCCGGTGGTCCTCGCCCCGCCGCTCAGGAGATGGCTAACCAACCTGCCGGCGAACAGCTTCAGTTCGTGGGACGACCTCAGCGAAGAGATGATCGCCCACTTCAAACCCACGGCTGACCGCTTGCCAACCGAGTACGATCTGTACCGAGTGAAACAGCGAGAAGGGGAAAACCTGCGGGACTACATTCAGCGCTTCACGCGCAAGAAGAATGAGATCCCCAACGTCTCCGATCATGATGTCATCAAGGCATTCAAGGAAGGCTGCTCCAGGAGGGAGCTCGTCGAGAAGCTGGGCCGCAAGCGCCCAAAAACTGCAGGCCACATGCTAATGATCGCTAACACCTTTGCCGGTGGTGAAGACTACTGGTCTGAGAACGCCAGAGAAGGCTTTCACCGCCGAGAAGAACGCCGCCAGAAGAAGCAAGACGATCCCGAATCATCCCGACCTCGCGAGTCTTCCCGACCTCGTGAGCGCAAGCGCAAGGGTGACAACCTGGTGGCGGCGGTGGACAGGAACCGGCAACGACGTCCTTCGAGGACCGACGATTTTGAAGACCTGCTGGATAAGCCCTGCCACTTCCATCCGAACGTCTCGCGCCCCCACAAGCTGCGGGACTGCTACAAGTACAAGGCTCTCATTGAGTACAGCCAGGGCAAGAAGCCGGAGGAGCAACAGAATCACAGGAGGGATGACGACAGAGACGGCCAGGGTTCATACCGCGACCCACTCAAGGTACTGAGCATCTTCGGCGGCCCTGCAGCATACGAGTCCAGAAGGAAGCAAAAGCTAACTCTTCGGCAAGTCAACACCGTGGTTGAAACACCACGCTACCTCAAGTGGTCTGAAGTCAGCATCACCTTCGACCGCACCGATCACCCTGATCATATACCCCAGCCTGGGAGGTATCCTTTGATACTATCGCCGATCGTCGGCACCACTCGGCTCTCCAAGGTGATGGTCGATGGAGGCAGCGCCCTCGACATCCTCTTCATCAAGACTCTGGACGACATGGGCATCCCACGTTCAGAGATCCAGACAAGCTACGCGCCATTCCATGGCATTATACCGGGCCAATCATCTCTACCACTCGGCCAGATCACTCTGCCGGTTGTGTTTGGAGGGTCCGAGAACTACCGCAAGGAGTTTATCACCTTTCAGGTAGCTGACTTCGAGTCGGCTTACCATGCCATCATCGGCCGACCTGCTCTGGCGAAGTTTATGGCAATACCGCACTACACGTACCTGCTCCTCAAGATGCCAGCACCCAACGGAGTCATATCCCTCCGTGGCGACGTCAAGCAGTGCCTAGCACTGGAAGCCGAGTGCCTCGAGCTGGCCGCGTCCGCCGAGGCTAAGCTGGGGGCTGCTCAGGTCAAAGAAGCAGCCGCGTCCCTTGAAGACCCGGGTTCTGTCCCTTCCAAGAAGTCGGCTAAGTCGGCTCTACAGGCAGGACCGGAGACCAAGAAGGTTGGCGTCAACGACGAGGACTCCACCAAGACGGCGGTCATCGGGGCAGCTCTGGACCCCAAATAGGAACTCGCGCTCACCAACTTCCTGAAGGACAACCGTGATATCTTCGCCTGGAAACCGTCCGACATGCCAGGTGTCCCAAGGAGGTTGGTTGAGCACTCTCTCCACGTCGACCCCAACGCCAAGCCGATTCGCCAACGCCTTCGCCGCTTCACCCCTGATAAAAAGGAGGCCATTAGGACTGATCTAGCCAAGTTGCTAGCAGCCGGCTTTATCAAAGAAGTCTTCCACCCCGAGTGGTTGGCTAACCCAGTTCTTGTAAAAAAGAAATCTGGAGAGTGGCGTATGTGCGTAGACTATACAGACCTGAACAGGTTCTGTCCCAAGGACCCATTCGGGCTTCCTCGCATCGATCAAGTTGTAGACTCCACCGCTGGTTGCAAATTATTAAGTTTTCTTGATTGTTACTCCGGCTATCACCAGATTCCACTTAACGTGGATGATTGCATTAAGACTTCATTTATTACTCCCTTCGGGGCTTATTGTTATCTAACTATGCCTTTCGGCCTCAAGAACGCAGCAGCAACGTACCAGCGGTGTATACAAGGCTGCCTCAAGGATCAGCTCCGCCGACGTAAAGTCGAGGCCTACATCGATGATGTGGTTATCAAGACTCGGGAAGGCGATGATCTCATCGCCGACCTGAAGGACGTCTTTGACGCTCTACGAGCATACGACATGAAGCTGAATCCTGAGAAGTGTGTATTCGGCGTGCCTTCGGGCAAACTGCTCGGATATATACTCACTCACCGGGGTATCGAAGCAAACCCCGAGAAGGTGGAGACGATTCTGAGGATGCCGACTCCTCAGAACATCAAGGACGTGCAGAAACTCTCCGGGTGCATGGCGGCACTCAGCCGTTTCATCTCGCGACTCGGCGAGCGCGGCCTCCCCTTTTTCAAGCTCCTGAAGAAACACGACAAGTTCGTCTGGAATGACGAGGCCAAGCAAGCTTTTGAAGATCTCAAGCTCTACCTCAGCACACCACCGACCCTGGTTCCACCAGGAGACAATGAGCCTTTGTTGCTGTATGTTGGCGTCACTACTCATGTGGTTAGTGCGGCGCTGGTGGTGGAACGAGAAGAAGAAGGCCATGTCCAGAAAGTACAACGCCCAGTTTACTTCGTCAGCGAAGTTTTGTCGGCATCTAAGGTCAAGTACTTCCACATTCAGAAGATCATCTACGCTCTACTCATGGCATCACGCAAGCTGATCCACTACTTCCAGTCCCACCCAATCACCATGGTTACATCTTATGGGATTGGAGAAGTGCTCTACAATCGGCAGTCTACAGGCAAGATCTCGAAGTGGGCCATTGAGTTGAGCACCTACGATTTATCCTTCAAGCCGCAGACGGCCATCAAGGGCAAGGCCCTTGCCGACTTCGTCGCCGAGTACATGGAGACTCAAATACCGGCTAAGCCCGAGACGTCCGAGTCCTGGACGTTGTTCTTCGACGGCTCCCTGCAGCTTACGGGCGCGGGGGCTGGCATCCTCCTTGTTTCCCCTCAAGGGGACGAGCTCTCCTACGTACTTCAGCTACACTTCAAGGCATCAAACAACGCGGCAGAGTATGAAGCGTTACTTCACGGGTTAAAGATCGCCGAGTCCATCGGCGTTCGCCAGCTAACAGCCAAAGGTGATTCCATGCTGGTAGTCAAGCAGGTCAACAAGGAGTGGGACTGCCTCGATGATACAATGAGGGCCTATCTCCAAGAGATACGCAAGATGGAATCCTGCTTCGACGGCCTGGAAGTTGTCTACATCCGTCGAGAGTTCAACCACAAAGCCGACTTCCTAGCCAATAAAGGCTCAAGTCGAGACCCAGTTTCTCCAGGGGTTTTTCTTCAATTAGTTCACCACCCTTCGGTCACGAAGGAGAAAGCCGAGTTAGCCGCTCGCCCGCCGACTGATGCAGGCGGTTCTGAGGAACAGCTTGAAGCCATGAACATCGATTTGGCGACCCCATCAGAGCAGGACGACTGGATGGCACCGTTTACCGAGTGGTTGGTTCACGGAAGACTGCCGACAGACACCGCGCAAGCCGAGCAAATCCTCAGAAAGAGCAAGCTCTATTTCGTCGTGAAGGACACATTGTACCGTAAGAGTGCCAAGGATATACATATGAAGTGTGTTCCCATCTCCAAGGGCAAGGAGTTACTGCAGGACATTCACTCGGGAGTCTGCGGCAATCACGCAGCGGCCAGGACCCTGGTGGCTAAGGCCTATCGGCAAGGTTTCTTCTGGCCCACTGCCAGTCGGGACGCGAAGCACATCGTCAGGACTTGCGAAGGATGCCAGTTTTTCGCCCGGCAAGCTCATGTGCCAGCTCAGGAACTGCAGACAATACCCCTATCATGGCCATTTGCAGTCTGGGGGCTCGACATGGTCGGTCCTTTCCAGAAGGCCAAGGGAGGCTACACTCATCTGCTGGTGATGGTTGACAAGTTTACCAAGTGGATTGAAGCTACACCGATCAAGGATCAGACGGCAAGCAAGGCGATCGAGTTCGTGCGCAGCGTCATCTTCAGGTTTGGTGTCCCTAACCGCATCATCACGGATAATGGGACCAATTTCAAAGCCGCCGAGTTTCAAGAGTTCTGCGACGACGTCGGAATCAAGGCATGCTACGCATCACGCTCCCATCCCGAGTCCAACGGGCAGGTCGAGCGGGCCAACGGCATGATTCTTCAAGGCATCAGGCCACGCGCATTTGACCGACTGAAGAAGTATGCGTCCAGATGGATCGACGAGCTACCATCAGTGTTATGGGCCCTACGCACCACTCCAAGCTCGGCAACCGGCCAAACACCTTTCTTCATGGTCTACGGTGCAGAGGCCGTGTTGCCGACTGAGTTGGACCATGGCGCTCCCAGGATCGAGTTCTTTGATGAAGCTAGAGCCGAAGACCAGCAGTCATTGGCCATTGACATGCTGGAGGAGGAACGAGATCGCGCTTTTTTCAAGTCGGCCAAGTATCAGCAAGCAATGAGGCGTTATCACCAGAAACACGTTCATGAACGTTCGTTCCGAGTTGGTGACCTCGTCCTCAAGAAGATTTTAACCACTGAAGGTCGCCATAAGCTGTCCCCCATATGGGAGGGGCCGTACATCGTAGCTGAAGTCACTCGGCCGGGTGCCTATCGGTTAACTACCGAAGACGGTACTCCGTTGCAGAGTTCTTGGAACATCAATCAGCTACGTCGCTTTTTTGCTTGAGTTATTTTGTATATATCATTCGCTTTATAATGATCGCCACTATTTCGCCATCTCCGTGTTAATTTGCCTTTGTCTCGTATGTTATGTTTTGAGTCTCTCTTTAAGCTAGCAAGTCGGTGAATTTTTCCCTGTTACACCAACTCACTTCAGGCTCCTGCTTATACTCTAACACTGACGGGTTAACGCCATCTGTTGCTAACACCCTAGGTTAACGAGTCCGGCCGAGTCACAACCGAGTTCGCTGTCTGTGGAGTTCATTTGTACTTAACGCTTTGAGAAGGGCAACATTGAATTACACATACGAGGCATGATTAAATAATTACCAACTACATAAAAGCAACCTGTACCAACGATTATATATACATCCTACTCTTTTTACAAAGGTTTTTGCAGACTCGGCATACACACCGAGTTCATGGGTCCACCCTTACTTCAGAGATCATGGCGATCGCCGTCGCCTTCGTCTCCTCGATGGCCCGCCGAGCGTTCGCCCGGTCCCCAGCGAAACCCGTCTTCAAGCGTTCCTCATTGATGCGTGGATAATGGGTCTTCACTTTGGCCAGCACCACACCGGCACACATGCGAGCGACGAACTCGCAGTGCTTCTTCATCTCCGCCGGCACCTTCTCCAGCAACTTGGCCAACGTGTGCTCCCCTCTACGCTCGGCGGTCGGGTAGACGTATTGCGCGACCTCCAACCCGCTCAGTTCAAGCTCCATCAACTCGTTCTTGAGTGTGCTCAACTCCTCTGCGAAGCCAATACGCAAGTCAGCTATCATCAAGTACAAAAGATGTTAGAATCTCAAATACTCACTCTGGTGGTCTTGGATGAGCAACGTCCGCTGCACAGTCATCTGCGAGATTTCTTCTTCTTTCACAGACAGTTGTTTCTCCAAGGCAGTGGCCAGGTCTCTGCTCTCCTTCCATCGACGTTTCGCTTCAGCGTACTTCTTCTTCAAGGTGTCGACTTCATCTATGGAGGCCTGCCATTCAGCTCGTTTGCTTCTCAACGTCTGCACTGCTATCTTCTCGGCGTCAATGGCTTTGCTCAGCTCCTCAAAGTAGGTCTTCTCTTTCTTCTTCTGGGCCTCTACTTGAGTTTGAGCCTGAGTGAGCTGACCCTGCATCTCGACAAGCTCGGCCTCCTTAGCTTTATAAGCTTGGTTCAGCTTGCCGACTTGCTCGTTCAATGCGTCAGCCCTGGACTTGACACGCTCCAAGTTTTCTGAAGTTGAGGGACCTACAAATTTGTCAGATTACGAAACAACCGACTGGCATAGTCGAGGCTTGGTAAAGCTTTACAATATACTCACCGGTCGTCGTCGCCAAGTTCTTCTCCTGTTGCAGCTGCTGGATGAGCTCGTCCTTTGCTTTGGCTTCGGCTAGCAGAGTCTTCAATTGCTTCTCCATGGCTGCCTGCTTCTCCAGCTGCGTCTTCATGTCACGGATCATCTGGTTCTTCGTCTTCAAGTTCTCCTCCGTCACCTATGCGGTAATAGCGTCAGTCTCCAAGTCAACAGAACAGCATCTCCAACACAAAGCAAACAGGCCGCACTCCACTTACACTGAACACGGAATGGAGGGCAGTGTGATGATGGTGGAAGCCTGTCACATTGTTGAACTCTGCTTGCGCTCCACTCAGCAGATGGTCATCAACTTGTTTCAGCAGTCGGCAGAGCTCAGAGCTTTCATCAGTCTGTCCCACCTCCACTTGGGGCCCTGTCTCCTCACTCGGCACTGCAAGAGTCGCAGTCTCACCTACTACAGCTGTAGTTGTCGCCGGTATACTTGCCTCGGCGGTTTCAGCAACTGAAGGAGGGGCTGTTGCAGTCTTCGGTGGTATGTCACCCTGTGTATTTCCTTCGCCTCCACCACAGATCTCCTCTTCGGCAGCATTCTTCTCCCCACGATCGGCGCCAGCTTCGTGGTGTTCTTCTTCGGCTTCGTCCCCGCGCACGCCTCGGTTACTTACTTCAGCACTCGTCTGGACGGGCAACTCGGCACTTCTCTGTGGATTTTCTTCTTCATGCGTCTCTCCGGATTGCCCAGCTGTGCCCGCCCCGTCAGGACCCAAGTCCTCGACGAGCACTCCTCCGCTCCCGAGTATCTGCTCCGCAGTCTCGTGGATCGGAGTTCCACCTCTTGGCGGATTTGGAGGAGCGTTCTGCTCTAGTTCATCACTCGGCACTTCAGTACAGGGAGCCCTGCAGTTACACAAGTCTTCAGACGGATATTCCTCCACAATTATCACTCGGCATCACACTTGTGAGATTTACTTACAGTGTGGAGAGAGTAATGTCGAACCGGTCTTCATACGATACTTCCCTGGGAGCAGGGGTCGTCCTTTGGACATCTCGCTCGCCAGAGGTCCCCTCGGAGGCTTCGCCATCTTGCGTCTTCGGCGGTGTCCTTCTACTTCGCGGTGCTGGTGAAGCAGTCGGGCTCACAGTCACAGTGGCCCGGCGTGATTGATATACGACTACACCGCCACTCGGGTTCGAGGCAGCTGCCCGAGTGGTCGGTCGGCGCACGTCCCTCTTCAACTTCTTCGACGGAGGGGCCACAGGCGGTGACTCCTCCACTCGGTCTTCTCCAGCATCTTGCTGAGGAGTCTGCGGGCTCTCCTCTTCATCGTCACTCGGTATCGCCGCATCAATGGCAGCCTCTGCGGAGTTCTCCCCTTCTTCGCTCGCGTCGATGTCCATGATGTCTTTTGCCCTTTTCTTCTTGGAAGCCGGCTTGATATGCATGGGCTCCTCGGTCCATCCGAGCGAAATTCAATCTCCAAAGCCTGCGCGTACACACACACGGATGCATTACAACATAGGCAGCATGAGCAATATTGGTATTGACTTCAGATGAGAATACTTACAGGTGGAGGAAGATTCTTGATGTGGTAGCCAATTAGGGGTGGTGCCTCTACTTCAGTCCCAGCAGCGAAGAAGTCCCTCACTCGGTTTTTAATGATGGTGGCTGTGTCTCCAGGAATATTTTCATTGCTCGGATCTTCTTTACCGCGCCACCTCCAAGCTGGCTCCGCTCTGTCCTTCAGAGGCTGGAACTTTCTGCCACAGAACATAACAGCAATGCTTGGCCCCGTGAGTGGATCATGCTCTTCACTATCCTTCAGATCGTCGATCATCGTCAGCAGGTCTGTCACTTCAGCTTGCTCATCAGCAGTTAGAGGTTTCCTCCACGTCTCTCGCTGCACAGGTGCTACACTTTTGAAGGCTGGCAGACTCGGCGAGTGGTTCTTTACATAAAACCAACCAAAGTGCCATCCCTTGAGTGTGGACGGGAAAGGCATATCAAAGTAGATCTTCTTGTTCCTCAGTTGGAACCCACACCCTCCAACAATAGCAGGATTCTCGTTTGTCTTCATCTTCAATATGAACAGGTGCCGGAACAGATTGAAATGTGGCCGAATCCCCAAAAGACCTCACAGAGGGTGATGAAGACGGCGATGTGCAGAATCGAGTTAGGGTTCAAGTTGTGCAACTCCACACCATAGAAATTCAGAATACTCCGGAAGAAAGCATGTGTGGGTAACCCTAACCCGCGGCGAACGAAAGCATCGAAAATGACGACTTCATCAGGGTACGGCGTAGGAAACTGCTCACCGGCCGCCGGGCGCCATCCAATCACCTCCCGGTGGGGCAACAATCCCGCGTCGGTCAGCGCTTGGCACTTCTCTTCGGTCATGTTGGACTCCGGCCAACGGTTGTCCTCATCAGCGGGCGGCGGCGAGTCTACCTTCTGCTTCCGCGCGGCAGCTCTCTTCTTTCCGGCCATCTCTTCGGCGGCGGATCTCCAAGGGCGGCTTCGACTTCTTCACCGGCGGCGAGATCCTGATGATGGCGGCGCAA
This sequence comes from Eragrostis nindensis, assembly GCA_012490785.1. NCBI lineage: Eukaryota > Viridiplantae > Streptophyta > Magnoliopsida > Poales > Poaceae > Eragrostis > Eragrostis nindensis. The sequence continues at coordinate 31,986 of JAAXCT010000514.1, read as the reverse complement.
TCTCTTCGACGGCGGCTCCAATCGCGGAATGGCGGCTTCGAGTTCGCCGGATTGGCGATTTGGAGTTCGTGGATTTGGATCTTGTGTGGAATGCCAAGGGATAAGGCCGGCGCACTGTTGCAAGTGTGTCGAGGAAGATGAAGAAGGCGATGCGATACGGCAACTTAAAGGAGCGGGAAATTTTCGCGAACGGTCCAGATCTGTTGACCTAATTTTCACGGTCCAGATTTTCCGCCCGTTATAGCGTTGATCATTTCGGCATTTTTTCTTCAGCAACTACCAAATTCAGTCGGCTGGCTGTTATTTGAGGCCGTGATCACTCGGCTATTGTTTCTGGCTACTCCACGACGGCGACAAAATCACATACAAGTGGATTTTATTTGTTTACATCGTGGTACATGACAAGACGGTGCACGCTTACAGACGGTGGCACACATTACACACAGTTGATACATGCATTTGGCGGGTTTCTTCTTCAAGATCTTCATTCTTCATTCTCTCCTTGGTGGATCCTGACGAGTTCGGCTTCGAGTGCGACTTGCAACTGGCCGGCGATGGGCTGCCATGGCGGTAGACCATTGGGCAGATAGCGACGGCGTGGATTTTCAGTGGCTTCATCTCCAGATGAGACTTCAATGTATTCAGGCAGAGATGGGTCGTATGGACCTGGAGGTGGCAGAACGACATTGAGAGGAGGTATGATTGGAGCTTCGACGATGGCTAAGTTTTCAAGATTTGGCATGGCTAGATTTGGTGGTTGCGGTTCAGCCGGGGGCTGATTATTGGAACTGGAGGCACCTTTCTTCTTGGTGTTCTTGTGTTCTTGGTGTTCTTCATCTTCAGCTAACTCAGTGGATACTTGGGGGTTGCGGTAGCAGCTTATTTATAGCAGAGTTGTGACTGTTTTTGATAAGGATGTTGTGGTGGAGCGCACGAAGGCGACGATTCCAGCGGTCCCTCGAGCATTATTGGTTTTACTGTGTTCTCGTGAGTCAGCTGGGACAACACACCCGTGGTCAGCACAGTAAATTTTTGGCCGCATACGGATGGCACTCAGTTCACTCGGCATATCTGGATTTGGTACAACTTCTTAGCTTCTTCGGAGTCTATGAACAACTCTACGACTTCTTCATAGACTCGGGGGCTAGCCCACGTGGGCTCACTTGCGTGAGCCCACGTCGTACTTCTATGATTCTTCACTCGGACAGTCGGCAGTTGGCAGTCGGACATTCTGGACTACTTTCTTCAGCTACTCTGGGAGTCTATGTACAATTCTTCGACTTCTTCATAGACTCGGGGGCTAGCCCACGTGGGCTCACTTGCGTGAGCCCACGTCGCGCTTCCTTCCGTCAGGCGAGCACGTTTTCGGATTCAACTTTGGCGGATGTCTTCATGTGGATATACTCTTCAGCTTCTATTAGAGTCTATGAACAACTCTGCGACTTCTTCATAGACTCGGGGGCTACATCCATAGGATGCACTAGACGTGCACCCTATGCTTCTCCACTCGGCCGGTCAGTGGTTATGTTCTTCGGGCTACAGATGCACAAAATCTTCACTCGGAAGTTGAAGGCCTACAGGAGGTTCTTCCCAGAATTGAACTCGCTCTTTGAGTCGGTTTTATGAACTGCAGTGAAGAGCGAGGCGGTCGCCAAAACCTACGAGCTGTCATCATCCTGGGCACAAGTTGCTGGATGGGCTTAGATTCCGGCCGAGTGAAAGCTTGGTTCGAGACTCGCAACTCACTTCTGGTTTTTAACAGCTGTAGTGCACCAATCGTGGGGAGTTCCCATAACTCCCATGGAGTTCCCCTTTACGGTAATAGCTTTTGTGTCTATATGCCAGGCTCCGTTCGGATCTTCTGCCTAATCCTTTGGATTACCCAGAAGCTCGGGGGCTGCACCTTACAGGTGTGTTTTCAAAAATCCTGCTGGTAAGCATACTTTTTAAACAGAAAGTCTTCGGTCAACTTCGAGTTGAATGCTACTGACAGGTAGGGACAAACGCTTTCTGAGCCCAGCCTTTGTTCCCGACGTCAGTCGGCATTGGGTGTTCCTTCGTCTTCATGCCTAATTCGGCGTCAACCGGCGTGGCAACGAGGGACGTCGTCATCGACCCCGTAGCCGGCGTGTCCGCGCGCCTGTTCCTCAGCGCCGGCGCTCTCGCGACGAGCAAGAGGAGGCTCCCGCTCATCGTCTACTTCCACGGGGGGCGCCTTTTGCACCGGCAGCGCCTTCTCCAAGATGTTCCACCGCTACGCGGAGTCCCTCTCGGCGCCGCGCCGCCGCGGTCGTCGTCTCCGTCGACTACCGGCTGGCGCCGGAGCACCCCATCCCGGCGACCTACGACGACGCGTGGGCGGCGTTCTGGTGGGCGACGTCGCTCTCCGACCCGTGGCTCGCCAGACACGCCGTTCCTGCTAGCGTGTTCCTCGCCGGGGAGAGCGCCGGCGCGAACATCGCGCACACAACGTGGCGGCTCGCGTCGGCAGCAGCCCGGAGATTGAAGGACTCATCATGTTGCAGCCATTCTTCTGGGGCCCCGAGCGGCTGCCGTTCGAGACAGACCGGCGGCACGAGGGGCATATGTTCTCGCCGGAGAGGGCGGACATGTACTGGCCGTTTCTGACGGCAGGTCAGGCAGCAAGAAACGATGTCGACCCACGCTTCGATCCCGCCGGCCGACGTGGTCCCGCGTCGCTGCCGTGCCGGCGAGCGTTCGTGTCTGTGGCATCCAAGGACTTGCTGCGGGACCGCGGGGCGGAGGTACGCGGCCGTGGCTGACGGCCATGCCGCGAGGTGACGTTCATGGAGTCGGAGGGGGAGGGCCACACGTTTCCACCTCTACCGCCTGCATGCGCCACCGCCGTCGGGCTCATGAACGGCGGGTCGTCGAGTTCATCAACAAGAGTACTAATCGTTGCCGCGGACTGCCGCCGGCGCGAACTGGGCGAGGACGAGATGTTGGCCGCATTGGCCAATGGATCAGGTAACAAAATCTGCATGTCAAGGCCGATGTCGCGGCAGAACGCATTGCTGGTTAGACCTGAACAAGCATCCGCACCAAGATTTGGACTGATGATGGGACCTACAGATCTTCTAATCTGGTCCGGAATGGTCGTCCGTTTGGTCCTGCTGTTTTGGGGAGAACTGTGGCTCATGCATGAGCATGCAAGGGGACCTAGTATTCTCCTTCCATGAGCATGAGGGCCATGTCATGCATGCAAATGGGGAGAATATTTCTATTATATAAGAGTGTCAATTTAATTTGTCTCTGCGTAGACTTGTAATTGTTCCTCCCAGTTTATACAATAACAGTACGTTTTTTGCAACACTGTAACATCCCCGATTTCTACAAGCTTATCAAACGCTCTTAATTATGTTTATGGAGTGTCAAGAAATGCTGAGCTCAATTTTCAAGATAGGAAAATAAATTCCATCTTCTCCAAATCAACTCTAGGTCACATGGTCCTTACACACGGCCACGAGCAGTGGCATTGGCGCTCATTTGCATGTGGTAGTTTGTGCTGCTTCTCGATGCGAGTCTCAGTAGAGAGGAACTGAGCATACATCTCGCTCAGCGAGATGGGATCAACCCTGTTGGACGCATTCTCAATGAACGAGTTGTACTCGGCGTCGAGGCCTTAGAGAATGTAGGTGATGGTGTCATCCTCCTCCAGCTTCTTGCTTGTCGCCACCATCTCATCAGCATAACCTCGTATCTTGGCAAAGTAGACGGTGACGCTCATGTCTCCCTTGCGCGTGGTCGCTGGTTTCGTGCGCAGATGCGTGATCCGCGCACGTGTCAACGTGCGACTAATACATCTATGTAACAGCACTCCAGACGTCAGCCGCACTTGCAAACAAGGTCACCTGAGCCAACATCTCCCTTGACATGGATGAGTTCAGGTAACTGAGCACCTTGTTGGTCATGTGTCAGCCAGGTTGCATAAGCCGGATTTGGCTTGATGGTGGTGCCATCCTTCAGCGTCTCGTCCGGCTTTTGAATGGTGTTGCCAAGGTAGCCCATCAACTGCACGCCACGCATAGCAGGAAGAACTTGAGCCTTCCATAGAAGGAAGTTGTCTCTCGTGAGCTTCTCGCCCACGGGATGGGTGGAGGGAGTTGATCACTGAGAAGATGCCATCTATACTCGTAGGAGAATATCAGGCTCTGATTACCATGTGGAAATTGTTAGAAAGCATTGAACCCCTGTTGGAAAACAAATTGTCTGCAGACCGTCCGCAAAGCAGCGATTTGCGGCCCCGCTCCAGATGCATGCCGCGTGGACGCCTAAAACCATCCGACGCACGCAACGGCTCGGCCTCCTCTCAGCTCGCCCCAGATGGCTCAGGATTCAGCTCATATGCCATTGCCGTGTCCGCACAATGTTCGGCACCTGAAAAGATGCCCTGAAGTGTGCCGAGGACTCCTCGTACCTCAGCTTGATGTCAAACTCCTCGGCGCCAGAGTCCAGGGCAATGACGATCCACTGGTCGAGCACGCTGGTGCGCGTGGCCTGGATGGTGCCCAAGTGCGAGAGGATGCGGGCGAGTGTGGCGTCCGGGAGTGCGCTCAGGCGATCTCAGAGAATAGATGCGACAGGTCTCTGTTTTCTGTTTTTGAACAAAATCACCAGGACTTGCAGTGAAGGCAGCGACTCCGACACAAAGGAGGTGGAGCGGCGTTGGCCTCAAGTGTCCTCCCATCTCCCACGACTGTACTTCACCTGCGCCTCGCTCCGGCCGCTTGCTGCCGGCTGAAGCCGCCGCCGGCCATCTCCATCCCGCGCGTCGAGACGCTGCACCTGACTGGCACCCGCATGGAAAGAAGGTTGGATGCGGAGAAGAAGGTCGTGCGGGCGCTTCCGGAGCGCATCGGCGGCGGTGTAATTCCGAGCCGAGCGGATGCGATGTGCGATCAGCCGAGCCGTTCGCGTCATTCGGGAACCGAGCGCTGCGAGAAGCCGAGGAGCCTGCGGAGTCGTGCGAGAGGCAAACAACGACGCGGGCTGTGGTGTTTATGGTTTTGCAGGCGATCGCGCGGCATGCATCTGGAGCGGGCGCAAATCGCTGCTTTGCGGACGGTCCTCAGACAATTTGTTTCCACCCCTCTTAGGGGCCGCATGATTATTTATTTAAGGCAATACAAAGATGTTGTCTCATAGTCCATCTCATAATCTTCAGACGGTTTCATCAGACCACTTGTACAATGAGTGATTGTTTTAGTTGTCTTGTAATAATTGTATCTTTCCTTAATTTGTGGATGAGCAAAGGAATATTTATAAGTTGCATAGCAACTATAACTCGTACAATGGTGTGTAAGTCGTCTCATACTCCTAAATTTTAGCGCATGAGGTGGTTGCTTTCGCGAAACAACCGCCTCTTTCTCTTACCACCCTCTCTCTCTTCCACCTCATCAAAAATTTTATATAAATTGCATGAGACGGGTTATGAGACTGCTTACGTGTAGCATTGTACCTGCCCTTATAGAGCCAGAAACAGCCCCTGACGTTTACAGATTGATATGAATTACAACAGAATTACCTACTTGTTCTCTAAGGAACTCAACTGACTATCTATATCTTGTACAACAGGAGTGACTCAACTAACTCTATCTAGACTCAGTTGTGATCAGAACTAACACACATTTCAACATACTCCCCAAAAGCAGATCTTGGATTAGTGCCATCTCTTGACAGATTTTCATTTGTTTGAGGTCTACTGGATCACAGGGAGGTGTGCACCAGAATAGCGCGCAACATGGATGATGTATAAGTTTTAATTCGTCCCTACGTATTAGGAAATGGTTATATTCTCCCAGTTTGTTCTCCCAGATCCGGCACACACGCGTTTATTCTCCCAGATCCCGAGATCCAGATTCCTTTTTGTTTCTTTTGTACCTTCGTTTCAGCTTAGTTTTTTCTCTTTTTGTACTTTTTGCTCTTATTTTTTGTAAGGAACAATCTGTTGGGGACTTTCCCTTCCAGTTTCATCAACCAAAAAAAAAAAAACCCGTGATCTCAGATCAGATCCGGGCACATGTATTTATTGTCCAGTTTGTTCGTCAGCCGGAGGAACGTGTGTTCGTCAGTTGGAGGCCGTGTACCCGTTTGTTTTGAATATGTAAACTAGATAAGCTGCGCTCCGCGACGCCCGTGAAAATTCCTAAATTTTTTAGGGCTCTTGGCAATTTTTTTTGCAAAGAACGCACTTGCGCCATGAAAATTGCTATATCATTAGGGGGTGCTGACAAATTTTGCAAAGAAACGTATTTTTTTTTCATAAAAGAAACACATCCAAAGTGTTTGTTGCAAAACAATGTAATTTTTTCATGTTGGACCGTGAACGGCTCGTGAATGCGTCAGTGAAAGAGCTTTATTGATGTAGTAGTCAATGAAAGACATGCAGAAATGAAGACGTTGCGATTCATGCCCAGCGCAACAAACCAACCACCTTACGTGACATGATGGACGTGTATTCACCGAAAGGTAGCCACATGGGCTAGAATACTGTTTTAGGTGGTGTCACTAACAGAAGGCAGCCACATAAGCCAAAATGCTATTTAGGGGTGATGTCTCACCACCGAAATGTGGCCACGTAGATCAAAATGCTATTTAGGGTGATGTATCGTCACCGAAGATGACCGCATAGATCAAAATGTTGTGAGGGGAAGGATTCCTCCCCCTATCACCTTTAGACAATATAAACCTGCACGGTGAGCTCGGACATCTACGTCCCTGGTGTACAAGCTGTGGTACCACCCTCACGCCGTGAAGCTCTTGAAAGCAGTCGTGAGCTGCATTAGGATGGTTTACACTGCCTTCAAATAAAATTCCTGATAACTGTTGACTTCATGTATCGGTATAACTCAAGGAGCAATCTAGGTCAAGTGCAATCATGCAAGCAACTAGTACGGAAGCTGGCGCAGACATCGCCGTCAACTTGTATCCTTTCCTGCGCAAGTACAAGGCCGGGCGCATCGAGCGGCTCGCCGGCAGCACCTTCGTGGCAGCGTCGGAGGCGCCATCAGCGTCAAGCGGTGTGTGGCAACGAGGGACGTCGTCATCGACCCCATAACCGGGCGTGTCCGTGGCTCCTGCGCCTATTCCTCAGCGCCGGCGCTATGAGGACGAGCAAAAGAGGAGCATCGTCTACTTCCACGCGGCGGCCGCCTTCTGCAAGATGTTCCACCGCTACGCGGAGCGCCTAGCTTCTCCGTAGACTAAAATTTTTGATAAATTATTTGCACTAAAATTAATGTAAATTTCATGTCTAAAACGTCATCTAATTTAAAAGGGGTAGTATATGAATATGAATATCATCACTTCTTCGTATGGATAATATAAGAAGACTTGGCCAATCCGGCGGTCTAGAGGCAACAAAGGACGACGGCGACAACAGATAATATCGTGGCCGAACGGCGGGTCAAGCATGTTAGGTTGGTGCATGGTACAAACAAAGAGAAAAGGAGAAATCAACCAATCAAACCATGACACTGAAGGCCAACACTGGATATGTGCAGTATTACCACAATTATTGTGCTACAGCATCTTCCTCTTTCAGTTGACGAGCTAAAGCATTTCATTGACCATGCCAGAAACTAATTAAAACATGCATCTTATCTCAAGGTACTAGCTTATCAACCGTACGCACATACATGTATGGTGTAGAATTGTTAGAGGTTATATTATATGAATAATTAGAGCAAATGAAAGCATGAAAGTTCTTAATTTACCATATATCATATTTTGTTATATTAAAATATTGAAATTATCGCTTTTCTTCTTCTTCTTCAGCTATGCTTGTTAATTTATTGTTCCCATCACCCATGTAGTCCATTTGGAGTAACTATCGTTAAAGGACTGCATTTTATAAATTAAAACAATGAATTCAGTAGGGGTCCCTGATTGAACCCATATTTCTGTAAGTGCCAGAATCAATAGTGGATTGCAGGCTTGTTACTATTTCCTAATATAGTACATTGGCAGAATATCACAGTTTTGTTTAAGGTGTCTGATGCTAACTTAACAGTGACTCGTGTAAAGAACTCTATCGATGATCACCCTTGCATTGCGAATGTTTATAGAACTCTCTCGTGTAAAAGAACTCTATCGATGATCACCCTTGCATTGCGAATGTTTATAGAACTCTCTCGTGTAATAAGAACTCTCTCGAGATGGAGAAAGCTTCTGAAAAAAGTCGTAAGGAGCATGAGGGCAGTTTTACCGCCGTCTTCAAATAAATTGCTTAATTAAAATTGACTTTATATAGACATTGAGAAGAATGAGAATGACACGTACATTCCTGAATTCAATTAAGGATATTCGAAACTAATTTGCCTCTCGTGTGTATATATATAGCTGCATGCACGTAGCAACCATTAATTCCTGCAGACCGTAACCAAGCATTTGGAGAAAGCAGCAATCTAGCTCAAGTGCACGGTTATGACGACTATGTATTCAAGCAGGAGTGCTCCAACTGCGGCGGTAGCTGGCGCTGACATCGCCGTCGACCTGTATCCCTTCCTGCGCAAGTACAAGGACGGCCGCATCGAGCGGTTCGGCGGTGGCAACGCGTTCGTGCCGGCGTCGGAGGCGCCAGCAGGGGCAACCGGCGTGGCGACGAGGGACGTCGTCATCGACCCCGTCACCGGCGTCTCCGCGCGCCTCTTTCTCAGCGCCGGCGCGCTCGCCACGGGCAAGAGGAGGCTCCCGCTCATCGTCTACTTCCACGGCGGCTGCTTCTGCACCGGGAGCGCCTTCTCCAAGCTGTTCCACCGCTACGCGGAGTCCCTCTCATCGCGCGCCGGCGCGCTCGTCGTCTCAGTCGACTACCGGCTGGCGCCGGAGCATCCCATCCCGGCGGCCTACGACGACGCGTGGGCCGCGCTCCTGTGGGCGGCCCGTCGCTCGCCGACCCGTGGCTCGCCAACCACGGTGACCCGACGCGCCTGTTCCTTGCCCGCGAGAGCGCCGGCGCGCACATCGCGCACAAACGTGGCGGCTCGCGCCCCGGACGGCGACGGCATCGACATCGAAGGCGTGGTCCTTTTGCAGCCCTTCTTCTGGGGCGTCGAGCGGCTGCCGTTCGAGGCTGACTGGAAGCACGGCGAACGACGCATGTTCTCGCCGGAGAGAGTGGACGGCTACTGGCCGTTTCTAACGGCGGGCGCGGCGGGCAACGACGACCCCGGCTCAACCCGCCGGCGGAGCAGGTCGCGTCGCTGCCGTGCCGGCGAGCTTTCGTGTCCGTGGCGTCCGAGGACTTGGCGCGGGACCGCGGGCGCCGGTACGCGGCGTGGCTGGACGGCCATGGCCGCGGGGTGACGCTTGTGGAGTCGGAGGGCGAGGACCACGCCTTCCACCTCTACCGGCCTCGGCGCGCCGCCGCCGTCGCGCTCATGGACCGCGTCGTCGAGTTCGTCAACGAGAGTACTACTCCGTCGCGGTCCGCCGCCGCCGACGACCCTGCGATATATGAAGAAATGTGCTGGGCGGCATTGGCCGATGTATCAGGTAAGAATAAAATCTGCGTGTCTCCAAGGCCGATGGCGCGGCAGAATGCGTTAGTGATTGGATCTGAACATGCATCCGCACCAAGGTTTGGTCTCATGATGATACACTCCAGATCAGCTTCCAAGCTTCCAAGGTTTGGTGATCCTGCAGTACTGTGGAGGAGTATTGGCCCGTGCATATATATATAGCGCATGCATGACATATGCACGCTGAAAATGGAGAGATGCATGCTTCCTCTGTTCTCCTCCACCCTCACCATGCATGCATACTTGTTTAACTCCTTGTTTTTTGTGCTTAGAGTCAGAATGAGATCAGGGAGGAAGTAGTCTTTTTCTATTTTAGTCTCTGCAAGAACTTTTTCCGCATAGATATTTGCCCTGTAAGGATACATTTGTACAATAAGCATTCTATATTTTACAAAGATAGCTGACTTCTTTTGATACCTTAGTCATTTTGATCGATAGAGGCTATGGAAGGAGGGAAACAAGATGGTTTTCGATTTTCAAGCTCTCTAACCGGTAGGCACAACTCCAAGCTGTGGCAGCTGCTTTCACCTAGACTGTTGGCTGGTATGCAGTGGTTCTAGTTCCTAGGTCGGTTGGGTTTTAATTTGTTTCGCCTTTGCCCTGGTTGTTTTCTTGTTTTACCCGTTTGCCTTCAGGCATGTAATTCCGTGTGATGACTCTTTCTTCTCCTTCGGCATGTTTTCAAAAAAAAAAAACTGCCTTACTCTTGTAGAATAATAAATTCTATTCAACTAAAATAGCGTGTGTGAGTTCAAATTTGTAAAAAAGAAAAGAAAAAGAGGATGGTTAGTTTAGAAGGGTTCGTATAGAGAGCATAGCCAACAGAGTGCACATACATTTTGGTCTCGGCATTTCCGTACAAAACCATGTGGAAGCGACCCGGCCAAAGCCACATTTCTTGCCCGTAGTCCATGCTTCTGCAGGTACTCCATGGACGATGCAGTAGATGCAGCTTAAAGCGTCCCGGAGTTTGTTGTGCGCAAAACTGTGTGGACCATGAGCTCATGCAACTGACGAAGCGCACCAAGCACTCTATTATATGGCGTTTGCAAGCACAATTTTGTGTTGCGTAAATAATTGCTCCGAATTAATGTACTTGTATTTAGTATAACAAATAAAGCTCTCTTTTCATCGAAAAAGAAAAGAGCAGTACGTTCAAGAACGTCAATATCTGCGAAGCTAAAGTAATTAACTGTCATCGATCCATAAACACGAGCTCTTCCAGGTCGTCGGAGCTGGCCAGGCCAGATAGATGTGTGCAGTATTACAACATGCTATCCATTCTTGTCCTACAGCATCTTCCGTTTCCAGTTGACGAGCTAACGCATTTCATTGACTAGTGCAAAGAAAATGTAATAGTGTTATATAAAGCTGACTGACGTGGCCACAAAATTGCTTTCCTCATTCATGGCTCCGCACCACAAGAAGGCAGTTAACACGCGTGAAAGACTGAAGACTGATAGATTGGACGGTGACAGACTGAGAGTGAAGATGAAGGTGTTCGTGGGATGGAGGAGGACTTGTTCAAGTCCATGCGTTTGCTACCTCGGGTCTCGCATGTGTATGCAGCAACCAAGTAGTTGCGGTGGCGGAGAGGCAAAATTAGCTCAGCTCGATCACAAGTTTCAAAAACGACGAGATTAGGGGGAAAAAAAAGCGACCACAGTGGGAGTCGAACCCACGACCTTCTGATCCGAAGTCAGACGCGCTAATCCACTGCGCTATGCGGTCACAACATGCTCAACTGTAACAGAAGTCCTAATTGTTGGCAGTTCCTTGGAATGCTATCCAGATACTAAAGTCCAAATGTACCGTCCATTGCACAATGCTGCATCATATGAATTACCCTTCCGTAGAAGCCGATGTACACCTTTATGAACGAGGGCATATGCCCCTAGCCCGCTAGTCACCTTGTAACGCAAAATTTTGATTTCGATTTTCTTTTTTGTATTTCAGGTTTATACAGTATGCCTAGCAATATGCATGGAGATTCTGAACTCCCCCTTGTTCTCCCTCTCATTTTTATCTTGAAGTGTAAGTCTGGTGCTTGTCGTATGTAGCACTTGTAACCAACTCATTGCGCCACTCGCGCTTTCGAATGTTGGGGAACTCCCCGCCGAATCGCTCGAAAAAAAATATGCATGGAGATTGATTGAATTGTCATTTGGTTTAAAACCACCAAAAGATGTTGCAGATATGTTTGGTAATTGGACTGACGGGTTTCAGCCTAGAGAAAGAAACATTATGCTTGTGGGAAATGGTGCTACAAGCTGCGCAATATGGCTAAGCCGTAATGATGTTGTTTTTGATTAAAAAGAAAAGCTACTCTAACATGCAGATAATCTACAGGGAAACTTACAGGATGAGGACTGGTCACTTTTCCAAAACGAGGAAGGAAGAGCTTTAGTACTCAAAGCGTGCAAACTTTCGGAGGTGATAACAATAAGCATCTTTGACGAACATGGATAGAAGTTTAGTAATAGGTTGTATTGAGATGAACTTTTACTATTTGCTTCCCGTTTGACTGGTGATTTGACTTTTAGCCTATGGGGTAGACGGAGTCTACACATAGTGAATTACTGTAATGATGGACAGTTAAATACATCAAAAAGTTTAGATACCGATATGTTTTCATTTGCTTAATGAAATAGTTTTTCCTTTATCTGAAAAAAAATGCCGTTGCTATGGGAGTTAAAAGACATTAATTATTCTTAGTTCTTGTTAACAAAATGAATCAAAGATTTGTTTCCTTCTAGTTACTTCCATAGTAATGTGAGCTTTTATCAAAGGGTAAACATGCAGCTGAAAAAAACTTTATATTTATAAAATGCATAAAGTGTTAAAAAGCATCTCAATTATAAATGGATCGAGAAATGCAGCAATTTCCATGTTAGTATAGTTTGATTTCTCTCATTTCCCCATCAGTTCATCACCTCCCTTCCACGGCCTAGAGTAAATTGGAGAGATGAATTAGTTCGAACCAACAAATGGAACCATCTTTTCTCGCACAAAAGAAAATAAACAAATGGAACCTTGAACATTTCATCGTAACAAGTTTTTTTTTTCCTAACTTAATTACTCCCTTCATTCTTAATTGTTGTATTCTTGGAGTAAGTCAGCAACGTTTCATTGTAACGAACGGTCAAACGTAACTCAATAACTCAACGGCGATGACAATTTGAATGGAAGAAGTATAAAAGAAACTATTTAACAGGAGCGTTCTCGATCTCCCATTTGCACCCAGGCATGGCGCTCCGCTCATGAGACGAGAATTATCTCCCGGACCCTCCCATGCATGCGCTACAGGCCCACCCTAGCCACAGTTCTCCCCAGAAGTGCTGAGCCGAAGGGTTTCTTCCAAACCTGCAGATTATTATTATTTACGAGACCAAATCTTGGTGCTGATGCTTTGCCAGGTCGAACCACCAATGTCGACCTTGGAGAGACACAGATTTTCTTACCCGATGTCCTCCTGTTGGCATCGTGGAGCGTCGACGTCGTCTCGGCAGGGGCGGAGCCAGCCAGGGGGAGGGTGGGCCTCGGCCCACCCCCAATTTCAGCCCAGCGTTGCTTTCTAGCACTGTAGCAGTAGCTACAGTGTCGTTTTTCTTTTTCTTTTTTCGATTTTTCCTTTCCCGGCCCAGCTTCTCCGGCCCACCCTCAGCTTCAGGCCTGGCTCCGCCACTGCGGGCTAGTTTGGTTGCTCCCCTGAGCAACTTGCCTGAGCAAAATCGATGCCTGATCAGGCATGAGCTACTTGCCTGGTCAGGCGCATGTAAGTTTCGGTGTTTGGATGGTGCTCCGTGCCTGAGAAAGAAACACATTCGAAGAAATAACGCTTTCTGACAAAGAAAACGGAAAGAAGTGTTTGTGCCTCCACCACAGCGGAGCTTCCAGGTCGCCGACGGCGAGTCTCCGGCGACCGGGGTGATGGGAGACCATACAAATGGAACCGGAATGCGACAATGACTTGCTAGAGGTAGCAGCGACAAGCCGAAAACTTGGACCAGGCTGAGCAACAAGTCAATGTGAAATTTGTGGTGGTGGAATGTGGATGATGAGGAAAATCACAAATCCGGGCGAACTGCGTTGCTGATTCACGACAAGAAGAAATGGAGGAGGTGCGCTGGTGAGTAAGGAAGACATGATCGGAAGGAATTGCATCGTGCCTAACCGGAGCTAACGAATTCCGAATCGCCATGGCTGCTGGTCCGAGGCGGCGGCCCATGCTCGGACGAGGTGGTGGAAGCGCGGGGCCTGTGGCGGCGGCTCGAGCTCGTGGGACGTGAGCGTTGGACTCCGTGGCCGCGTCTCGAGCGCGGAGGGCGTGAGCGCTGAGGCCTGGAGGCGACATGAGCGTCGGAGGCCGCTGTCCGAGTGCGGGATGGGGAGGCGAGCTCGGAGGAGAAGGCGGCGCGCGAGCAGCAGACGCTGTGTGCGATGGAGGCATGCGAGCCGCGGGGTACCACCGCAGTTGCAGCCGCTGCTGCTCTCGAAAGAGGGGACCGGAGGGATGGTTGTTGCAGCAGTTTCCGAGTTGGGGAGGAAGAAGAAGGATCAGGCGGGAGGGCTGCGCTACGCGTTCGCTCAGGCGCTCGAAATCGTGTGCCTGAGCCTGATGACTCGCCTGAGCGCATGCCTGAGCAGGCAGTTTCTCAGGATGGCAACCAAACACATCAACGCTAACATCAGGCAAGCGTCCAGGCCAGGCAAATGCTACGAGGGCAGCAACCAAACTGACCCTGCGTCTCGGCATGGACGAGCTGCACATATGGGCAACCATAAAACAATGAGGTTCTAAAAACCCGTCAAAAAAATGAGGTTCTAAAAGAGAAACAATGAACCATATTGTCTAAAAAAAACAATGAACCATTGGTCCATTCTCTCTGGCTTTTGCCTCTGGTTAGCAAATACTTTGGTTTGTTATAGTATGCTGCTAATTTAGAAACCCAAGAGAAATTAAGTGAAGCAGCGATACACATACACTCTTTTTATTCATGCACCTGACTTATTGTTCCTTCTTCTTATTTTTCTTGACAGAGTGATATATATGATCCTGACTTAGTTTAAATGGCACATCCTCTTAGTTTTTCTAATCCTAGAGGAGCTAGTTGATCTTCTTCTTCAGATGACCAGATCGCACTTTTACCATGCCTAGCTTCGCCGACCCCCACCCGGCGGCGGCGGCGAATCTGAGGATCCACTGCTGGGCCCGGAGGGCGGCGGGCGCATCCTGATCTTCAGGGCCGTCTGACCTGCAGTAGTTGCCGGCGACAGAGACGGCAGATCGGACGTTCTGACCTGCAGGCTCGGTGGCCACTCTGGGTCCGGGGAAGGCCGTGCATCCGCCACCGCCGAGAGGAGCGTCATCGTTGCCAGTAGGAGCAGCGCCATCACCGTCACAGTGGTGGCGTTCTTGCTGCAAGCCATGGCGGCTTTTTTAATTTGTGGGTATCACCGGTGTCTTGTGTTGTAGCCTTGTAGGAGACCGGACGACCGATGATGTGGCGATGTTTGTATATATTTACAGCCGAAGCCAGCCAAATTTGGACGCCATTTTCCTTCAATTATTACATTCGCTGGCATAGGAAATTAACAATAAAGTATGCCAAAAATGAAGGATTTCCTGCACTGTACATGGCATTGATTTGTAGCAAAGAGTTAAAGCATTTTGAGAGGTTTTTTTATACAAGTTTTACCATACACAATCCCCCAGTATAGTATTGATGATATCACCAAGCATACTGGTGTGCCGTGTTCATTTTAGTCCTGTCATCCACTTCATGATGTCTTGTTAGAGGTCTGAATGAACTCAAGAGCAGTCAAGACCACGTAACGCAGCCCAATGCATGGGCTACAAGTTTTGTCATCTCGAAATGGTACCAATATATATAGAGTCGTCATCCGTGAAATTCATTGGAGAAAGACGTGAAAACAAAGAGCGTCTTGGTGTCTACATCCAAAACGACGACTGTAAAATCGTACATGCTAAGGTTGTTCAACGATGTTAACGATCCCGGACTTTGCAGCCGCACAAACCAAAGACCTTTTCAACAAACTGATTCAACGGTACTACACTAAGTACATTATAAAATTCGGCATGCCTGCTAGTGCTAGCTAGGAGAAGCAACAATGCAATTTCCGCGCGTAGTAGGGGCACTGCATTCGCTAGGACGAAGGAATTAAGAGAGTAGCTGAATTTTGCACAAGCCAAAGCAAAGACATTCCAATTCTGTCCACCTGAAAACTGCAGGACCGTTTGCTTCTGCAATTCTTCCATAATTGATTGAGTCCAGCTTGGGCCACGACGGTCGTTTGGACTCACTTTGAAATTGATATGCTAGTGGATAGGCAAGACATGCTGATGGCAGAAGTGACGAGATGAAATGTATTTCTTTCATTCATTTTCTTTTGCTTTTTTTATGGGAAAAAAAAGAGAGAATAACTCCCGGCCCAAGCCGTCCTTATTTACACAGCTCGTTCCAGGCTTGAAATGTAGCCCAAAATCAAATGGCGTTAGGCCCAGCCTAGCACATAGATATTTAGAAACTAACGTGCCAGTCGTATTTGCTGAATTCATACATCAAATGGTCCACCTAATAGTGAGTGCTTGGCTGTTTGCCAGAGTTCTTTCTTTCTGTCACCACGATTTGGTTGAAGATCTTTCTTCCACAGCATATGCAGCCAAAGCGCTGCTTGCATATGTGAGATGAAATAAGCTAAAGGAAGTAACCATGGGCATGGCGAAGATGACTGCTCGTTCTCAGCTTATGGCGATCGTGTTAGCGGTGCTTCTGCTTATACCGCTGGGATCAGTGTGTTATTAGGTATGTTGATTATCCCATCAATTTCTCTCTCCAAAATAATCGTTGAACTTGAACGTGCTTCTGCAGTTCTGCAGTTCAGATTTCTTCTTTTTTTTCCCCCCTGAAACACATGAGCGACCGACTTTGGCATGAGCTGATGAAAGTGCTGTAATAATTCCTCTGACAGTCTTGAATATCTAGTATAGAAAAACAAAATCATTTCGGCAGAATCTCTAAATACAAATATATTATACAAGATTTACCCTGTTAAGCGATCTAAACTATATTCGCCCTGTTGAGTATGCAGTAATAAGAAAGCTAATTCTGTATCTGACTATCTGTTTATGATGAATGGTAGCATGCTACTTTCGATATTAAACAAGTGCACTATGGTTCTGTTGTCAGGAAGAAGAGCTTTATTGGGTGATCATCATGGAGTCCGAGAACCAACAATCTCTGCAGGATCCTCTCGACCCTTTCGTTTTAAATATATGACACCGTTAATTTCTTTGGTGAACTTTGACCAACAATATATATTCAAGTAATTAGTTATCTAATAGGTACGCAGCGAGTGTTATTAGATCACTCACCAAAAGTACTTTAAGGTTAACTTACTCATTTAGCTATTTGCACAAATATTTGTAGAAAAAAAGAGTAGTCAAAGTAATAAAAAAGTCAATTACGTCATATATTTAAATCGGAGGGAGTAATTTCATATGCGATTTCTATTGTTTCTCGTCGTGATAGAACTTTTTTTAAAACAAACCGATGACACAGTTAATCAACACGAACAAGAATCATAGTATCTGCAAGCATATAGTTTGCCATGAGCGTATATGAGCTCAAGAACTTATTCCAGAAATAATTAACGATACAGTACGTCACATCCTACGGCTTCATCGGTGGCGCAGGCGACCAGCCAGCATGGTCCTCCTTGGACGCGCCGCCCTTGCCGGCGGCGTGATGAGGAGGAGGATAGACTATCGGGGGTTGCCACGGATAGACAATTGGGGGCTCCCAGCGGCGGCGCGCCTCCGACGCCGTGGAGGAGAGCATCAGCGGCAGCAGGATAAGCAGAGCCGTGGCAGCGAGCGTCGTGGCGCTCTTCTTGTTCCCGGCCGCCATTGTTGGGTGCGTGCTTCTTGGGTGTGTTGCAAGGATCGATGCGCCCCTGAGGCTATAGCGTGGGATTGATAGATGCCTCGATCGGGAGAGTTGTGGATATATACTGCTTAAATCTGCTTGAGATAATTTGGCAGCATCAATTTTTGGGATGATTTGATCGTTGATGCTGGCAGTGCTTCATCGCGCAAGGATTTGCATCTGATAAAACTGCAGTAATTGATTGAGTTGAGAGGGATGAGAGGTTAACTTTAGGAATGATTTTTTTTGCGAACTCTTTAGGAATGAATTGAATATTTGAATGCACATTCATTGGCTGCTAGCATCGTAGGAGCATTTGATTAGCATGATTGATGATCAATACATAAATGAATTTTCCAGCTTAGCCTTGGCAGGATGCACTGATATGACTAGTTTTGATTTCCTTCGGTTGACAGTAGTACTACACTGATAATATAAATCGCTTGTAACATTGTCACGATGGTAGTCATTTTGACAACGGCTTCTTTCATTTGCACCATTAGACAAAAATTTCTATAATTTAAAATAATGTATATTATTTTTTTAGAATATAAATATATTGATATTCCAGCCTCTGCATCAGAAATATGCATGTAGCTATATTATTAAAAATAATGTATTACTTTAAGTGCAAGTAATTTTTTAGGATGTACTGTTTATGATCTATCTTCCTCGTCCTTGTTTAATTTACATCTATGTGCATCGATATCATGATGCATAAACCAGGAAGATAGATCATAAACAGTAATTCGTTGCATTTTTCTTTTTCTAAAGAAACAATTTGTTGCATTTTGTGAGCTTCAAAACATCAGTGGCTCATGTTAATATGGTAGGCCCAAAACATATAGACTTCTCTCCTAACAAAAGCCACGCACGTGGGTATATATTGAAATTGAATCACTGTGAAGCACACGAACTTCAAATAACAGATTTTATTTGGGAAATTGAGTCCATTAAGCTATCCAGGGGTGAATCTCTTTCATCACGCGCGGAAGCAACGCATTGGGCCAACCGGATACAACAAGGCACGACACCGGTCTGGTCCCTTAACCACTCCGCTCACCCCTTGGTTTTTTTCTTTTTCTGATGGATCACTGGGCCCCACCACTTTCAACCTTGTGCAAGCGTCATCGCGTCATCTCATGTGCACGGCAATGCAAAAGGCTGGTGTTGCTCCAAGTGAAAATGCACCGAGTCTAGTTTTCAGTACAAACTTACAAAAGAACTTCTGTTTAAATTTATAAAACAACATCTGCCAAAACTTATAACAAATTTGGCAGAAACTTAAGAATCATCTTCTATCCAAATTTATCTCAAACTTATGGAGCAGTCTTCTGTTCAAACTTATGAATAGACATATGTCTAATTTTTTTTTCTTAAACTCCCGGAACGTGAACGAGCAAAACACCGTTACAAACACTCTCCACGAGTGTGGGCCCATGTGCATGCTGGTGAGCTAGCCGCTTCGCTGCTCCCACACAGCGCGAGCACGAGATGTATGGCTCCAGCCCACGGCGCATGCGAGCGTGCGCCTAGGCCGCTCCGATGCCCACACGGTTGCAACAGTACACGACACGCACAGAAGGTAGGGTGGACGCAAGTCAACCAGAAGTTTCGAGCTAGCCAGCTCGTCAACCTCCTTGGTACTGATAATAACATATCATTAAACGATCTTCTAAATCTTGTGAAAGGAAAATGATGTCCTGGTATTCTAAATATGATACACCATAGGTAAAAGAAAAAGTAATAGATGTGAAACAAAGGTTGACAAATCATTTATTCAAACTTAGTGACAAATGACAAACACTGTGTTCCAGATAGATCACAAACACATTAATGGCAGATGTCACTGCTTGTTACAACATGACAAACGCCTCACGCAACTACTCACGAGAAGCATCACAAGCATCCCGCTTGGGGAGCCGGCGGTGGAAGGTGCAGCGACCGCGGACGGTTGTGGTAGTTGCTGCCGTTGCTAGGCCCAGAGGGAGGGAGGATCTTCCCCATCGCCATGGCGCGCCAGTCCACCAAGCTCGCCGACAATGGCGGAAGGCCGGACGTCCCGTCGCCTGCCACGACGGAAGGAGCCTTGGTGACCGTCAACGAACCTGCGCCGCCGGCGAACCCCTCCTGCAGCACGACATTGCTGGTCGCCGCCGGTGGAGAAGATAGCGGGTCGGTGGGGGTAGGGCGCACTGCCGTCGCTAGCGAAGACAGCAGGAGAGTCACCACTAGAAGCAGCAGCAGAAGCGGCGCCGCCAGCATTTCGGTGGTTGCCATCTTGCCGCGGCTGGCCATGGCTGGCGAACTACTTGTTCTTGACTATTTTGAGAAGAAGGCTGGTGAACTATGTTGGTTTGGCACCAGAGAGCAACCGGTTGATAACAACACAAGCTGCTGTAGCCCCTTTTTCTTCTTCTGATTGATGAGGAGATATATATATATAGAAAGGTGCTAGCAATGTACGTATATATATGTAGTAGGCTGTTCTCTTTGGTTTCTCATCGACTGATGGTGCATAAAACATGCTAAATTGCTTATGCAAAATCCAACGAGATTGTCAAATCAAAAAGAAGGAGAGAATAACTAATTAAAAGAATGATTGACGAGATCAACAGTATTTATTGCAGGCACAGGCACTTAATTATTACGTACTACTACTACGCTTGACAAACTGAGAAATAATAACCAGCCAGTATGAATGGCTTGATCGAACCCATGCCTCAGCGGCTGTCACAAGTTTTTCTTACTTGCATAGTTGACGTGCTGAGTCGGTTATTCACAGTACCTGGCTATCGAGATCCATTAGGTTTCATCAGTAGTCTTCTTTCAAAGAAACAAGAAGGGATCATGCATTTGTGAGGCTGTGTGAGTCCAATTAGTGACAGGATTATTAATATCATTGCAGTAAGCATTTGGAGAACATAATGTCTCACCGTGAATCTCTTAGCGTGGACATTTCATTTTTTTTTTGGTTCGTTTACCAATTCAGTGTTTCCATTAATCTACTCTCAGCCTTTCAGCTTCACGCTGAGATGACTAGATGAATCTTCTCTGCGAGAACAGTGAAGGAAGATATCGTGGTCTACAATACATTAGAAAACGAGACCTTGTAAATAAAAGGATCAAATGATATAATAATCCAAGCCTCTGCTGCCAGGAATTATAACATTTCTCCTTGGGAACTTCAGCGGCAGTTTGATGCCATCACACAGACTAAGATCTAATAAGATCTGATCCACAAGGGACGGGCCCTCGTGTCGCAAAGGGATATAACTTTCGTGATCTTTCTCGGCCAGGCTCCGGTTGAGCTTTTTTATAAATGAAAACAGTAGGGACGATCTTTCCATAGCTGGCCGAGTTTGGTTTATATCGGAATTATGTCGAAGCGAAGACGCTGTGGTATGATTCCTGTGAGATGGACCCATGGTCTCCTCTGGTGGTCGAGTCGAACAAGGCATGCACAACCAAAAGTTCTGTGTTGGTCAAGTTTTCTCATTTATTGAGATGTTGTCCAAAGCTATCAGTGAATATTGTTGCAAGAACAGAGTTCATTTCCAAAAAAAAAAAAAGAAAACAACGATAGGACAAAGCTTGGAGCATTGTGTGCACAAAATGGTTGTCCGTGGATGGAGTATGGTTTTTTAGGTTGTACACCAGATTTGTACAGTATATCTATGCACACACTACAATAATTCAAAATTGATAATTGCTGCCCCTTTGTAATAATTCTTTACTTTTTTTTTCATAAAGTTTTGCTATTAGCTTCCTCTTTTTTTTTTAGTGAGATCTGGCTGGTAACTCTCCTACATATTATAATATTCTAGAAATAAACCAAAATTTAATGTACATCAAAACAAAAAGGAGGCAAGATGAAGGGAAAAAAAGACATAGATCTTAATCCCAGAAGCTTATAAATTTCTCTTCTTCTCAAAGTAATGTTTCAACACTGGGTACCTTTTGATAGGATTATTGTTTTTCCTTAGTTAGCTGAATTAATGTTGACCTTTCGATAAAACTAATAGAAAGACCCACACTTTTGCGTTATTTTTAAATCTTATATGTGGCCTCCTAAATTCACGTAATGCACGTGCAAACTGATTCTCTAATAACGCAGGCACTGCGGCAACCTATAAATAGTTATGAGGTATTTCAGGTGCATGAACTTTTTTATAATGATTGTGGTAGAAATTTATAAACGACTATATATATCATATTTAATATGGCAACTTTATGATCTGGTGGTATTTTTTTTCTTTTCAATTATGGTATATTTGAAATTAATTAAGTGCTAATATATCAGTCAAATCATCTTTTTACAACTGCATATGTTATTTTTTGGTTACGTAAATTATGCCACTTAAACATCTCCTTTTCTTTTTCTTTTTCTTTTTCTTTTTTGCGGTCTGCATCGCATCATGATGACTAAGAACCAGAGAAGCACATGACATGGCCAGCAGTAAACCAAGGGGGCGGTATAATCACAAAGTGCGAATGAGATAATCCTCCAGCTCAAAACTTATAACTGTATGTAATGTCCTCTGTGCGTCCCAATCTTTTATAAAGGGAATAAAAATTAACAATCCAGGATTACCATTGTTTGGACGGTGTAGCAACAATTCAATCAGTTCCAATTGATATATTTTTCTTATGGTGGCTATATCGACAGGAAAAGACACCGTGTATAATATATCATATATGCTTTGATCGTGACATGTCAATATCACAGCAAGCAAAGAATAACCGAGCCGCGTGCAAAATTATTATATCACTGAAACATATCGATGTCCATGGTTCTATGCCTTGGTTGCCACGATCGTCGACCAGCCAGTTGGAGGGGGCGGCACACGCCGGGGCACGCCAGGGTGTCCAGATGGCACTTGGATAATTAACGGAGGCCTCGCCGCAGGGCTAGGCGGCGGAGGTGATGAGCCGTCCGTCGCCGGAGCTGGCGCCGGTGCCGGCGGCGGTGGATCACGGATGACTATGGGATCGTGGGGGGAGCGATGATGCGGCGGGCGCACCGCCGCAGACGAGCCCATGGATAGCATCAGCGGCAGCAGCAGGAGGAGCGCTGCAATGGCGGACGCCGTGGTGGTCTTGTGCCCGGCCATTTTTGTACGTGGTTAGCAAAGCTTCTTGTGCTTGTCTCCGTACGTGTGCTTGTGTTGCAATCCTGCGGGAAATGGAGCTCAATATACAGCGTGTGGGAGGGAGGTCTCTCTAGATGCCGAGCGAGAGAACACGTTTTTTTCTTTTGTTGGGCTGATTAATGCTTCGTGAATTCCTCACCGAAAAAAAAATGCTTCGTGAATTAATTGGGCAACGATATCTTGTTTGATAGTATGTGATAATGCGCTGATGATGGCAGTGCTTAATCGAGCAAGCATTTGCATATATTGGCGGAAATAATAGCCATTGATCAGCAGCTATAATTACTTGCACTATCAGGAAAGATGCGTAGTGCTAATAATAATGCATCTAAGGATTGAATGCCAGCATTCTAACGAGCAGCCTGTCACGTAAATATGTGAATCGATGATGACGGGGTAAGAAAGAGAATCGTGCTCCACACTTCTTTTTTTTTTTTTGAGAGAGAGAGAGAGAGAGAGAGAGAGAGTCCACAATTCTTTTCTGTTTACCAAGTGTTTTGTGCAAGAGGGATGTGGCCCATTTTCCTCTCTAATTGGGCTGGGCTGAATGTCGTACATAACTCAACCCAGTAGAGGGCGAGTCGAGAAATGAATGAACATCAATCGCCTCCATTTTGATCTAGAAAAAAAAAATCAATCGCCTCCATTCGCCGCCTCCAGAGCGAAGAGAGGCGGATCAGATGCAAAGCATGATGTTGCGCTCTGCTCTTCGGCTCGGCAGGCGCCCTGGCGTCTTCCCTGGTGCGCCACGCCGGAGTCCTTCAGGTCTTGCGCAGTGTGTTCTGATTTGCCTCTCGTCTCTTACTATCGATAATCCCTTGTTTTTTCCCTCGTATAAGATCCATGCACCGTATTGAAGAATTTTTAGATCTGGATGACGAGAGGGGGGATCATTTTCCCCTTTTCCAGGATGAGAGTCGTAGCTGCCTGTAGAAATAGATTCAAGTATCGTTTTGTTACGGTCACCCGTTCAATCCTGATAAAGATACTACAGTATTTGAGCCCAATGCTACGAATCGGATGCTAAGTTGGGCCTCTCTTTTTTTCCCCTTTATGATCTACAGATTTGCTTATCAGCCCCTGGCATATACAATACGACATTGGAGCGAGATCCGAGAAGGAGCAGGTCAAGTTGGAAAGTCCTGTCAAGGTAAAGGATGAAGCAAATGATCAAGGAGATCAAGGATATGCATGGTAAAGTTCTCATGATGGCTGGTGGTATATGGCATGCGGACATCCTTCAAAGTAGCAGCC
Source organism: Eragrostis nindensis (assembly GCA_012490785.1). NCBI lineage: Eukaryota > Viridiplantae > Streptophyta > Magnoliopsida > Poales > Poaceae > Eragrostis > Eragrostis nindensis. The sequence continues at coordinate 8,088 of JAAXCT010000514.1, read as the reverse complement.
ATCATGATGGTTCTATATACAAGAGAAATTGGCATAATTTATACCGTATGGATATGTCTGACCGTAGCGAGAGTAAGTGATCCAAATCTCTTTTCTTGTTCTTAGGACTACTCGTATATCCTAAAATAAGTCAAATTAATATGCATTATTTCCTTTATTCTCAATTGAGTTGAATTACAGTTGGCCCTACCTCTTGTTGGTTTCAATGGGCATCGACTAATCTTTTTGAGGGGGAATTACCCTAACCATACCCAAATTCAATTGGTGTTGGTCTGCACAAACAATGTGTATAGGGGTTTCAATCTGTGCATTGAATACACTACACCCATCGGCAGCCCTACAAATACGTGGGGAAAGCATAGTTTCCTTTATAATATTTGTTTCCCTAGTTTATTTACTAATAATTTTGATATAACCTGTAGCTGTGTTGGAACTAAAGAAGCTTTCGATGGTCTACCCGTGTCATCCTGACCAGGAGAATTGTGTTAGACATGGGCCATCTGAATTGATACAGGTTTTCTCACTAAGTTTGGCAAAAAGTCCTGTCAACAGTGTCTCAATACAGCTGTATGGATACATGGCAGCACGGGATGATATGGACGGAAAGCTTAATTATGTTTTCAATCGTAGCAGGGATGATCCTCTCATCCTGCAGCAGGTGCACATCTGAACTTGTCAACATTCATTGTAGTTTATGCTCAATAGTAGAGTGAGATGAACTACATATTTCTTATGGCTGCAATGACTTAAATCTCATTTAAACCAAGCTGGATAGATGTTGACTACATTGGATAGAGAATGAATATGCTGTAATAAGTGTTCCTTTGGTTTAGGTTTTGTAATAGAGTTATATTAGACAACATTCTGATAAACCAGTGTCAAATAGAGAAGTGTTTAAATCTTTCATTTTTCTCTTTACAGTAAGCAAGCATTTTTAACCTGACTGGGTCTATATACACGAGCCCTTAAAATCAGTAGAGGTTAGATGACAACGTCGCAAAGTTGGGCCGTATAGGCAGGGAAGGGATATCTCTTTACTAACTGGTGTTTGTAGGACAACTATGCTTGTCTTTTGTTTTGTTTTCGAGGATTTAGAATTTGTGCAATCACTCTGCAAGTTACTTGAGATATATTGGCACATGGCTTATAAGGAAAGTTCTTAACTTTTGATATTTCTATTTTTGCTATGCGGGTCTATAAACAGTTAAAATTTCACAGGGTTCTCATTGAGATGACTGGCCCTAAGAGAGGCATTGTGATGATTTCTGATGTTTTATTTGAGTTTGACATGAGGATCAGGACTGGAGAGAAAGAGGAAGATGATATACAGCTGATTGACGGAGTATACTACGCACTGAACTCATGGCAACTCATCCAGTCACACTTCGCATTAGTGGCAATTGTGGTGGAGCAGTTGACATGTCTTTAGCACTTGTTGAGTCAGGAGTGGAGGCCATAATTGAAGTTGTCATATCGGAAGTCCAGAGCGCTTTCGATTTATCTATCAGTTCCGTTCTTTCCGAATGGAAGCACAAAGAATTCCAGCTTTTTCATGGCACAGTTGGCGAGATGTGCGTGAAACGTTTCGTGGTTGCTGCCCTGATGGATGCTATGATGCATTTGAAGTTCAAGGTAGGTCAAAAAGGCTCTGACAGTGATGCCGTGCACGATTGTCCCTTGGATGCTAAGGTGCATGGATGTACCAATCGACAGATTAAGCTAGAGATGGCTTGCATATCAGTGAAGGTGAATTGGTCGCCTCCTATGGATTGAGCTCGTCTGTTTCAGCGTGCCTTAGTTAGCTGTGTTTTAACTTGTGTACTCAAATATTCTTTTTGTTTTTTAGAATTTTCCAGTTCGTTCTATCGTTGTTGGAGGCATATGAGCACATGGGTTAGAAGCATTTAGTGCTATATTCACTTCAAAATTCTGCTCTGCGGGGTTACTGAACAATTATAATTTCAGAGAGTTCTCTCGTAGAATGACACCCCTAAGAGAGGCATTCTAATGCTCTGATATTCTTTTTGAGTTTGACTGGAGGATCGATAGAATGGGTAAGATGACCTACAGCTGATTTACGGACTAATACACTAAGATGACCATATGGCATTTGATAGACCATTCAGAAATCGCAATAGTGCATTGCAGCGCAGTTGACATGTCTTTAACTTCTGATGAGTTAGCAGTTCAAGAAAAAATTCTGTTTTTTTTCAAAAAAAAAACCTTCTGTTGAGTGAGGAATGGAAGCCACATAGAAAGTCACCGTATCAGATCACAAGTGCAGAGTACTTTCGTTTTTCCCTCTTTTTTTTTTTTACGTTGGGCTCTACGAAAGCCCATGAAGCAACCGCAATCGATAGTCTTCTTCCTCGATCCTCTCGCCCGCACACGGTAGCCCGGCCGGCCGCCGCCCACCAGGGTCTGGCCGTTTCGAAGAGAGGCGAAGCAGATGCAAAGCATGTCGCGGTCTGCTCTTCTTCTCTGCAGACGCGCTAGCGTAGGCTTCATCGTCTCTGTTGCGTCTCCTCGCTGGTGTCGACCAGCGCTTGTGCAACTTGATCCTGCGGCATCAGGCTTCCCGGATAAACCACGGCTTTCCCGCGGGTGTGTTACAAACTTACCTTTCGTTTCTTGATACGATTTGGGATTCATCGATCCCTGCAAAATAATATGCGGTGCCTTTTTAGTTTATCATCGCATCCGTCAACAAGCCAGGAGAGCCGTACTGCCGTAATACATACAAGTAGTATGCAGATTATTTGGGTCGGACGCTAATTAAGGATGGCCTTTTCTTTTTCTTCTTTATGATCGACAGATTTGCTTATGAACCCTGGCATAAACAACACGGCAATGGAGTGAGATCCGACAAGGAGCAGGTTCAGTTGGACTGCACTGTCAAAGTAATGGATGAAACAAATATGAGCAAGGAGATCAGGGATATGAGTGGTAATGTTCTCAGGATGGCTAGTGGTATATGGCATGCGGACATCCTTGAAAGTAGCAGCCATCATGATGGTTCTATATACAAAGAAAACTGGAACAGTATATACCGTATGGATATGTCTGACCGTACCGAGAGTAAGTGATACAAATCTGTTTTCCTGTTCTTAGGACTATATCCTAGAATAGGTCAAATATACATTATTTCCTTTTTCTCAATTGAGCTGAATTACAGTTGGACCTACCTCTTGTTGCCCAAGTTGCGAAAAACGTCATGTATCAGAATAACTCTTACAAGACAAGTCGGTTCAACATATGAGGTTTTTTTTTCCCGGTGTGTGTGTGTGTGTGGTTCTAGCATTTGCATTGATCTAGTTGGGCGCCCTGCCCGTATAGGATTGTGATACGGCGTCGTCGATGAGGTGTACGCAACAGAGACACGAGCAATGCTAGAGATTGGGAACACGAACGGATTGGATATCTGGGTGGCGACGAGCGGTGGGCGTCACCAGACTGAGAACCAGCCACGGTGACCCGACGAACAGCTCTCGCCACTAGGGAGACTTGTTCCGATGCTTACAACTGAATGACCTTGGCTGCCTTTATAGAACAGGCGCCACACTAATAAACTCTAACGACCCCGAACTCTAAGCAAACAACCTAACAACTCCCTGCTTATTCTTCTCGACGTCGTTTGCCCGTCCGTCCTTAGCCACTGGAACGCGCCATGGTGGCTTCGGCCTTGCGCGGGCGACGCTGGTACACGCGACCCACGAACGCGTCGGTAACATTACCCCCCTCCCCGACAAACAGCTCGTCCGCGAGCTGCACCTCCGGGTAGGACTTCGTGAACTCGTCAAGCTTTTCCCACGAAGTGTCTGTCACCGCGCGTCCTTCCCAGCTGACGAGCAGCTCCCAGCTTCCTCTGTTGAGGCGCGCACGCACCACCTTGAGCGGTGTTGGCACGACGCGCCTGTGGAACATAGTCGGCAGCTGAACGACAGAGTCCGGTGGCTGCCCTTCAAACTTCTTCAGCAGCGACATGTGGAACAAGTCATGGATGCGGGCCTGGCAGGCAGACGAGGCGGTAGGCCACGGCACCCACACGCTGCACCACCTGGAAGGGACCGTAGAAGCGCGGCCCCAGTTTGGACGACAGCGACGCTGTGATGCCCGACGCTGAGCGATGGTGGAGGCGTGGCAACACCCAATCGTCGACCGCGAACTCGACGTCGCGGCGCCGCTTGTCCTGCAATGACTTCATGGCGTCCTGAGCGTGAAGTAGGCGTTCCCCCGGATCTCCGCCAAGACCTCGTCCCTTTCTTGAAGGTGCTGGTCCGCCGCCGCCACGCGTGCCGTGCCCGACTAGTAGGAGATGAGCGATGGCGGGTCACGGTCGTAGACGACGCGGAACGGAGTGGTCTTGATGGCCGTTTGGTAGGAGGTATTGTAGCAGAACTCCGCCCATGGAAGCCATTGCAAACCATGAGCGAGGTCGATCTCTGTGAGGCAGCAAAGGTACATTGTAATAACGCGGTTCACCACCTCCGACTGGCCATCTGTCTGCGGGTGAAACGCAGAGCTCATATTGAGGTCGACGCCAGCATCTTGAATAGGTCCGTCCAGAACGTGCTTGTGAACACGGTGTCCCTGTCACTCACGATGGAGCAGGGGAACCCATGCAACCGGACGATGTTCTCAAAGAAGGCCCGTGCCACCGACGAAGCAGAGTAGGGGTGGCCGAGGGGGATGAAATGTGCGAACTTGGAGAACCTGTCCACAACCGTCAGGATCATGGACTTGCCACCAGCACGAGGGAATCCCTTGATGAAATCCATCGATATGTCGCTCCAAATCTCCGACGGCACCGGTAGTGGTTGGAGGAGGCCCGCGGGATGGAGGTGAGACGTCTTGTTGCGTTGGCACACACCGCGCAACCCTTGACGAAGTCGCGGACACGCCGGACAGCGGTGGGGCTGTAGAACGTCGTCCTCCACCTATGGAGCGTCTTCTGGCCGCCCGCTCTCGTGTGCATGCGCCAGAAGCTGGGGCCAGAGCGAGGACGCGTCAGGGATGAACACGCGCCCTTTGTACAGCAGGATGCCTTCGACCTCCGTCCAGGTCGCGTCTGCCTCACCCGCAAGCAACTTGGCACGAAGAGCACATGCATGCGGGTCCGTGCGCAACTCCTCACGGAGCTGGTCGTAGATGTCGAATGTTGGGGACGAAATTGCGTGAGCCTCGGCGTCCTCCATGTCCCTGCGTGACAGTGCGTCTGCCGCCGCATTTTGCTTGCCCGGCCGGTACTCCACCACGAGGTCGTAGCCGAACAGCTTGCTCACCCACGTGTGCTGTGGAGAGCCGCTGGTCCAAGATGTACTTCAAGCTGAAGTGGTCGGTGCGCACCGTGAAGGCTCTGCCCAGAGGTACGGCCGCCAGTGGCGAACCGCCTTGACCAGCCCAATGAGCTCCCGTTTGTAGGCTGGCAGCTTGGCGTGGTGGAGCGACGGGCGCGGCTGAAGTAGGCTACGGCGCCGTCACCTTGGTGCAAGTACCGCGCCCGAAGCCGGTGCCGGAGGCGTCGCAGTCCACGACGAGGCGCCGCGTGAAGTCGGGAAGTTGAAGCAGCGGGGCCGATGTCAGGGCGCGCTTGAGGTCGACGAAGGCCTGCTCAGCATCTGCCCCCCAAGAGAAGGCGTCCTTCTTCAGGAGTGCCGTCAGTGGCGCCGCGACGGCGCCGTATCCGCGATGAACTTGCGGTAGTACCCGGCGAGGCCGAGGAAGCCGCGCAGCGCCTTGATGTTCCGCGGTCGTGGCCACGAGTCCCAGCCGCCACCACCTTGCTTGCATCCATGGCAACTCCGTCGACGCTCCACACATGCCCGAGGTAGGTCACTGAGGGCCGCGCCGAAGGAGCACTTGGAGCGTTTCAAGGACAGATGGTTCTCGCGCAGCACCTGGAATACCGCCTTGACGTGCTGTAAGAGCATCTCCAAAAGAGCCCCAAAACCTCTTCTTAAATCAAAATAATGGGATTCAATCAAAAAAACCATTTCCAACAGCACCCCAAAACTATTCCCAACCTTTTCATACCCCTAAACTCCCCTCATTTGTAGCTACAAACAGGGAAGAATTGGGATCCCCATTCCCTTCTTCTTTCACTAGAATAATGATTTTGTGGCCCTAAAATGCTGACGTGGCCCAATCAAATGTGTTTTGATCCACTTTTAGGGAGGAACTGTTAGAGGAGGAAAGAAATTGCCCCGTATAATTTTTTGGTTAGCCCCAAAAACAAGTTTATGGGGCTAATTTTTTGGTAATCTTTTGGAGATGCTCTAAGTGCTCTGACCAGGAAGAACTGAACACCAGAATGTCATCAAAGAATACGAGTACAAAGCGGCGTATAAACGGCTTCAGACAGCATTCATCAAAGCTTGAAAGGTAGAAGGCGCATTTGTAAGCCCGAAGGGCATCACCAGGAACTCGTAATGGCCCTGGTGGTACGGAACGCCGTCTTGTGGACGTCGGCGTCGTGCATCTGCACCTGATGGAAGCCGCTGCGGAGGTCGAGCTTGGTGAAGAAGCGTGCGCCGGCGACCTCGTCGAGGAGTTCGTCCACCACAGGTACCGGAAGTTTATCCTTGACACGGTCTGCTCGTTGAGCTCCCGGTAGTCGACGCAGACCGCCACGTGCCGCCCGTCCCGCTTCTTGACGAGGAGGACAGGCGAGAAGAATGGCGACGTGCTCTCGCGGATGATGCCCTGCGCCAACATGTCGTCCGCATTGCCGCTCGATTCTCGTCCTTCAGCAGCTGGGGGTAGCGATACGGTCGAACGGCGACGGGTGGTGCAGTAGGCAGCAGGTGGATGCGGTGGTCTTGACGGGCGCGCCGGTGGCAGTCCCCGTGGCTCGGCGAAGATGTCGGCGAAGGACGCGATGAGGACGTCCATGAGGTCGTCATCGGCGGAGATGGCGTTGTTGCAGAACGTCGAGGCTCTGTCGACGCCAGTCCAGCGGACCACGTCACCGTTCCGCCGAACTCCATCGTGAGGTCGTCGAAGTTTCCATACGATGGGGCCCAGGGTGCGCAGCCAGTGCACCCGAGTCACGAGGACCGATGTCGAAGCCGTGGAGGCGCGAGTAGCAGTCGACGACAAACCGTTTCCTTGTCGATGGTGAGCAGCATGCGAGGACAGACGCCCGCGCTACGGACCGGTCGCCGTTGGCTACCTTGACGGAGAGGCCGGGATGCGACGACACGCGTAGGCCGGGTGGTGGACGACATCGTCGTGGATGAATGTGTGGGTGGAGCCAGAGTCCACCAGCGCGACGAATGACTCGCCGCCGATTTCCACCTTGAGACGCATCGTGTGCGCGGCGCCGATCCCAGTGAGCGCATGAAGCGAGATGCCGAGTTCTTCCAAAGTGTTGTCGACATTGTCGCCGTCCTCCACCTCGATCAAGAAGACGCCTTTGACGGCGCACTGTGTGTCCGTCGACGTACTTTTCCGGGCAATAATAGCATTCACTATTAGCCCGTTTTGCCGCCAGCTCCTCTGGTGGAAGCCGGCGAAATCGCGGCCTGGACGGTGCCGCAGACGCAGTCGGACGGGTGGTTTTGGTGCTCGCGGCCGTTGCCTTGGCGGCCGTCGCCGGAGGTGCGCGACACACTGCGCGTGTCGACGTCTTGTCGTTCTCCGTCCGCCGAGCGCTGCTCATAATGCTCGGGCCAGACTCATTGCGTCTGCAAGTTGGTGGGGTTCTTGCAACTCTAAACGTCCGTCCGCAGAGGCTTTTCCTAGCCCTGCCGTGAACAAGTTTGACCTATTGTGCCGGCCTGAGGTCTTTGCAGCGGCACAGCAGGGTGAGGAACTGCCCGCTGGTACTCTTCCACTGTGCTTTGTGTGCGATGGAGGTCCTTGAGCTCGGCCAGCGCGTTTGGCGCGGATTGGCGGACCGAAGCGCAAGTTTATGAACTCACGAAGCGGCGCCCACGAGACGATGCCGAAGTCCCGCTCCAGGGCGTAGTACCACTCCGCCGCGGCACCATCGAGATGGAGAGACGCCAACCACACCCTCACCCTTCTCCTCCGCCATCGTGCGCATGCCGCGAAAATACGACTCACACTTGTTGATCCAAGTGAGCG